>CM057168.1:3132678-3165178 GCA_029962745.1 Echinometra lucunter | reverse complement strand
TACTATAATATTTGGCGCGTATTAGAGAAATTCTCATTACATAACTTCCCGTGCCATAATCCTGACCCGGTTATGTCTGAAACAATGGAGAAGACAAAAGACCAAATGAAGCAAATGCCCATTTTGGGGGAGGTTTAGCAAACATAGCTAAATTGTGTATGCCTTTGTGAATTATAAGCCTGTCTGATTTTTGTGATTTTTCGTTTGTAAATAATGAGTGTTGTCGACCATTTTGTGTATATCTTAAAGGGAAGAACTTGTCCTTTTCTGTCCTGAGAGCAGTAGATATCCTGACCCGGTTATGTCTGAAACAATGGAGAAGACAAAAGACCAAATGAAGCAAATGCCCATTTTGGGGGAGGTGGGAGTTATCAGTGAAAGAAATCATGACACTCCCCGTCAAGTAAATGGTCAAAGATTTATAATGTTTAGGGTGGCATGTATCATGAATTGAATTGAATTGTATTTATTGAACGTCATTGATATTCATCAATATTCTGTCCTGACATAATCATAAACATGAACATAGTCATAAATCGACATCAAGTAGATAACGTTAAGTTTTTTAATAGACAAAATTGAATGTCAAGTGTGTTTATCAATAAAGATAAGAGGGTATAAACATGGTCAGTGTTATACTTCTTTGTAGGGTATTGTATGATGAATTATTACCATTATTCTAAGCCTACAGACTTAAGAACATTATCAAGAGAACAGGCCAGACTCTTATAGTGTTAGGGTTGAATGGTTTGCATGCAAACATCGAATTTCAACATGTTCAGAGGATCACAATCATGACAATCATGACATTACCAAGAGAACAGGCCAGACTCTTATAGTGTTAGGGTTGGATGGTTTGCATGCAAATATAGAATTTCAGCATGTTCAGTGGGTCATGACAAAGTTTTGAAGCTTCCAGTGGGTATAAAACCCATCATAATAGCAAGTATTTTGGTATTTGGTATTTGGTTTTATTTGTGCACTGATCCGTGGCATCATGTCATATACATGATGTTGATCAGCTTGATTTCACAATTCGCACTCGACTTCAACTCTCGGTAAGCATGGTAAGCGAGAGCGTTCTGGCTCCTAGGAAAGGAAAAGAAAAAAACGGGTAAGTAACGAAAAAAAAATCCAACTTTATACTGCTACTACTTTGTAAAACAATCTTTCAGTAACTTTAAATCCCTGTTCATCTCATTCATTTCATTTCATTTATTTATTTTTCCATTTTCAACTCAGATATGACATACATAATTTTCAACTCAAAATAACATACATGGTTCTACAACATACATAATTGTACATACAAAACAATTACATAATCATAACATAAGAAATTGTCAGTTCTATGTAATATTCCTGCCATCTCTTCCTGTTCCCTTCATCTTTAAAATGAGTGAGTTTTTTAATCTATCAGCTCATCCATATCGATACCTGCCGTACAAAAGTATATCATGGAAGTCATACTTTTGGTATCAGTCTATTTGATCTAAAATCTAAGACTTTTCATTGGACTGTACCTGTTCTGTCTCCAGTAAATGGTCAAAGACTTTTAAGAATGTTTGGAGATCATATCAATAAAGACGACAGAATATGAACATGGGCAATGTTGTACTTCTTTGGAGGGTCGTATTGTATTCCATTATTACAATTATTATTAGCTTGCAGATTTGAGAACATTATGTGTGCAGTATTGTATGCGCATGTTACCATTATTCTCAGCCCACATTATTTAAAACATGATCAAAAGAGTCGTTAAATAGGGCAGACTCTCATAGTCTCACGGTTGCATCGTCATGAATCATGCACTTCTATGCTCATCATTTTTCTAGTAAATAAAGTGGAGCACAATCATGACAAAGTAATTGTTCCAAGTTTTGCAGTGGATAGATAATTCATTTTGAATATTTGGTGTGCATCGAACCATGTCATGATACCATATATGTTGAGCGCCTTGATGTCATAATTCGCACTCGAACTCTCGGTAAGCATGGTAAGCGGAACTGTGAGAGCGTCCTGGCTCCTAGGAAGACTGTTACTTACTTGAAAAATGAATATATACCGTAGGCCCTACAGCTTTGGCTCGAATTAGAAAAATTCTTATTTCATAATTCTGCAAAGTTCTCGTAAGTAATGATCGGTTATTAATTGTGATTTGTTTGTAAACGTTATATAGACTTGAGTAAACAAAAAAAAAAAGTTGCAACTGTTTTTCTTGTTCAATTGTTGTTTTGAAATGTTTGAACCAACAGAACCAGTAGGCAACTTAGCGACTTACGACAAAGTAAATATATTTATTCGTGTATGATCTTAGTGCGTGGGTGTGCCTTTGTATATGCGAGGACAGCGAAAAAGAAGAGTTGCTAAGAGCAATGGTCATCAGATGTCAACGAATAGTCCACGAATGTCATACAATAGATTTGAGCCTTATTCCGTCAGCCTTCCGAGGACAGGAGAGCAATATACAGGAACGATTTAGCTGTCCTGAGGAGTAAAGATAGGTGAAGATGTGTGCGAGGGTGTGTGTGCGTGTGTGTGCGTGCGTGCGTGTTCTGTGTTCTTAGCATGGGTCCAGTCATTAAGGGAGGAGGGAGGATCTTGGGTCTATAGGCTCTATTGAAATACTAATTAACATAGCCGGCGACAAGTATGTGATAATGGCTATACATCTCTTTTATTAATTTAGTTCTTTTATTTCTTTTTCTTATTCCGTCATTTTGGAAACATATTTTGAATATTATGGCGTCAGCATTCCTGGGACAGTCTGAATGATTAGAGTAGCACAGTGAATATTCAAACTTAATAAGATTTGGTTCAGGCTTTGGATTCCAAATTATACTATCAAAGTTCTCTCAGAATTGATCCATTTTCTTTCAAACTGTAAGTTTTGTTTGCAAGTGTACTAACTTCCCTTTCATTTGAGTAAAAATTCCTGATAAATTGCTTATTTGTCTGGAAAGAAGGAACAATTTTTTTTTTATACGAGAAGAATAGCATAGCTTGGTCCAAGTGATTTAACTTTTTAAAGGATCATATCGTATCATCTGAAACGAAACCAAACAAAAACATATAACAGCATTTTCTTTGTACTATCCTCTTGATCAATGAGACAAAAAATAATAAACTTGTGTATGCTTGCTTCAACATAATGTCAGTTGAAGTGTATTACAGTTAACGGTAAAGATGGCATAAGCGATAGACGGAGATACTGCGAAACAAAGAGAAGGGGATAGAAAGAGGAGGAAGTTAGATTAGGGAGATAAAGAAATAGCACTCTGTCCCCTCTCCTCCTCTCTCTACCTTTATTTCCCCTATAGATGGAAATAGAGATAGAGAGACAGGCAGAGGGAGCAGAGTGAGAGTAATGACATGGGTGTAAGAAAGATGAGATTATAGCCGGGGTGAGGAATGCAACTCGACTCTTCCCAGGCTCTTTCAACTGCTCATGTTATAAGTGATAATTCGTCATCGAAATGCACCACGGGCCTATCACATATCTAAATTACATATTTGGTCACCTTGCTTGCCGAATTGGTTTGCTTTCCCAAATCATGCTGTATCGGTAAGTACTATACGAGCGAGCGCAGCGAATGAGGAAAAAAAAAATTCATGATAAGGATGGGGCTATCAGATTATATATATTTGGTAACCTCGCTTGCCGAATCGGTTTTCTTTCCCAAACCATCCTGTATCTAAGTATTATATGAGCGAGCAAATCGAGCGACTGACAAAAACATTTTCTTTAGAACGTAGATTCGTCACCAGAATACACTGCATGATTTACATAATGCACATCTTTCTGTAGAATTCAAGGATAGTCGGACACCTCGCTGTCCAAATATTATGATATTCGGACTTCTCACTGCTGGAGTAATATGTGCTTTCTGCCCGAAACCATCTTGTATGAGCGAGCAAAGCGAGTGAATGAGAGAAAAAAAAATCGTAGATTGAGATGAGGTTCTAGCGTATAGTTATGCCATTTCTCAATGCACATTTTATCGCTTTCTTTCGTTTTCATAGTGGGAAGAGGCTGTTGATCACAGGTCATTATCTCCTGAAAATTCATCTCTTTTAGGTCAACTTGCTGCTAGATTCCTTGTAATTACTATTGCTAGCATTCTATGAGTAGAGGAATGGTATAACATTAGCTAGAGACACAAGATGGAAACCAACTTTCTTAAAAATAGAATATTAACTATTGATATAACCGGCATTGGTCAAGACACATAAAAATGCGAGCGAGCGAAGCAAGAGAATGTTTCGAAGTTTTTCTTTTTCTTTCCTTCTTTTTCCTTTGTGTTTCCTTCTATTTGTTTTTCTTTTTCTTTCACTTCTTTTTCTTTTCTTTTTCTTACTTTCTTTCCTTTTCCTTCATTTGGAACCCCCTTTTCAGGCATGAAAAGTGGGGGGGGGGGGGAGGGGCGGGAAAACCATTCCGCCCTCTCACATTTTGGACCGGGGGAGGGAAAGGGGGCTAAAGCCCTGCAGTCCACCTCCCCGATTCCTACGCCTATCATGCCTATGTAGTGTTGAATCCAGTACGTTCAAAACAATCGTCTCAATTTTGAAAGAGTATTAACTTCTACACCTTTTTAAATGGTGATTTAGTATTTTAGTTTTTAGAGTGTCACATTGCAACACTGGAAATGAGCAATGAAAATTTCGTAAAAATCCTATCATACTCTGGAGCTGATATGTCGAAATGATGATTGTGCCAAGAAGAGAATCTGTCCTCACTACTCCTTTTTAATCCCTTTCCATCTCAGTTTATTTCACCTACTCACTGTAAGATTAGTGTGAGGCAACTCAATCACAGAAGAAGAAGAAGAAGAAGAAGAAGAAGAAGAAGAAGAAGAAGAAATATAGTAGTAATAGTAGTAAGTAGTAGTACTAGTAGAAGTAGTAGTAGTAGTAGTAGTAGTAATAATAATAGTAGTAGTAGTAGTAGTAGAAGTAGTAGTAGTAGTAGTAGTAGTAGTAGTAGTAGTAGTACTTAGCAGTAATAGAAGAAGAAGAAGAAGAAGAAGAAGAAGAAGAAGAAGAAGAAGATGAGGATAATGAAGATGATGATGATGAAGAAGAAGATTATGATGATGATAACGACGAAGAAAAAGAAGAAGACGAAGAAGGAAAAAAAAAGAAGGAAAGAAGTAGCAGTAGTAGAAGAAGAAAAGATTGTAATAAAAAAAGTGATTTTTTTAAATTTTTATTTCGGTGAATAACATGTTTGTTATTCATTTCGCTCTGTCCAGGAATGAGGAAGGGTTTGGGGATTATGCGGTATTTGATAAGCTTACAGACATAATATACAAAGTTTGCATGTGGGTATATGAGAGCAGAAAACCCAATGACATGAATCCATTCCATTGTCTGTCTGTATGAAAAGCCTGAAAAGACTGCTTTGAATTTGATCTACCTCTAAGATTAAAGAAATAAGAAGAAAGAATAGTATTCAAACATGCTAATGATATTTGATTTGATTGATTCGATTTGATTTATTTATTCACAGTGTATATGTGAATGCATGCAGATCGAACGTACAAAACGTCGCCTACGCGAGAACATACAAATAGCTCCATGCTGGGAGTGAACAATGAAAGTCTCGCATGAATTTAATTTGATTATACGCTTGAGCTGATGTGTCGAAATGATCGGGTCCATAAAAGGAGCAAAAGCCCCAAAATGTATCTCAGATCACTGCACACCCAAAAGTGCATGCTGCTTCTCTGGGTGCAAAACGAAAGAGCTGTGAGTGATGCATTTAAAGTGTGCGCAGTTAAACCTTTTTTGTTGTTAGTGTATACGTCATGTCTTTATTCATTTTCTGTATGTTTACCTGCTTAGCAAGAGAAATTTAGAAACTTCACATAGTGGGTGATTTCATTATTGACATCCTGCAATATGTTCACTAGGTTGTCTACTGTAACTCACAACGTATTATTACCTAGGGTTGATAACACTAACGAAAACTTCTAGGTGTGCACATCGATAGGTCGTGTAAAAACATATTCTCGAAACAGAAAGCGAAGTCTCTAATATTGGCATCATTTCTAGACATGTTACCTAACAACATCCTCCAGATCGTGCTTTACAACTCCCTCTTCCTATCATATCTATCATATTGCAACCTATAGCCTTGGGAAACTCTCCAAACTCCATGCAGACTATGCAAGTTAATCACCCTACAAAAGAAAATTATTCGTATAATTACAGTTACTGATCCCCGAGGCCATATCGACCATTATCATTTATAAAAATTTAACTAACACACTGAAACATACCTATATTAATAAACACTAGCGGAAGCATATATGTACAGATGCACAAACAACGATTTTTGTAATTTCTTTCAACTGAATTCAAGTATTCATAAACCTGATAAACACGAAACCAGGCATGCAAATCACATCCATCTACCCACACAGGATCTTATTATTCCAAATCAACATCCGATCCTCGGGAACTATAAGGTATGGAACGATATCCCACATACTATAAAATACTCTGCATCTCTTGCTGGCTTCTCAAGAAGGATGAAGAAACATCTTACTTCATCCTCCAAATTGATTTTGGTAGACACTCCCCACCTTCCTTGGGATCTCATCTTTCCGTTTCTTCGTGAACTTCTCTTTTCTTTTATACTCCTTTTATTTTGCACCTTCGTATTCACACTTTATGCTTCAATATTTGTTTCATATCAGTTCAGTGACATTTTACTCGCTGCCTTTGGATTGTAGATTAATAATAAGCACATTAGGATCTGCAATTGATGTAATATATTTCGTGTGACACATGGAAATATGCTTTAATAATCAAGGTTAGCTCAGTTCAAAGACTTTTCGTACTCTTACCTGCATGCTTACCGTAAAAAAAGACATATACTATATATAAATAGATAATGGACATGATGGATGTTGGGTTGATGTTAAATGTTTATTCTTTCATTTTCGTTGTCCAGAGCAAGAACTCTTATCCTGTCGTTTCGTAACGTCGATGTCTGGACTTGTTTCAGTCGTGTCATAAGGAGGAGTTGAACATCGCAATTAACGGCCATTCAGAAAAACAAGGTATTATTTATTAGGCCTCTGCTTACTGGAAAGCGATAGGTATTACCAATATCAGTATTATGATCTCTCTCTCCCTCTTTACAGGAACATAGAGCCAATTCTACTAGTAGGCCTTAGGGCAGAGAGGGTTAATAGTCTATGAAAATCCGATTTAATGATAACACATTGCTGCTAATCGAAAGTTAACCGTGTCACTATTAATTTGCACTATAGCGAGAAAAAAAGACCAATCTGGTTTTCTTTTGTAATCAGCACTTCTTGATGCAATCAGTTTTAACACAAATAAGTGGAGTAGGCCTATTGACTGAAGCGTTTGATGGTACATTTTTACATTTAAGTTTGATACTTGGAAGCAGTTATTGTCAAGATTTATTCTCCTTGAGCTATTCACTAGTGTGCGAAAATGTGCTTTCAACCATTTTACTTCGCAAGAAAATGTTCTTTTTTTCACAATGAATCTTATTCAGCATTTTACTTCGCATTTTAAACAGGGACGACGGATATCAAGACTTTCGGGCTGCAGGAAGCTCATCCTAATATAGGCCTACGAAGGATCAACGACACATTCCATAACTTTAAGTGAAACAATTTGTCAGTTGTACAGGTTTGCCATCACAAGACATTGAGAAGGTCTCATTGTTTTGTGAGTTTCAACCGATTTACGTCCTTTTGTTTCAAGCATCAAGTATTTCTTCAATCAGAAATACTGTCCACATGGTCTATCACTCGTTTTATGCTTCGAATATCATACCTTAAATATTCATTATTAAAGGATACCACTTGAAGGGTATAATAAAGGCTTATAGGTTAAACATAGATTATCATAGTTCTTAACAGACATGCATCAGAGATGAATGTCTCAAGGATCACTGTTATACTCTTCATTAGCAAAGTGGCTTATTCTCAAATACTTAATTCGGTTGAAGGACAATCTCTGAATTTCAATTTTTCCTATTCCTGTAATAGTTCGAAAGTCACGTTACGGTTGGGATACAGTGCCCCGTTTTATAGTTCTACATCCTCGTTGCAAGACCTACAAGGAGATAAAGATTAGGTATTTTTTAAGACAAATTCATGTGCTTTATAAATCAAATATGAAACGTAAATGGGATACCGTAAACAGCCTTATAAAAAGAAAGTTTTTGAGTGCTAAGATTCTGCCTTCAGCATTGATGATAAAATTGTGACTGATCCTTTATCTATTAGCAATTCTTTTTTTCAATTTCTTCACAAACATTGGTCCAACTCTTGGAATTAAAATACAACGGTGTAATACTGACTTTCGGACATACATGAACACCCCCCCCGATGATTCTTTATTTTCATATCCTACAGATGAAAAAGAAATATGTAATTTTGTTAACTCATTAAAAAAATAAATCTGCAGGTGCAGATGAATGCAGTCCTAGGGTAATTAAAAGTGCGATGTGATATATGACCAATCCGTTGTGTCATATCATTAATATATCACTTAATAAAGTGATTTTTCCAGATCTACTAAAAAATGAGTCGCTCCTATTTTAAGACTGGTGACAAAAGAGCCGATACCAACTATAACAACAAAAACCAATTTGGATTCCGCCAAAAGTTTTCTACAGCTATGGCACTATTTAAACTTACAAACGACATAATCGCATCCAAATCACTAAATCTGACTCGGTCGTCTCACACATGAGTAACTCAAGGGTCGTTGCTTGGTCCATTACTTTTTATTCTTATAAACGACATCTTCAAATTAGCCGGAACATTAACTTTTGTTCTTAATGCCGATGACGTATTTTAGTAGCGGATCTAATCTTACTTCACTGTGCAATAATGTTAATCAACAGCTAACCCTCGTATACGAGTGGCAAACAAACGATCTCGCATTTTTTTTTTTTAAAGTGTAATCATATGATCTTTCATATTAATAAAAACATTGATTATGACAGCATTTCCATATGTCTTGACAACGTATGATTACCTAGGGTTGATAACACTAATGAAAACATATTCTCGAAATAGAAAGCGAAGTCGCTAACATTGGCATCATTTCTAGACTCCGACACATTTTACCTAACAACATCCTCCACATCAGTCTTTACAGCTCCCTCTTCCTATCATATCTATCATATTGCAACCTATAGCCTTGGGGAACTCTCCAAACTAAATGCAGACTATGCAAGTTAATCACCCAACAAATATATATATATGTATATATATATATATATATATATATATATATATATATATATATATATATTCGTATAATTACAGGTATTGCTCCCAGTGGCCATATTGACCATTTATTTATAAAAAAATAACAAACATACTGAAACTTACTGATATTAATAAGCACAAGCGAAAGCTTATTATACAGATATACAGATGCACAAACAACTAATTTTGTCATTTCTTTCAACTGAATTCAAGTATTCATAAACATGAAACCAGGCATGCAAATCACATACATCTACCCAAACACAGGACCTTATTATTCTAAATCAACATCCGATCCTCGGGAACTATAAGCTACGGAACGATATCCCACATACTATAAAATACTCTGCATCTCTTGCCAGCTTCTCAAGAAGGATTAAGAAACATCTTACTTCATCCTACAAATAACTTGATTTTGGTACACACTCCCCACCTTCCTCGGGATCTCATCTTTCCGTTTCTTCGTGAACTTCTCTTTTCTTTTATACTCTTTTTCTTTTGCACATTCGTATTCACACTTTATGCTTCAATATTTGTTTTATATCAGTTCTGTGACACTGTACTCGTCGCCTTTGGATTGTAGATTAATAATAAGCACATTAGGATCTGCAATTGATATAATATATTTCGTGTGACAAATGGAGATGTGCTTTATCTAGTTCTTTCAAGATTCTGTATACAAGTTAATGGTCAAGGTTAGCTCAGTTCAATGGGCCGTATCGATAAAACTAGCAAAGGCCTAGCAAAAACCTTTTCTAACTTTCTGCTTGTATTTTCAGAAAGCCAAATAAGTCATTGCTAGCAAAAAGAAGCAGAAGTTTGTTTCTTCTGCAGCATGAGCTAACATTCCTATTCCAAATCAAAAGGAAAGGTTTTGTTCTTGTTCACAAAGGCCTGCCGGATTAGGAAATGCCTGCATGAAAGGGAGGAATATTCTTTCCTCAACAAGCATTTGGTTGCTTTTTTGCAAGCTCCTCTGCAGGTAGCTTACGCTTTTTCTTGCAAAAATATGATGTAAAGTACCCGTCTATATTTTGAAATTTCAAATTGCCCTACCTTTCTTTTTAAGACCACTAGTAAGCTGATACATGTATTCGTCTTCAGTCCCAAAGGTTTGTTACAAAATTGATTATTATATTCAGTTTGGTTACATTCAAAAGCAGTAGGTCAAATCGCTTTCTGCATCAAATTTCGAAAGTGAGCGAGGAGTGAAGCTTTCGACAAGGCTTACGCATCAGAGCACGAATCTCCTTTGTACTATTTTCTAGAAGGCATCTTGATCTGATGTTGGAGTGCATGACCTGTCGAAAACTTTCAAAAAATATACCACCTTTCAAACAACATACCGCTTACCTTGCAATGTTGGACCCTATAAAAATATTTGATTGATAACATTTTACTAAGAGGCAATGGCGAGGCTCATTCAGACTAAGTTTTGAACCGTAGCCCTGTGCTTGAGCTAGACCAGGGCCGGTATTCAATTCAATACTTGGATTAAGTAAAACTTTTACTAAGTATTTTACTTGGCTAAGATATTTGCTCAAATCATATTCTATTCAATACTTTGAATTTTACTTTAGTAAGCCAACTTTAAGCCAAAATCCATACTGATATGCATTGTGACGTGATATTTTCAATGCGCAATTAACATGTCGCATCAAATAGGCTCGAATACGCTATGATAAAATTCTGCGCAGCTCATGATGACTGCGTATAAAAACCTATACCTGTCAATCAAGGCCTCCAAAATAATTGGCTTAAGTCTCCTAGGTAGGTGTCATAGATTTAGAGTAAAATACTTAGCCAAAATACTAAATTGAATACCAAATTTTGCTAAGTATTTTATCTAAGTAAAAAACTAAGACAAATACTCATATTTCTGACTCAATATTGAATTGAATACCTGTCCTGGTGTCTCAAAAAAGATTATTGCAGTTTATAAGCACTTTGCTTTCGAGAAGTATTTTTTACATCATTGGGATCATTGGTTAAGTAAGTTTCATTTTATGCCACTTTATTTCGATTTTTGCGGCCGATTAGAGAAGAGTTGTGTCAAGAATGGCCTTTATCAGTGTTTTGTAACATGTTACAATGATTAATGAAAGCCTAATCACACTAAATGATGCATTTAAACAAATGAAACATGCCACAAAACATGTGTTAAAAAGGCAACTTTAGAAGATGGACATAGATGATCTTTATAGTTATTCTCTCAGACAGAAGATGCTTTAAAAATGATGTTAAAAATTATATAGTTTTTAAAGGTAAAGTAGGTCCCCTGTGCTGAAAAAATGAAAATCAGTCTTTCCGCTTTTTGGAACACCAGGGGAGCATTTCATGAAGAGTTTTGTCGGTGAAAATCACCGAAAAATGTTATAAGCTACTGAAATCCTCGCATCTGATTGGCTGAAAGCAAATTAGTCAGTGAAAATCACCGACAAAACTCTTCATGAAACGCTCCCCTGGTACAAATCTCTGGCACAGAAAAGGGTCCGGCGCAAAAAGTCGCGTTCAGCTTTCACTTTGGCATAATAGTTATTACTAGGTAGCTTTAGCTTCTAAGCGAATGCTACTTTTATCGATCGTACTCTTACCTGCATGCTTACCGTAAAAAAGACCTATACCATAATATAAAAAGATAATGGACGTGGTGGATATTGGGTTGATGTTAAATGTTTATTCTTTCATTTTCGTTGTCCAGAGCAAGAACTCTTATCCTGTCGTTTCGTAACGTCGATGCCTGGAGCATTTTTTCAGTCGTGTCATCAGGAGGAGTTGAACATCGCAATTAACGGCCAGAAAAACAAGGTATTATTTATTAGGCCTCTGCTTACTGGAAAGCGATAGGTATTACTAATATCAGTATTATGATCTCTCTCTCTCTCCCTCTTTACAGGAACATAGAGCCAATTCTACGAGTAGGCCTTAGGGCAAAGGAGGTTAATAGTCTATGAATTACGATTTAATGATAACACATTATTACTAATCGAAAGTTAACCGTGTCACGATTAATTTGCACTATAGCGAGAAAAAAAAGACCAATCTTGTTTTCTTTTACAATCAGCACTTTTCGATGCAATCAGTTTTAACACAAATAAGTGGAGTAGGCCTATTGACTGAATTGTATTATGGTATACTTTTACATTTCATTTTGATTCTTTGAAGCAGTCATATTCAAGATTCAAGATATATTTAAATTACTTTCAAATATGTATTTTTTTTTTCTTCCAATATTGAATTTTGTTCATGCTATTGTTTATTTAAATTGAATCAATCTATCTTGTACTTATTTGTATCATTTTGAAGAATGAAAATAAATTTGAATTGAATTGAAAAAAAAAAAGATTATTTGTTCTCCTTGAGCTATTCACTAGTGTTCGAAAATTTGCTTTCAACCATTTTTCTTCGCATTTTAAACAGGGACGACGGATATCAAGACTTTCCGGCTGCAGGAATGCTCATCCTAACATATAGGCCTACGAAGGATCAACGACACATTACATAACTTTAAGTGCAACATATTGTCAGTTGTACGGGTCTGTCATCACAAGGCATTAGAAGGATTAATAGTTTTGTGAGTTTCAACCGATTTACGTCCTGTTGTTTCAAGCGTCAAGTATCTCTTGTATTTCAAGCATCAAGTATTTCTTGAATCTAAAATACTGTATATCAATCGTTCTATACTTCGAATATCATACCTTAGACATTTATTGTTAAAGGATATCACTTTTGGAGGGTATAATTAAGGCTTATAGGTTAAACATAGATTATCACACTTCTTAACAGAGATGAATGCCTTCAGTATCATTGGTTTACTCTTCATCAGCCAAGTGGCTTATTCTCAAATACTATATTCGGTCGAAGGACAATCTCTAAATTTCAATTTTTCCTATCCCTGTAATAGTTCGAAAGTCACGTTACAGTTTGGAAACGGGGTCCCGTTTTATAGTTCTACATCCTCGTTGCAAGACCTGCAAGAGGGCTGGATAGAAACGAGAATAGATAGCTTAATGGTGAAGGAACTTAGATTTGATTCTCATTGTGGTCTCAGAGTATGGTTGAATCCAGTGATGAAAATCCACAGAGGGACCTACATACGTTTCACATACAAGGATGATGAAAGTCCACCGGAAATAGCAAGAGTTGGGTTACGTGTGTATCTTCTTCCTGGTAAGGCATCTTGTGCACTTACCAACATGACCAATGAATTCACTAATAATACTGATAGGCAATGGGTTTCCCTAAAATGCACGGCTTCTGTCGGGAATGTGGCAGGTTACATGCAATGTTTTCAAAATGGTGTAAGTATGTCAGCAATAACACCCCCAACAGTACACGACCAATCCTTACAGCAGGCCTTTCTGGTTATGTCTACCCATCCTGTACACTGCTGTTCATCAGCTGTAGACCAGCCTAAGAGTATGAGTGAATGCAAGGATGCACTGTGGGATCCTTTGAATAAAAATAAATCAATGCACCACTGTCAAGACCCATCTCCAAGTACTGTGGGCGATATTTTAATCTCTACCCCGATCAGTTTATCGTCGGAAGACACAAAAAACGCAACTAGAAACAAGACTTTTAATCTTCAAATCACCGAGTGGTTCATGTTTTCATTATATGTAATTCTACAAGTCACAATGTATTTAGTTTCCTATTATGCAGGATACAGAAAAGGGCGGCAAAACGCAAAAGCCGGAGCTATATCTTCTTCTCAGTAACGTTCAGTGAAATCAGAACCCAAAAATACAAAAAGTAACAGTGATCAAGCATCACACCCTCTAGTGACCCTAAAGATGGTAAGAGTTGAAGCGGCCAACAAATAAAAATGATTTTATTTTCCCCTCCATCCAACCCCCTCCCCCCCCCCCCCCCCCCCCCCCCCCCTCACAAAACACTCAAAACGTCCATCTCGCCTGTACCTCATCCACAGGGAGTTCATAATCAAGTTCCGATCGGGTAAATTTGATGATATCGCATAAAAAGGGAACTTTTGAAATTTTGCTATTTTTCGCAAAACAGTTCATGATCAATCCATATGAATTCAATAAGCGAGTTCATGATGTCATGTAATACTCACGCACAATTTTCCACATTTAATGTACAGAGAAATGACCAAAACAAAAATTGTAGTTTTTATACTAATATTTAGGCAAACAAAGTTAGAAGTTGAGGAGTTTACACATGTTGCTAGTTCCGAAGGTGATGCTATAAACCAGTGAAATCAATTTGGTAGAAGAAGAGGAAGTTGAGTATAAACATGCTTTCAGTGGAGATAGTATAAATCCCTTGTAAGAAAGACTTGATTCCTTGATGTGAAAAAGCTAGACCATGCAAGAAGAGATCAAGACTTTCAATTATACAACTAATACGAGTTACCTCCTTTGATTAAATTGAACTTCATTTCGTTGTGGATTTGGCCTTTAACCTGCTGAAAGTTGCAACATTGATGTGGTTCATGTGGATAGTATGATAAATGATTTTAATGATTTGTTTATTTAACATGCCAGGTCAGATGGCATTTACAAAACAGGTATACCATGACCTTTACATGCATAGACCTACATGTAATATGAATGCGAGCACAAAATAAGCCTTGGTTTGATCAGTTGTGTCAGGCTCGAAGAAAGCATTATTTTAAAGTGAATCACAGATAATAGAAATCGAAAGGGAAGAAGCTACACTCTTAAAAATTCCGAGTCAGATTGATTAGGAAAAGAGTCTGTTGGGGCCACACTCCGTTCCAGGTAAAAAGGAAAAAAAAGAAAAGTAAAAAGACCCGATATAGGGTCATGAAGACTTGTTTCTGGGTCAAATTTGACCTTCATGTTATTCTGAATCATTTTTGCCTAAATTCGTATCTTTTTTTTTTTTTTTTTGACCGGGAACGGAGTGTATCCCCAATCGGACTCAATCTGACTCGAAATTTGATCTTTTATTGCAAAGGGAAAGAGTATAAACGTTTGATTAGGAAAAGGTTTAGGCAGTTTATTAAGGATTTGTGCCAGTTTTTGCGGAATTTGAATTGTAGGTCATATTAGTCATTCTTGTAAAAATATTATTGTAAAACACTTGTGCAGTAACTACCGCTTGGCCTCTGGGTATTATATATTTGGAATGTGCATGTATTCAGGACGAGGAGAAGGCTAAGTTTATAGGAAAACCATATCTCTCTCGAACATATTTTCACTCTGCAATATGTTTTGTCCTATATTTATCTCGTGGGAAAAGAATCGTGCCTTTCTAGAATACGGGAAAGCATGTTTCATCTTTGATAGATCTAGTTAATTGACCAAACTGATTTGGGCCCCGTTTCATAAAACTTATTATCAATAACAACTGCCACATTTCTATGCCAAATTTGCTCTCAACCAATAAGAGTTAAGATGTCAGTAGCTTGTAACAGTTATTGAAGCCTGTTATTGATAACAAGTTTTATGGAACGGGGCCCTGCAGGTATAGATGGTAAAATGATTAATGGTGTGTCTATTACTGATTACATGTACATATGTAACATGTTGGGTGCGTATAATAATGCAAAGTCTTGTACTTGGACTCTGAGTTTCTGATTCTTTTTTTTTTTGTTTTTTGTTTTTTGTTGCAATATTAGGATGCGTCATGGTGAAAGTTTGCTCCCTTAATTTTTTTGGCAGTCTTCATAATTGATTTTGAGTATTTTAGTAGACATCATAGGGGTAGATGTGTTTCTCTGAGATCAGGGAACATTTTGAGAGATGATGTTGATGTTGAGGTCTTTTTAAGGTTGTATGTTTTTATATGCATAATACCATTATTTTAGTGGAGTCATCTGAGGAACTGCAAACTGCCTTATCTACAGTTTTTTTTTCATGTTGTAATTTGTGGAAACGTATAGTGAAAACATAAGACGTGTCATTTCCTCAAGAGGAAAAGTTCGGAAATATCATGTGTTTACTTTTGGAGACAAGCCTCTTGATCATGTTGATGTTACCGATGGTTACATTTATCTCGGGACTACTTCTGATCACAATGCATGGGTCTTTTGGCAAATCCATGAAGAATGGCAATATATAGTCATGTAAGTAAAGCTTAAATATCTTCATTTATAATTTTGAAGATTTTACATTCAATCTCGCTGCGATGATTTTTTTTTTCTTTTCGGCAGGGGCGCTAACCTTGGTCCGTACGTGCACAGAAAAGAGGGTGGATACCATTTATGTGGGATTTTGTTGTTGTTGTTGTTTTCTTTTTTTCTCTCTCTCTCTCATTTATTGGATGATACTGATGTTGGTATTTGCTCAAGTCAATTGATTTTCCAAAGGACCTTGATTTTTACTAGGTTGAGCTTGAAATAAACGTGTTTGGGCTTAGCGCCTCCCGGATATACGGTCTGTTGGTGTTATTTTTTCTCTGCATTAATTTCAAGTTTGTGTTGTACACTGAAGATTTTGGTGTATGAGATATATTTTGTAATATGCTGGTATATTTTAGCATAATCTGTTAAATTTCTTTATATTTTTTGGTGAAAATGCTGGTTTACTCCGTTATCTATGATATTATCTATGATATACTTTGTTC
Source organism: Echinometra lucunter (assembly GCA_029962745.1). Lineage (NCBI taxonomy): Eukaryota > Metazoa > Echinodermata > Echinoidea > Camarodonta > Echinometridae > Echinometra > Echinometra lucunter. The sequence goes on along the minus strand of CM057168.1, from coordinate 3,148,352 downwards.
TTTTCTGTTATATTTTGTAAAATTTTTGTTGAAATCTGTGAAAAATAGAAAATAATCCAATTTGCATGGATTCAAATCAATAAAATTTGAAACTTGAAACTTGAAACTTGCTAAAAAGTTCGGATATCGTCATGGCCGTACGCAGAGGGGGGGGGGGGGGGGGGGCAGTTGCCCCCCCCCCCTCCCCGAAATTTTCAAGCCTTATTTTTGTAATTAAAAACTTAATATATATATATGTATACTCAAAAGTGTGCACCAGACTCTTCTGTTTAAATTTGGAAAATGTAAAAACGCCCCTTAACCTGGTCGGTCGCTTCGGTCCCCTCGCTTGCGTGTTTCCTTTACATTTTATGTATTCTTGACCCTCCTCCCCGGAAAAGATTCCTGCGTACGGCCGTATTGTTCTATATTATACAAATAATGCACCGATGTCGAGTGTGCTAGTGGCGATGCAGCGCACTCGAGGGTATATTACAATGTGCGACTAGCACGAGCCTCATGCTTTTGCATGATATTGTAAATACCCGAGATGCCTGCATCGGCACTAACATCACGAATTTAAATCTGTGCATTATTTGTTTTATAAAATGGGTAGGCAGTATGACATTGTAGTGGAAAGTTTGTTAAAACCGCTCCAAATTTCCTCAGATTGCACAGACAAGGAGGCAACATCTGCTTTCTCCTATGACATCATAAGCGTAGCCAGTGTGAGCTCCCCTGGGCAAGCCCCCTAAGCTCCGCCATTACCTTTCGTCCATTAGAAGCCGAAATAAGCCCTTCTAAATAATTCATGAGCTGTCATGAATTATGCATTTTGTGAGATGCTCCCCTTCACACAGCGTACCCACATGACAAATAGTACGCGATGCGAAACAATGCAGACATCAGCGCGAGAGGAAAGGTCAAATCGCATAATATATGTATTTATTGTAATTTTATTCACACATTGCGCGCTGCCCACGCAAGGAATGTAGCAAATCAACTTCGACCATTCTGATGCGCCAGTCAACGCACTTAAACTGGTTATCGATCACAAAAATGATAATAGTACGGGGGCGGAGCCTCCGATCTACCATTCTTCTTTCTTGTTTACGTGACTGGGCACCCAATATCTGTATTAAACTATTATATCTTGTAGTCGATGATTTCTTTTTTTGTTTAACTGGTGGCCTCTACAATAGTTGGTTGGATCCTTCTTTTAAAAAAAACTCATTTTCTCCATGAAGGTCTGAACCCTAAAATGAATTACCTATCTGTTATAATTTCTTTCTAACTGTACTTCAGTCTTTGTGTACACATATTTAATTTCAAAATTCACTTCATTCATTATCACATCCAAACATCCATTAATTTCTTTATCTTTTGTCTGAACCCTCAAATGAATAACCTATCTGTTATAATTTCTTTCTAATTGTACTTTAGTCTTTGTGTCCACAGATATGATTTTAAAATTCACTTTCATTCGTTATCAAATCCAAGCATTTATTTATTTATTTATTTATTTATTTATTTATTTTTTGTTCACTCTCTTTCGTAATACTCCTTTCACAAGCTAATCTGGGAGGTGGGAAGAGATTATGAAGGTACTCTGATTGTGGAGAGAAGGGGACAGAGAGCTCCAAGAAGAGGGAATAGAGGGGGAACCTGCATGATGATGATAATAATCAAGTAGAAGAGAAAGGGGAAAAATATAGAACTAAAGAAACAATGATCACACATATTGCCCAATTTGCTGTACACTTTACTAATTCATTTCTGCTCTCATACCCTTCAGTCTCAACTAGCCCATTCACAGATTTTACTATCAAAAATACTTCTTTTCCAGATATCCACTCTTTTTTATTCGGCACAGTTGTTCACTTTCTTTCTCTTGTAGCTTTGCTAGAGCAATTTAAATTTGACACATCACTTCTATCTTTTCACCTTTTCAAGCCTTCACACTTTCGGTTTACCTTCATGGCTGTACGCAAAAAGGGGGCCGTCCCCCCTCCCCACCCCCCAAAAAATTCAACCCCCTTTTTCTCTTATTTTTCCTTTCTTTGGGGGGATGCCCTAAATTACACCCAGATCATTCTATTTCAATTCTAAAAATGCAAAAGCTCCCACTCGGTCACTTTGTTCCCTCGCTTGCACATAAGCGAACAAATTCTTGCCGCCCCCCCCCCTCCCCCCGAAAAAATTCCTGCATACGGTCTTATTTACCGTTAACAACCCTTCACATTGCACATGGAGGTACAGTGTATTCCCCCCCCCCCCCCTATAAGCATACTTTCTTAAGAGATAATATTTTAATACACAATATTTCTTAAAAATGCTGTAAAAAACCGGTTAATCTTCCAGTGTTCAATGCATGAAGGGGGTCTAAAATAAAGATAGGCCATTCAGTCATTTGCGGATAGTAAACTTTTAATTAGAATAATAATTTAATGATTCAACACATTTTAACTTCAAACATACAAAACTGAAGTTACCTCGATGTAACATTTGCAGGCATCTTGCCAATCTTCATAGAAGTCTAGGGGTTAATGAATTCCTACATTTTTTTATTTAGATTCCTATAAAGCAAATATAAAGTAAAAGCCTTTCTTCTCAATTCTAAATTTGAGATGGCATTTGACATTGTGTCATTTAATTATATACACATATAACTCATGCAAGATGAGTTGACTTTAATCATTTTAAAAAAATAAGAAATCCCCAAATATATACTCTGTAGCTTTCATTTAATGTGATATTCAATGGGACATTTAGTGATAAATTATATCTCAAAATCATCTCTGAAAAAATCTTTGCTACTATCTGAAGAAAGCATTATCAGGGAGGAGATGTCATCTGCAGTCACCGCCAAGTCTGTAGTCTAGGTGACAGGAAGGATGAGCCAAAGTCATAATCCAGAACTCTGTGGAGAAAAAAAAAAAACCCAAAATAATAAATATATATCAGATGCATTTAATAAGGATTAGCCACACAATCTTAGACACCTGCAAGAAGGACTAAAATGCACAAGGTAGGAGTGTGCAAGTGAAAAAATCCAGCTCCACATATTTTGTCCTACAGACATTTTAAAATTTCATGCTTCTGATAGCCCAACTGGAGCATATATGATGCAGACAAGATATAAAATTAAAAATACTTCTGAAGTAAACTAATGCTCATACGGTAATTTAGTAATTTAGTAATACTTGGTAATGAAAGGGACTTCGAGTCACAAACAACATTGGGTGGGTCAGATTATGCACTGCATGATGTAATGTTGCTGAAATCTAGTAAATGTAGGCCTAAATACATTTATTTTATAGACCACTCCATGAAACCTATATTAAAGTACTTTGGTAAACTAGAAAATATCACCTATGACAGTAAATCACATCTAAGACTGCTTACACCTAATGTGGTCAATGATAGTTACGGGGATTGGTTACTTATAGCAGCAAACTTACTCTCAAATGTTCAAGTCATACATCTCGTAAGTTCCTCTCAGGATTTGTCAAGTCCAGTCTGCATCAATCATCTGCCATGGCATCATACTACATTAAAAGGAAATTTTTTAAATATGACTGAATAGGGTCTCTATATAAGCTAAATAACCTACTGCATAAAATGAGATAACCTTCATACACATGAATGCTTTGAAATTGGGGAGCATTGATACAAATTTACATTAATCTACACAATAGCGAAAGGCACATGGGAGTTTAAATCTAAATAAAAAATTTACATTCATAACTAAAATTAACGACTGAAAATTTTCAGTTCCAATTCAGAACCCATACAATGAAAAATTAGTGTGCCGACCTGTTTACACACTATCTACATTTGGCAGTAAATGTTGTCTATTGATGTGCATTAGGTGTATCTCTCCTGTACAAAGGATTTCTGTGAAGTCTCCCCTATATATGTCAAGTTTTGTCAACACAGACAAATTTTGTTATGAAGGAACATGGGAGAGGGAAAATATTTACATGTGCAATGAAACATACTTTACAATATATAGTTAGAGGTATGAATTTGTGTTACGAGTCTCCTGGAAAAGTTAGTTGTTACCTGTCACTTTACAGGATTTTCTGCTTCATCCTGGACTTGAAGTGACATGTAGTGGACATGTTGTGACATTCATCACTAGAATTCTTCCAGCTTTACAATATCTGTGTGAACAAAAAAAAATAATAATAATAAAAATAAAATAAATTTAAAAATCAATATCACTGTACCAAGTTGTAATGCATTTCTGACTGAGATACTAAATTGAAATATGCATGTAGTATTTATAGTTCTATCAAATTTTACTTATCCTTTCATGGTGCATCCAAGATTTTAGATTTTCTTCATGTAGAAATAGAAAAGCTTACCATTGAGTTACAAACATTTACAAAATATGCCTGTAATCCACCCCCATAAAATGTTTTAGTTCTGCCACCAAAATAGAACAGGACTATTGTAAACTGCCATTAACCAGACTACAAAGAAACCATACATGTATTAAACATGTGTCTGAATAGCCCCCCCCCCCCAAAAAAAAAATGAAATAATAAAAATGATTATATAAACTAAGAATAATACTGAATAAATCAAATACATGGAATAGCATCCACACAGTAGCATCTTCTGTCTACATGTATGTTCAGAAGGGGGTAGGGTGAGAGGGCTAAGTGACAGTTTGTCCAGATCTAGATCTACTCAAGATTTTAAGAGACTTCCAGAGGTTTAACTGTTTTAGCTCAACTTTTCAACTGAAGAATGTGGTCATTCTTAGGTAGATTCAACAGTTAGACGTAGACTAATGGTCATTCAATAATTGTTTCAACTTCAAATGTTTGGAGTTTTCAAGAGCAACAAAATGGCAAAAGCATCAACCAGAATCGTTAGCCTAAATAATTTCTGTCTACGCCCTACCAGAATGCCCTCAAATTCATTACTGTAATCATCATAATGTGAATAAGAAAGAAAAGTGTTCTGGAAATTTTTGTTACCTGTCACTTCAGAGGATTCTCTGCTTCACCTGGGGCCTATACATGTATTACATGTAGTGATGTTCAGCTGTCGAATTCTTCCAGCCTTCCAGTTCCAATATTTCCATCTGTGGGAACAAAAAAAAAAAAAAAAAAAAAAAAAAAAAAAACATTATTACAACCAAGCAGATTGCAACATTTACCATGAAATATTTGATAGTTACTTCAAACTGCAGTCAGCAACATTTTCTATCTTCAGAAGAGGTGGGGTGAGACTGAGAGGTTGAACAAGATTTCAAGATTTCAAGATGGTAATGTTCATAAATGAAAATAAATAACAGAGTCAACTTGATCCAACTTCCAAGTAGACCTATACAAGTGTGTCCAGATCTACTTTAGATTTTTAAACAGAATTTCTGATAACTGTTAACGTTAGATCTTGTAAACTGATGAATGTGGATAGTAAGACCTAGACTAAAGTAATGGTCACTCAATATTTATTTTAACTTCAAATGTTAAAGGCTTAGGCCTACAAGAGTTAAAAACACTGGCAAAATCAACCGAGGCCGTCGACGTATACAGTGTGTTCATTGTTTGCTATCCAGTCTGCAATGCAGTGTCACTCACTGTTCAGCGAGTCCAAATAACATATTGATTTAGATCTAACGTTAGATCTAGTCTACACACACTAGCGATCTAGTAAAAATCTAATAAATTCTGCCGGAGTGTTCACTCACAAAAATTTTGTTGTCTAATCTAGGTCTGAATTTGATTTTTCATGACGCCAAACTTCTGATTTGAACAATTTTACCGTTCAAGAACGGTCAACGTGAACACCAGAATTATCATAGATGGCCCTCGGCATTAGCCCGGGGGAGCTACCTCGAGTACATGGTGCGAGAACGATACCCGCGGTCAATCTAGCTCATGACGATGAAAACCGAACTGTAAGTTTGAGAGTACAATGTTTCTAGCTTTTTCGGAAACAGCTGTTAGCAATTATTTCAAATTGTAAAGAAATTATTGCAGATTAAGAAGAATAGCAACCATTTTGCAACAAATGGTCAAATTTCTTATATTTAATCATAATTGCAGTGGTACTCACGTTTTCTCTGTGAAGTAGAAACCTCTAACTTTGTGCGAGTAAGCACGTCATGCATGAATTTGCATAATTATGACGTAATAAGGTCACATGAATAACCATATTTCGAGAACGATATTATCGAAGTAAATACATATTCATGAGGCTATAATCTAATCAAAGGTGCTTATTTCGGTTCATGAATATTTAGAAGGGCTTATTTTCGGCTTCTAATGGACGAAAGCTGGGCGGGGCTTAACCCCATAGGCGTAATGCTTTCCGCGTGTGCTGCTTTCTGTCTAGCTATATATTTAAAACGTCTTTGCCCCTGAGTAAGCGCATCAAAATCCTTGTGATAGCTAGACTTCTAGAAAGAACGCGTATTTCAAGGCGGGTGTCTCTATGGTGCCCCTGAAGTACGCTCGACAACAGGTCATGTGCGACGTGAATTTCCCATCCCAGGTCCTCAACTTTGCATCCCAAGTTGTGAAATTATCGACCCGTGATGCGAAATTGGGATGCAAAGTTGGCGCCACGGGTCGTGAATTTCACGACTTGGGATGCAAAGTTCAGGACCTGGGATGCGAAATTCACGTCGCACATGACCTGTTGCCGAGCGTACTTCAGGGTCACATAATGTCTCGGTTTTTACGTGCTAGAGGAAAGTGATGCATCCAAAATGCACAGTGCTGCACAAAAAAATGCCCTGCTGGAAGGTTGCGTAGAATTAAACCATGAACACGTGACATGCATACGCCTCCGCTATTGGCTACATCCTTGAACCCATTTTATAAATAGAGATAATAGCTTAGTGTAAATTTATCTATACATACATATTTGTTTGTTCTTATATGACCATGAAATTATCACTTCGCTGGGGACGAATAAGAAATAAAATTCATCGTCAAACTGCGTCAGTTTTTGGTAGTTTGTTTCTTTGTTATCCACCTTGTACAATATAATGCTCGTGAGCAAGGCGAACTGCATGGCAATGGGAAATTTGAGGAGCTTCCCCCCCCCCCCCCCGCCCCGGCCGCTAGATACTTTGCCCCTATATCAGGGCCGGCAGGTTCGTGCTCCGAGGGCTGGTGATTGATGTAGGTTGATTGGGCAGGTCACAATGAAATAATGATCATGATGGTGGCGATGATTATGATGATGATATTGATGAAGATGATGATGATGATTAGGATGATTAGGATGGCTATATATAATGATGATGGTGATGATAATTGTGGTGATGATGAAGATGATGATGTGATGATGGTGGTGGTGGTGATGATGATGATGATGACGGCAATGATGATGATTAGGATAATTATGATGATGGTAGTGATGATAATGAGATGATGTTGGTGATGATGATGGTTATGACGGTGATGGTGCATGATGATGATGATGTTGATGATGATGATAGTATACAAATAATGCACAGATGTGAGTGTGTTAGAGGCGATGCAGCACACTCGCGGGTATTTACAATGTGCTTTTGCATGATATTGTGAATACCCGAGATGCATGCATCGCCACTAACATCACGAATTTAAATCTGTGCATTATTTGTTTTATAAAACGGGTCGGCAGAATGACTTTGTAGTGGAATATTTGTTAAAACTCCTCCAAATTTTCTCGGATCGCACAGACAAAGAGGCAACATATTGCTTTCTATTATTACTTCACAAGCGTAGCCTGTGTTATGCTCGCCTGAGTAAGCGCATCAAAATCCTTGTGATAGACTTCTACAAAGAACGTGTATTTCATGGCGCGCTTCTCAGTTTTTACGCGCTAGAGGTAAGAAGTGATGCATCCAAAATGCACAATGCTGCACAAAAAATGCATAGCTGGAAGGTTGGGTAGTATTAAAGTATGAACACGTGAAATGCATACGCTATTGGCTACATCCTTGAACCCGTTTTATAATGATAGTTATATGATGATGAGTATAATGCCGGGTATAATGATGATCATGATATTGATAATTATGAAGATGATGGTGATGATTATTATGATGATTATTACAATGATGATTATAATTATGATGATGATGATGATGATGATGATGATAATGATTGTAGATAATGTGGATCGGGTTCGAGAGAGATCGACTGCTATATTATTATAGGGGAAGCAAGGTTACGCTACATCACTTTAAATGTAAAATCATGCATACATCGATATAACACCAGGTGAAATTGAGTCCTAGTTTCTCCTTTGATATTTTTTCAAATTTTGAGAAGAGCTGGGGAGAGGGTCCATGTTATTTCAAATTTTGATATTTTTTCCCTACATGAAATGCTGTTCGGACAATTTCAGCGCTAATTTCCCCTTTTTTTCAATTTCATTTATATAAGCACTTATAAGACGCGAAAACAATGTGAAAATTCTTGATGTTAAGAATTTTTGTCACCTCAGTGTTCAGATGTACTAGGATCAGAACAAAAGTAAAAAATTTTTAAAAAAATTTAAAAAAGAAGAAAGAAATAACAAAATTTTGAGGCGGGCCAAAAAAAGGGAAGGAGGAGAAACTTTATCTTATTTGGTCTAAAGAATTTTTTTTTACAAAATGGAAATATGATATTGAAAAAGACCTGCTAAAGTTGTTTTTTTTTTCCTTCTTCTTTTTCTTCTTCTTCGTCTTCTTCTTCTTCTTCTTCGTCTTCTTCTTCTTCTTCTTCTTCTTCTTCTTCTTCTTCTTCTTCTTCTTCTTCTTCGTCTTCTTCTTCTTCACGAAACTAGACAAAAAACTTTGGTACATTTGTAATTCAAAGCATTGGCGTAAATCCGGGGGGGGGGGGGTGAATGGGGGATATATCGCAGCACTTTTTTAGGGGGAGGGGGGGGGAGAATGGCGTGTACAAATATCCCCCCCTCCCATTTCTTAAGGAAGAAATGATATTTGAAATTAATCAATTAGTAAAATCTTTAATAATATGTCATAAACAACCATTACATTTGAGAATTTCTATTTGAAAATGCAATTGAAAACCAGAAAAAGAGGTTATTTTTGGATCGCTCGCTTCGCTCGCTCGCAAGATGAAAATTAAAATGTATGTAAGGGGATTCTGTGCGGGTGGATGAGGGCGTGCGTTTATACTTAAGTGTGAGTTCGCCAGAAAAAAAAATCTCCCCCCCCCCCCCCCCCCCCAACTACTCAAAGTGGTTTTACGCCGGTGATTCAATGCTATTCCGCATAATACAATTTCGGTTTCGGTTTCAAATACCATTTTTCGATTTGGAAAATAAAAAAAATCTATCATGACATAAGCGCGAATGACTGGAATTATAGCATTATTTGTAAGGCAATGAAATGGATCAGAACAATGTTCATGAAGTTTCATGGGAGTCATCTGATTATAATATATTCATCCGTTCATACCCTCCAATAGATGGCGCTCTATGATAATGCCCAGCAGAGCCCTTGATTACAGGGCTCTAATGCCCAGAGATTCAATCTGATAACCCTTTAAAAATAGATCTATGTATCCTTTCTTCTCCTTTCTTTTATTTTTCTTTCTTTATCTTATTAAAAGCTATATTTTCGATATTTCTGAATCAATTATCGCAATTCTGAGGGTAAAGAACCTTTGAGTTGATAACGGGAGGCGCCACATTATCAAATTCACACACAACAATACATTATTACTTTTTTAACGTCCAGTTTATGCAATTCTTACTTGATTTGCATGATTGGTCGGAGTTATTTTCATCAACTTTCAGAAAATATTTTAAAACCTTTTCCTCACTGAATCTTTCCTGCCTCCCTTTCCTTCAATCTATTTAAGGTGTGCCAAGATAATACTAGTTTTAAAAAATGAATGAAGTATCTAAAATAGCTAGAAGACAGAAGAATATTATACTGCCCAACATAATCCACTCAAGAGGGTGCTCAAAGAGCGTATACAATGAATTATGATCATTATTATAAGGAGTCAGGCATCAGTTTGAATCGAACTCACCTCCCTGATGATTAAGAGCCCGCGCTCTTACCAACTTGGCCACAAAAAAGAAGAAGAAGAAGAAGAAGAAGAAGAAGAAGAAGAAGAAGAAGAAGAGAAAGAGGAGGAGGAGGAGGGGAGGAGGAGGAGGAGGAGGAGGAGGGAGGAGGAAAGGGAAAAAAAATCCTTAACCCTCCTTCCGGTATATTGCCTATTTGTATCTTTATGGGGTCCTTGTCAATTTACTGTTAGGGCAGGAACCAAAGTGATAAAAGTGAATGTTCATCAATATCTTGTTCTTCGCTCATTTCAAGAAATTATGTTTTTAAAATTAGGACACTAATCATGCTGATCGTTGAACTTGATTTTACATACAAAGGCCAGAGTATTGCATATAATCCTTACAGATTGTATCATTTAATCAAAACCAACATTAATATCTAGTGATGATGATGCTGATGATGATCATGGTGATAATGAGGAGGAGGATAATGATGATGATGACGACGATGATGATGGTGATAATAATCATCATCATAATCATCAATAATAGTAATGAATTGAATGAGATATCAAATTATTATCAGAAAGAAAGGGGGTAGTATTTATAGATTTCTTTTTGTCTATATCTGATACGCCAGGATAGGGTATGTCAGTGGTGGATAGTGAATCGTATGTCAGAGGTGGATAGTGAATGGTAGGTCAATAGTGGATAGTGAATGGTAAGTCAGTGGTGGATAGGGGGCAAAGGTGGCGCTTGCCTCCGATATTTCAAGGGGCAAAATCGCTGTATGCCCCGTTACTCCCACCCCCCCCCCCTAACAATTAAAAAAAAGCACGAAAATTTAAGATATATTTGTGTAACAACCTTTCAATAACTTTAAATCTCTATTCTATTTGTGCCATCTTTTCCTGTTCTTTATCTTTAAAATGAGTGAATTTTTCATCCATCTGCTCATTCACATTCAAACCACCCCCACAAAATTATATTACGGAAGTCATACTTAAATTTTTGGTATCAATCTATTTGATGTAAAAAATAAGGCTTTGAATTATACAATACCTGTTCTCTCTGCAGTAAACAGTCAAAGACTTTCAAATGTCAAATTCTCTCATAATATGCTAACTGCATTAATCTCTTATGACCAATAAATGTGGATCACCATGAACATTGCAACCCAAGGTTCAAAGTACCATGAGAAATGGAGGGAGAAAAAAGAAAAACGGAATCGTATACTCACACATGTTTTGATAATTTTGTAAACATTTTATTCTCTGGGACCCTTCGACATGTCATTTTATTTCTGAAGAATTTCTTGAACATAAAAACTGAACATTATTGAAATATCAAATAATTTAAGAAGAGGAAGCAGAGGCAGAGGTGGCGCTTGCCCCCAATATTTTAAGGGGCAAAATCGATGTATGCCCATTACCCCCTCCCCCTGCGCAATAAAAAAAACGAAAATTTAAGACCATATCTTTGCATGACAACATTTCAATAACTGTAAATCTCTATTCTATTTGTGCCATCTTTTTTTGTTCCCTTTATCTTTAAAATGAGTGAATTTTACATCTATCTGCTCATCCACATTCTAACCAACCCTACAAAATTATATTATGGAAGTCATACTTAAATTTTTGGTATCAATCTATTTGATCTAAAATCTAAGGATTTAAATTATACTCTACCTGTTCTCTCTGCAGTAAACAGTCAAAGACTTTCAAATGTGTTTGGAAATCATAATGAGAGGGTATAAGCATGGTTAGTCTTATACTTCTTCGTAGAGTATTGTATGCATCATTGTTACCCTTTTTCTCAGCCCACAAATTTAGAAACCTTATCAAGAGAGTCGTTCAAAACAGGCAAGACTTTCATAGTGTTAGGATTGCATGGTTTCCGTGCAGCACAGTCAGGACAAAGTTGTTGCAATTCTTGCAGTGGATAGAAAACTCATAACAATAGCGTATGATTTGGTATTTGCTATGTCACTCTATTTGTGCACCGAACCATCGTGGTACATGCCATGTAGCTAGAGCACATTTATTCGCATTCCAAGTTTAGTAAGCGGAACCGTGAGAGCATCCTGGAACATCAGTAGACCGCCACTTACTTGAAAACTGAAATACTTTACAACTTTGGCGCGTATTAGAGAAATTTTCATTGCATAATTCTGCAAGTTTCTTGTAAGTTTTATCGATTATTAATTGCAATTTGTTTGTAAACGTTATATAGACATGAGTGAAATGAAAAATATCGCAACGGTTTTTCTTGGTCACTTGCTGTTTTGAACCAATAGGTGACTTGGCGACTTACGTGATGTGAATGTATTTATTAGTGTTTGTTCTTAATGTGCATGTACGTGTGGGTGGGTGTGTGTGTGTGTGTGCGTGTAGAAGATTGTATATGGTGATCACTTGTAGTTGAATGGTGGTGAATAGTAAATGTAGATCAATGGTGGATCTTGGATGTATGGTATGTCAATGGTGGATAGTGAATAGTATTATGTAGATCAGTGGTGGATAGTGAATGGTATGTCAGTGGTGGATAGTGTATCGTATGTCACTGGTGGATAGTAAATGGTAGGTCAATGGTGGATAGTGAATGGTAGAGCAATGGTGGATAGTGACTCGTATGTCAATGGTGGATAGTGAATGGTAGATCAATGGTCGATAGTGAATGGTAGATCAATGGTGGATAGTGAATCGTATGTCAATGGTGGATAGTAAATGGTAGGTCAATGGTGGATAGTGAATGGTAGGTCAGTGGAGGATAGTGAATGGTAGAGCAATAGTGGACGGTGAATGGTAGGTCAATGGTGGATAGTGAATGGTAGGTCAATGGTGGATAGTAAATCGTATGTCAATGGTGGACGGTGAATGGTAGGTCAATGGTGGATAGTGAATGGTAGGTCAATGGTGGATAGTGAATGGTAGAGGAATGGTGGATAGTGAATGGTAGATCAATGGTGGATAGTGAATGGTAGGTCAATGGTGGATAGTGAATGGTAGGTCAGTGGTGGATAGTGAATGGTAGAGCAATGGTGGATAGTGAATGGTAGATCAATGGTGGATAGTGAATGGTAGGTCAGTGGAGGATAGTGAATGGTAGATCAGTGGTGGTTAGTGAATGGTATGTCAGTAGTGGATAGTGAATGGTAGGTCAATGGTGGATAGTGTATCGTATGTCAATGGTGGATAGTGAATGGTAGGTAAATGGTGGATAGCGAATGGTAGATCAATGGTGGAAAGTGAATCGTATGTCAGTGGTCGATAGTGAATGGTAGGTCAATGGTGGATAGTGAATGGTAGGTCAATGATGGATAGTGAATGGTAGATCAATGGTGGATAGTGAATGGTAGGTCAATGGTGGATAGTGAATGGTAGGTCAATAGTGGATAGTGAATGGTAGATCAGTGGTCGATAGTGAATCGTAGATCAATGGTGGATAGTGAATGGTAGGTCAATGGTGGATAGTGAATGGTAGGTCTATGGTGGATAGTGAATGGTAGATCAATGGTGGATAGTGAATGGTAGGTCAATGGTGGATAGTGAATAGTAGGTCAATGGTGGATAGTGAATGGTAGATCAATGGTGGATAATGAATGGTAGATCAATGGTGGATAGTGAATGGTAGGTCAATGGTGGAAGTGAATGGTAGATCAATGGTGGATAGTGAATAGTAGGTCAATGGTGGATAGTGAATAGTAGGTCAATGGTGGATAGTGAATGGTAGATCAATGGTGGATAGTGAATAGTAGGTCAATGGTGGATAGTGAATGGTAGGTCAATGATGGATAGTGAATGGTAGGTCAATAGTGGATAGTGAATGGTAGGTCAGTGGTCGATAGTGAATCGTAGATCAATGGTGGATAGTGAATGGTAGATCAATGGCGGAAAGTGAATAGCAGGTCAATAGTGGATAGTGAATGGTAGGTCAGTGGTGGTTAGTGAATAGTAGGTCAATGGTGGATAGTGAATGGTAGATCAATGGTGGATAATGAATGGTAGGTCAATGGTGGATAGTGAATAGTAGGTCAATGGTGGATACTGAATGGTAGATCAATGGTGGATAGTGAATGGTAGGTCAGTGGTTGATATTGAATGGTAGGTCAATGGTGGATAGTGAATGGTAGGTCAATGATGGATAGTGAATGGTAGGTCAATAGTGGATAGTGAATGGTAGGTCAGTGGTCGATAGTGAATCGTAGATCAATGGTGGATAGTGAATGGTAGGTCAATGGTGGATAGTGAGTGGTAGGTCAATGGTGGATAGTGAATGGTAGGTCAGTGGTCGATAGTGAATCGTAGATCAATGGTGGATAGTGAATGGTAGATCAATGGTGGATAGTGAGTGGTAGGTCAATGGTGGATAGTGAATGGTAGGTCTATGGTGGATAGTGAATGGTAGATCAATGGTGGATAGTGAATGGTAGGTCAATGGTGGATAGTGAATAGTAGGTCAATGGTGGATAGTGAATGGTAGATCAATGGTGGATAATGAATGGTAGATCAATGGTGGATAGTGAATGGTAGGTCAATGGTGGAAGTGAATGGTAGGTCAATGGTGGATAGTGAATGGTAGGTCAATAGTGGATAGTGAATGGTAGGTCAGTGGTCGATAGTGAATCGTAGATCAATGGTGGATAGTGAATGGTAGATCAATGGTGGATAGTGAGTGGTAGGTCAATGGTGGATAGTGAATGGTAGATCAATGGCGGATAGTGAATAGTAGGTCAATGGTGGATAGTGAATGGTAGATCAATGGTGGATAATGAATGGTAGATAAATGGTGGAAAGTGAATAGCAGGTCAATGGTGGATAGTGAATGGTAGATCAATGGTGGATAATGAATGGTAGGTCAATGGTGGATAGTGAATAGTAGGTCAATGGTGGATACTGAATGGTAGATCAATGGTGGATAGTGAATGGTAGGTCAGTGGTTGATATTGAATGGTAGGTCAATGGTGGATAGTGAATGGTAGGTCAATGGTGGATAGTGAATAGTAGGTCAATGGTGGATAGTGAATGGTAGATCAATGGTGGATAGTGAATGGTAGGTCAATGGTGGATAGTGAATGGTAGGTCAATGGTGGATAGTGAATGGTAGGTCAATGGTGGATAGTGAATGGTAGATCACGGCAAATAACGGTTGCAATCGATTTCTCATATCAAAATGATATTGGAAAATGTATATATTTATGTTTCTTCGATGTCCAGGTCCCAAAATATGACAATATTGATTTTCATTTTAAAAATCCAAGATGGCCCGCCAAAATGGCCGATTTTGAACCCCATGGGCCACGATTTTGCAATGGGAACTTAAAAAATCATTAAATTTACACTTCAAGCACGACAAAAAAGTTGGTTTAAAAAATGTACCGCGGTGGTGCACGTGGACCCCTATTTCAGACTAGACTATATGCATCATGTATTTATTTATTTATTTATTTATTTATTTCATTTCATTTCTTGTTAATGGTATATTGCATGGTACTTGACAAGTATTTACGTTGTACTCCTTTGCTGAATGATCCATACCTTTACAAGAAGTACAAGATGTTGATGTTTTTTTATCATGAAGAGTTCTAATTCTGTTATATTTGAGGAGAGGATTTCTGTAAATTACATACTGTCATATTATTTGGTAAATCTTGAGGTGAAAATTTCTAGTAACCACTATGAACTAATCGCTTGATTTGTGATAGATAG
>CM057168.1:3075178-3127678 GCA_029962745.1 Echinometra lucunter | reverse complement strand
CATTTTGAAAAAAGGAAAAATATAAGAACATAAGTAAACATCCTAAATCTTAAATATTTATGAATATGGAAATTATTTCTTCTTCTACATAGAGTGTACATTTTTTTTTCGTTTGTTTGATCTGTATAAAAAAATAATATCAAATCTTAATTAATTACTCTTTACCACATGCTTTATCACGAAAATAATTGAATATCTTGAAATTTACAAAGTGAAATAATGACAACCAATTTAGTCTGAAATATCACTCATGGTATACACATGACAAGAAACCAAATTAAAACAAAGATCTTCTTGCTTGTGCCAAGACTAGTCTTATAGTGCTTATTCGTATAAAGTTTCACAAAGCAATAAAAAATTCCGGCCTATAAGAGTAAATTCAAAATATCACAAAACACGTAATTCTGAAGACTTTAAATTTTTCCAGTATACTCTTTTGAAAGCAAATGTAAATACATGTAGATTCATACATTATAAAAGTTTTCATGCTTGGTACACTGAGAAAAAAAAAATCATGCTAAATTTAGGATAAACAAGAACTATAAGGTGAATATAACATTCAGAAAGACTATTTCTAACAATATTGGTATTTTTCTATCATTTTTTGTTTATCATAAAAAGACTGGGCTATTTTGGAATCAGTGAGGACTGGGGGGTGGGGCATAAGCAACCCCCGCCCCTCCCATATCTCAACAGCGACATGACCAATTACTGCAAAATTTTGCATGGACTTCAAGAATCATGTAAACACAAATACATTGCAATTTTTTTGTTTTATATTCATATTTTCTTATTCAATATCATGATTTATGAAAATTATATGCATACAGAATATACAGATTGAGTGATCATCAAGCAATGAAAGGCCTGGAGATGAAATTTCAATACAGGAAGTTCTTTAAAACATTACAAATACTATAAAAGAAAAAAATGAAACTGATTTTTAATTATTCAATATTCAATTCTATAACAAATTTCTTATGTATTTCTTTGTTTCTTTTAACTTCTCCTTTTTGTTTTGCATTTTTAAAGTTTGCTGTTTCAGGATATTATCTGGATCACTATTCAGTAACAATAGATTGAAATAAGAGGTTAAAGAAGAAACTATAGTCTTAAAAAAAAATGCAGTTTCCGTTTGTCTTGTACTCAAAACTCAGAAATGTTCTGTTTTTGGCCTGACTTGAGATCACAAAAGGTCACATGACTTGGTAACAGCATGACCGATTTTCGTAAACTTGGTGTCAAAAGATGCACAAGACAGGAAAGAAAAAAATGTCAGAAAGTGGTGTGGCATAAAACACAGCAGTTCAAACTGAGCAGTGAAAATTGTCTAGTGGGGCCCTTATATCCCCCCCCCCCAATTTAGGGTTAATTAAGTAATTAAGGACATACAAACATCTACTTACTTTGCTAACACAATGGACAAAAGGGAAAATAATTCATTGCTGTTCCATACAATGACAGAGAGAGATTCATGTCCCATTTAATCGGATGATGTTCGTTATTCCTAAGGTTCGACATTCCGAAGGTTCATTATTCCGAAGGATCGTTATTCCAAAACACGCAAACTGCCTCGACCTACACGTTAGTTAGTCCGAAAATAAAAAAGGGTTCATTAATCCGAACGCTTGTGGCGTTATTCCGAAGGTTCGTTATTCCGAAGGTTCGATAGTCTGAAAATGAAATGAGGTTCATTAGTCCTGAAGTAACTAATGAACTAACGAACCTCATTTCATTTTCAGACTAACGAACCTTCTCAATAAAAAACCTTATTTCATTTTCAGACTAACGAACCTTCTCAATAACAAACCTTATTTCATTTTCAGACTAATGAACCTTCTCAATAACAAACCTTATTTCATTTTCAGACTAACGAACCTTCTCAATAACAAACCTTATTTCATTTTCAGACTAATGAACCTTCGGAATAACGAACTGCCACCACGCGGTCACCTAAGTTTCTTACTAAATGTTTTATGCAAATTTTAATGCTTATCCTGTAAAGAATAAATTATGTAAGAATATGTATGTGAAGAGTGAAAAAAGCAAAAACAGATAAACGCCATTTCTGAAATTTTTTTCACAAGAGGTAAATAAAATTATGTAGGGGAAACAAACTTTTAATACTTATCCCGCAATGGAGAGTTTATATGCAAAAACAGATACATGTGTAAATGCCATTTTTGAAAATGTTAAAGTAAGGTCACCTTCACAAATTGGTACAAAATAACACTTTCTAAATGATATATTGCTCAGTATGAAATAAAACGCTTTTTGTTGAAGTTATGTTAAAACGTAGCATATATTTTCTTAACATTTTCTTAATTCACCTTGATCTTTAATTGTAAAAAATCTCAATTTGACAAAAAAGGATATTATTGGCTTTTTGCATTCTAACTCTTTATAGGGTCATCATAAACTTGGATAATCATGAAACAAACACAGATGTACAAAGCCACTATTTCTTCACGGGTTTATGCAAACATATCACCACAATATTCTTATTGCTTTTGTAATAGCACTTGTCACATTAATGCATTACCCTGTAAAATTGTTTGAATATCCTATAAGTTTACAAATACTATTTTAGGTGAATAAATACAGAATTTCATAATTATTCAGCATAATTACATACATATAGAGTGGAAATTCTCCCTAGTGCAAATATGATATCCAACAGTAGAGGGGATATATCCCACACACAGCGTAGACAAAGGCACTTCCGGTTTCCATGTAAACATAGTGGGTCAAATCTTAACATGTCCCATTAAAAAAATGATAGTTTATGAGACTAGAAAATACAAGCAACAAATTCTGCATGGATCTGATAAAGTGATCAGGAGAGTTTAGGAACCCTGAACAATATTTTTGTCAAATGAGGGATTTGTTAACCTGGCTGTGCATTTTCCGTGGAAGCTGGAAAATTTTTGTCATATCGTCGGTACAGAATTTGTATCTGCGCATGTGCTGACCTGCGCAGTATGCAGGAAATGTTGCCCTCTACTGCTGAATCTCATATTTGCAGCAGGGAGAATTTGTTACAATGAACACTGTTACACCAAACTCATATCGTAAGATAAAGTAAACATCTTGTGTTAAGGCACTATTTCAAGAAAACCTTAGCCCTTTGATCATAATTTGTAAAACAATGTCCATGGGTTCCACAGAGAAGGCGCTGTAGTTCAGTGGTAGTGGAGCAGTGCCTCGTAACCGGGAGTACCCAGGCTCGAAACCAAGTCATGCGCTAATGCCCTTTGATATAAAGATATCAATCTTCATTACCAAGTCCTTCGGAGGGGACTTAAAGGTGTCGGTTCTTTGGTTGGTTACTAACAAGCATGCACATGCTTTCTTGGCAGTCAGGTAAAATAAGTAACCAAACATTTAACCATTTAACCCTCGATTTGTTGCTTTGGTGCAAATTCTGTTCATTCTACTACAGCACAGGATAAAATGATACCCAAAGCAGAAGCTGAGCAGAAACAGCAGCCATTTTCAAGAGATCAGATACAATGAACACATTTTCGTTGCAGACTTATTTTAGATCTGGGGAGAGCATCTTTAAACCACTGGGAGTGGGGACAAGAATCATTTAAAACCTAATTTGATCAACTTTCCTTTTTTGAATTGGCAACACCAATTCTATGTATGGCTACATTTTATTTTATGAAAAGTCATTATGTACAAAATTGATATAAATTGATGGAAGCCATGTTGAGAAGTTAAAACATTGCCAGTTTATTCAGAAAAAACCAGTGATTTTGAACTTCTGCATTGCCAATTTAAGGATTATAGTGCTTATTTTTTCCTTTTCAATTATTCAGCATCAAACAACAAATACTGAAGCAACCAAAACATACACGGAATATTTTTACTCTTTCTGCTCATGTATGTGATACAGTATTGTTTTCAGGGGGTGTTTCATAAAGCTGTTTGTAAAGTTACGAGTGACTTTACAAATGACTGGAATATGAAGTGCTAAATGGGATGCACAAAGTTTTTCCTAACGTTGTATGAAGTGTGACTGCCTTTTCAATTATCTCAACTAAATTGTGGCAAAAATATGCATGTACACAATGTACTTCACAATAAAAAGGTTTGTAAACAATGGTTATGTTAATCTACGTCTGCATATTTCACTTTTCACTGATGCAATTTATAATTTCTGAGAATCCCACTTGGCTTGCCATATTCCAGTTGTTCGTAAAGACATTCCTAACTTTATGAACAGCTTTATGAAACACCCCTCTCAGGGCTCTGTATCAACAGTTATTGGGCAAAACCATACAATGTGGACTTTCTGCCACAAACTGATTAAATGTTTGTCATTTGCAATCTTTTAACAACTCTCTATCTTTAAAATAGAAATTTATCCTTGTCTGTTACAATAATCAATAATGCCCAATAAATACTTGTATCGACAGCCTTTTTAAAAAATAAAATCACTTTACAAAAACACTACCCTAGTCTGCAAAACTTTAAAGAGAAGCTTGTGTTCTGGGAATGATGTGAGTAGGCAATCTTTCTAGCACAGGGTCTTTTTCACTCGGGATCAACCAAATCAAGGAGTCACCAAAGGCCACTCTGCTCTACACGCAAAGGCAGCACTCCTGCTATGCTGTTTGTGGAAGAGTAGGCAATTTTTCTAGCATAGGGTCTATGTCACTCAGGATCATCCAATGTATGAGTTGCCATATGCAGCGATAGATGGCCACTTTGTGGAAACCCTTTACCACAGAGAGCACACACATAAGGCTTCTCACCAGTATGTTGTCTCATATGCACTTTCAGTGTACCTGCCTGGGCAAACCGGTTGTTGCAAATCTCACACTGGTAAGGCCGATCACCGCTATGTGTTCGCATATGTGTGGTGAGACCGGTATTCTGTATAAAGCGTTTGCCGCAAATGGAACAAACGTAATTCTTCTCTCCTGTGTGGATTTTCTTGTGTGTCATGAGTCCATCACAGCGGGCAAATTCCTTGTTACAGACATCGCATTTGAAAGGTTTTTCACCGGTGTGTGTTCTTATGTGCTTTGTCAGTGTCTTTCTAGTTGTGAACGCTTTCTGACACTCTGAACATTTATAGGGGTTCTCCCCTGTGTGGTTTCGCATGTGTATTGTCAAGAGGCCGCTCTGCGCGTAGCTTTTCGAACAGATCTCACATCGGTACGGTTTCTCGCCAGTGTGAACCCGCTGATGCGTTGTCAGACCGGAGCGTTGAGCAAAGCGTTTATGGCAGATATCACATTCATGGGGGCGCTCTCCAGAGTGCGTGCGCCTGTGGCTTCGAAGGCTGCTCCGTCGAGGGAAGACCTTATCACAGTCTGGACAGGAGTAGAGCTTCCGCCTGGTGTGTGCGTTCATGTGGGACACCAGCCCACTGTTGTAGTAGAATCCCTTGTTACAGATTTTACAATGCAAAGGAGCATCGCCAATGTGTCTGCCCATGTGTTCTGAAAGGCTACTCCCATGTGAAAATCTTTTCTGGCAGATCGTACACTGAAAGGGTTGCTCCTTGGTGTGTGTTCGCATATGGACAGCAAGTCCTTCCGCACGGGCAAACAACTTTTCGCAGACACTGCACTTGTGGGGTTTAACTCCAGTGTGCGTTTTCATATGCTTGGCGACACCGCTCCGTTGTGAGAAGCTCTTGCCACAGAGGTTGCAGGAAAACGGTTTCTCGCCAGTATGTGTTCGGATGTGATCTTCAAGACTTCTCCTACGGTCGAACCCTTTACTGCAGATCTTACACTTGTAGCGCCGATTCTTGGCGTGAGTTTTCATGTGCTTCTTAAGATGACTGCTGCCTGGAAACGCTTCCCCACAGACGGAACACTGAAAGGACTGTGTCCCTATGTGGGTGGTGAGGTGCACGGCTAGAGTACTTCTCTTGAAGTAGCCCTTATTGCACAAGGCACATTTAAAAGGTCTCTGGCCAGGGTGGCTTTCCATATGCTCACGAAGATAACTGCTTTGGGTGAATCCTTCGTTACAGACATGGCAAGCATAAGATAGGTCTTTTTCATGCGATTTCATATGTTCTGTAAGCTGGTCTTTGAAAGCAAATGCCACGTTGCAAACAGCACATGAATGACAAGTTTCATCCATGTGAACTTTCCTATCCCCAGTGGCATTTCCTGTGCTTTCTACGGTCTTTATGGTACAAGTGAGAACAGTTTCTCCAAGGAGTTCAATAGGTTCATGGTCTTTGTCACATTCTTCTGTCTTCACCTCTCCTTTGGTTTTCGTAACCATGTTCTCTACGCTCGAAGGCACGCCTAGATAGAAAACAAAAAAGAAATTCCAAACTTTTGAAAATGAAAAACACTACACTCTCACAGGCAAATTGACCTTCTTTTTAAATATTTGATTAACCCATTCCTGACAGGAATTATCTAAACCCTAATTTGATCAGCTTTTATTCTTCAAATTGGCAACACCCACATTTTTATTTTATTGCTTTATGGAACAGGTGAGAACAGTTTCTCCAAGGAGTTCAATAGGTTCATGGTTTTCGTCACATTCTTCTGTCTTCACCTCTCCTTTGGTTCTCGTAACCATGTTCTCTTTGCTCGAAGGCACACCTGAATAGAAAATAAAAAAGAAATTCCAAACTTTTGAAAATCAGGGTTCATACACTTATAAATTTTCAAAATCCCATGACTTTCCATGAGTTTCCAGGGCAGAAAAATGCAAATTTCCATGACTCATCGATAGCATGTGATGCAAAACTTCCATAAAAATCGAGCTAATTAAAAAAGTTTCAAAGCTGATCTGAGTGCCATGAATGCAGGGCTGGCCGGAACGCGAATTTATTAACATGAAAAATATCTTGAATAATGATTTTCCATGACTTTCAAGAAGAAATTGAGAAATTCCCTGACTTGCCCTGACTTTTTGCTTCTGGAAAAAAGAATTTCCAATTCCATGACTTTCCAGAAATTCCCTGACCCGTATGAGCCCTGGAAAATGAAGAACACTACACTCTCACAGGAAAATTGAACCACTTTTTGAATATTTGATTAATAAAGATAAAGTGGAGTTCTGGCCACCCTGTTATAATGTCAAAGAAACTGTTCCCAGACAACTGGGAGAGTTAGATTAGTATAAACACAGGTGTCTAGTGTGACATTTGGAGGTTATCAAATTGGTAAGAAATGCAATTACTTCCGCAAAGAGGTACTTGCAGTCTTGCACTGCACAAAGAAATGAGTAAATGGGAGAGTTGGGGCCACACCCAAATTTGGAATGAATGCTACCCCTGAACTTCTAAGCTTTTTCTTTTTCTATTTCCAATATAACTGCATTTGAAGAGCAATCCTTTCAAAGTTTCCACTGTACTACACTATGAACATGGCGGACAAAGAAAGCGGACAAAATAAACAATCTCTCATTCTACCCTTCACAATGGTTCTGGTAGTCAAAAGAACATCCCTTCACTGCTATTGTCTAATATATGTGGAACAGGTGTCACATGCATATTCACCTGGATTTACATGATTAAACATTATAGCTGTGAAGGGATGTTCTTTTGACTACCAGAACCACTGTGAAGGGTAGAATGAGGGGTTGTTTATTTTGTCCGCTTTCTTTGTCCGTTATGTTCATAGTGCTATCTACCTTCATTTACAGAAGAAACTTCCATCTTGATCTCATTCTCCTGTAAGCCATTTTCTTCCAGCTTTTCTTCCTTTATGAAGAACGTCTTATATTCTTCATTTCCTCCATCTGATGGTTCCTCCACCGGTTCTTTCTTGATCGTTCTTATGCCATTCATCTCATCTAAACATACAAAAAAAGGAAAATAAAAAAAAAGAAGTAGAAGTAACATTCGACAACACAACTGACCCCAAAACGCCTGAGGTTTGCCCCATTTCATATGCAGGATGATTGGCTCCCCGGCCCCAGCTGCCCAGAGAGTCTGCACTTCTGCTAAAATGCACGTAAGTAGAAAAAAAAACTCCACCCTCGCCACATGCCTTGTGCATAAATTAATGGCACATTCACTCAACCAATTCGCAGTTGGTTAAATCAGGAAATGCACGCACTCAGCCAATGTGGGTATATTCGATGAGTTAGTATGATCAGTGTATTTATTAGGGCTTAACCGATATGGAATTTTGCTGTTGATCCGATCCCCGATGTTTTTACATCCGCATCGGCCCACTTCCAATTCCGATACCGATATCGATGCAGCGCAGAGCGCGGCTAAAGTAGAGATGAGTAATACAATAACAAAAATTTAATCCCGTCTGCTACGCCCACTATGCAAAACAGCATAGGGTCTAAGTGTGATTGTAACCACCAAACATCCGTTGCTTGCATCGGTTCCACATCGGCTCACCATCAAAATATTTACTGATTCAGATATTTAGCCGGTGCGGCCAAGAATCGGCAGTCATGATCTCCGATGCAAATATCGGTTAAGCCCTAGTATTTATTACCAACAAGACATAATACTGACATCTCCATAAAATGTTGTTTGTCTTCCGAATTACGAGGACATGTATCGCAGGATCATCATATTTAACGTATAGACCTACATGCGCTTGTCGCTCCGAGCAACAAACTTATATCATGCGCGATCGTATGCTAAAAGAAAGCATTAGTGCTGAGCTGACTGCAGTTGTTTACTTCAACATTCCACCCGTATGTGCGACTACTGTGATGCGCTCGATCTTGCAAAAGATGCGACTGCAGTCAGAATATGTTACAAGTAAATCTCTGAAAATTCAGTTTCCAGACACTAACTTATCACAAAGATAAAGTGGATGTTGTTATCGTATGCAAATACGCTGAGAGTCAACTTGGGGCATCTACATTGTATCTAACTATGGAATCCCCATACATGTAGGCGTGTCAACGAATTGTGCAGTTTTTTACAAGGAAAGCAAGAGATGTCAAACATCTGCCTTAGAAAAATACCTTTAAAATTACATTTTTGAAGTTGTATTTCACCTGTAAATTGTACAAATACAGGTAATTAACATCCGGAGGATCAGTTACAGTAGTAATTGATTTCAAATTTAAGTTATTTTTATTAAAATTTTCAAATTACTTTCATCGACAAATCAAAAGGTCGCTAACGGTATTAACTCTTATGAAGCCAAGGGGTTTTGCTTGTTCCAAGATTCTTTCAAATCATGAACAATGCTTACTTTTCAAACGCCTACAAATCTTCAACAGTAACTCTTATCAGGGATGTAAGTGGGCAACAAAAAAACAAAAAAAATCTGGAAAGTATTTGACGAGCACAATAATTCAGTCAAGTGTAGGTGTTCGTGTGGGGAGACCACGCGAGATTTGAGATCGACTTGATGCGCAGGTTGTGAACATTGCCTATAGTATAAGCCCTACACAGATACATCATCACAAAGCGCTGCCAGAACGAGCGCTCCAAAACAATTTATAGCATGCAACCGTGCTTTCATTGCTACAAATAAAATGCTAGCCTTATTTTCAGTATTTTTGCCATAAGGTTATGCATGCCATGCCCCAATTAATCTTGCGCAGATAAAATTAAAAATATGCGTGCAAATTTAAATGCAGATTTGTCTAGACTCTACTTATTTTACAACGAGAAGATTCCCTGGCTCGAAAAAAACGGTGCTAAAGTATGTACTGGTACTAGATCTACTGCTATTGGTAAGATTGCATCTATGAAAGGGCTGGGCAAGCGCTAGCTTGGAACTGAGCTGAAGCATGTGGTTTTTTTTTGGCAGTGTATACAGCCACACACGTGTGTCTTTACCTTACGGCCACACCCGTGTGGTTGTATCCACAGCATCGACGTGAGGATACAGCCACACTCGTCTGAATTCCCACTTGAAGTCTGTGCCGCGATAGCTATCGCTAGTGACACTAGTGACACACTAGTAGTGTGCATGTACTTGTGCACTGCACAAGTGATGTGTATTCAAGCGATGGTATGACTGTTGCGACTTGCAAAACTTGGATCGGCACGAAGGTTTTATCTCTCGATTTCACTTATTATACAAACAATATTTTCACTTCATTCTCACCTGGTCAGCGAGCAGGTGATAATATAGTAACAATATTGTTTGTATTTCAGTGAATTTCAAGAGATAAAACCTTCGTGACGATCCAAGTTTTGGGGTTTGGCAACACACCGTCGCATGAATTTACACATCGCTTGTGCTGTGCATACATACACACTAGCGATAGTTGTCGCGGCGCAGAGTATAAGTGGGAATTCAGACGGGTGTGGCTGTATCCTCATGTCGATGCTGTGGATACAACCACATGCGTGTGGCCGTAAGGTAAAGACACACGCGTGTGGCTGTATACATGTACACTGCCTTTTTATTTTCTTTTACTAATCTTCCTTTCTAAGTTTTGATTACAGATATGTATATAAATAGCTCAAAATATACTTGAAATTATATGTAAATTGAAAGAGATAAAGAAAGAGAGAGAAAGAAATACTGGTAATCCTGGGTTTTAGGGGTATAAATTATTTGCACTTGCATTTGACTGCTAACTTCAGCACACCTCTCCATTAGCCTCCAGGCTAGTTGTGTACCCTAACCCTGACCCTAAACCTAACCCTAACCCTTACCCTAACCCTAATCCTTACCCTGACCCTAACTCTAATCCTAATACTAATCCTAATCCTAACCATAATCCTAACCATAATCCATACATGATAGTCTGAAGCAGTGTGCTGAAGTTAGCAGTCATATGTAAGTGCAAATAATTTATACCCCTATTGGCCCTAAAACCCAGGATTACCGAAATACTGAAGACTTTGTGAAGTGAATTCTTTATTTAAAATGTCATTGGCAACAATAATAGTCAAATATGACTGATTGCCCATATGACCATACAACGAAAGAAGAAGAAGTTAGGCAGGGGAGCCAACATGAAAATTCATTTAGATCTAGATATATGCACAACTTCACAAGTGCTGGCACTGATGACATCGCCGACCAACGCCGACGGCCGTATTTTTATCGGAGCGGCGCTCATGCAGAGCGCCAGCGGCCCCAGTCTGCCGGGAGGCCGCGGCAATAAGGAGCCGCTTGACAAATGATTCTTGAGTGAAGTGCGGAAGTCATGGAAGTACAGTGATTGGTCTGTGACTTTTAATTCATTTAACCACCGAGTCGCGACAAGTAGTAAAACAAATCATTGGCTAAAAAATGAGGTAATGATCTCTACAAATAAACGATAAACTTACCCATTTGATACTTTTTCACGCTGGGTTTTGTCCAGCCACCATTCAAGCCAACTTCTTCTTCAACTTAAACGGTAGAGTGTCCGACAGGGAAAAAAAAAAAAAAAAAAATTAGGGCCTAGTGTCACTCTCTGCCGGGACGGGATATGGCCCATTTTCCTCCTCCTTCTCTTCTTTCTTGAGAACTTCTTCTTCTTGTTCATCATTATCATCACATTATCATCATTACTAGCTTTGCGTTAATACCACTGTTATTAATTATGACAGTATGATGTCCCCCCCCCCCCCCCCCCCCCTCTCTCTCAAGACTACACACAATTTTTCATCCCCTTCTTCCTTGCCTTTGCCAAGTATCCCTTCTGCACACTGTACCATTTAATATCATCCTATCATCTCCACCACTGGCACATTGGTGGGGTGGAGGCTGTTACATGCTGTCCCACCCACAAATTTCGTGACCAGTTTTTATATTTTTCAATTATTGTACATGTATCTCCGTCTGCACCATTTTCAATGCATCAGATTATCTTGAATATCCAGCTGATTACACCCTGTATTTCATTCTCTTATAAATCATTTTGGTTGGAAAATGTTTATTTTTTACCTTGCAGCAGGGCCTTCCTAATTTTTTTCATTAAAGTGTAGCCCCCCCCCCCCCTCCCTCATATTTGGCCCATTACCCAATACAATACAATACTGTATTGTCCATAAATGGAAAAATACCCCAAATGATTTCCAACAGACCTGTCATTTCTCTTTACACTCATGCTTTTCCATATTTCTGTTGGCATACTATGTATGATGTAAATATAGTGTACATAATTACATTTTTGTTGGTAACCCCACCCTCCCCCCACAACAACAACAACTGAAAACGAAACAAATCAAACAAACTCATAGGGGAAGAGGAAAAAATGGAATGTGTTCACATTTTTATTTATGAAAAGAATGAAAAATATATAGATTCATTATTTTACATCGACAGGAGATACAGTGTTATCATGCAACAGAGATAAGACTTTGAAAAGTACACACAGTGACCTCAAAACAGATGGCGCTACAGGGTGGCATGGGGCTGGTCTACACAGAGTAGTTTTTCAAAGTCTGGGCACTTTTTCATGAAAGTTGTCAGCACTGACAAATTGTCACCCCCTTCAATTTCAGTAAAATCCTTGGTTATGATTTGCTGAGAAGCACTGATCACTGACTGATACTATGGTAACTGTCAGAGAATTTCAACTTGTCAGTGCTGACAACTTTCATGAAACGGTGCCCTGATCACCAATTCCGATTCCTTGTTTTTTTCCTTTGGTAAAGGGCAGTAAAGGAACAACTGGAAGTGATTTTTAGGATTTATACAATACACATCACATTCGTTAGTCTAGATTCTGGACTCCTTTTATGAAGTTTTTATATTCCCCGAAACAGCTGTTAAACTCACTGTACGTGTCAAGTCGAGTGATGGCACGATCCCGAGAACCTGTCCTCCCGGAGAAAAAAAGCGCTAGGTAGCTGTCCATTTCCAAGTGCGCTCCATGCATGTAAGCACCGATTGATTGACAGCAATTTCATGAATATTTATGAGTCAGTGAGCATGAACCTTTGACCTCTGACGTCAGCAGAGAGCAATCGGTCTGGACTCTTGTTTTCTACGGGCGGACAGGTCTCGGGATCGCGCTGTTTCGGGGAATATAAAAACTTAATAAAAAGAGTCCAGAATCTAGACTACCCATTTGTATACTTGGAGCAGAAAAAAAAACCCAAACCCTTTCCATGGAGCTATCAGAGGAGGCTTGATTATACAGTGGAAACTCAGGTCCTTGGGACCATCTAAATTACCTTGTTACTTAGCAGGAATCTCATTATATCAGGGTTAAAAAACAAAAGAATATAAAGAGCTGGGACCGAAATATTACCTTGTTATCAGGAATACTGTTTGATTAACTCTTTATACAGAGTTTCCACTGTAATCAATTGTAACGGATTAATGTTTGCAGGAGGCAGTCAGTATAATCCATGGGCCAGAGGGGGCTACCGTGCATCCCCCCCCCCCCCCCCTTTGACTCTCCGTCTTGGGTATCATTCTGTTTGTTAGTTTCTCTAATGACAGAAAAAATGAATGTTTCCAGGAATAAACTCAATTGCATTATGTTTTTAAGCCATTCTTTAAATCAATGTCAAAATCCACGTTTTTCAAATTTTGACCCTTTTCTTGAGGTATGCCATTTTTAAAGATTTTAAATGGGCTCTCAACCACAATATGCTTAATTTGGTTGAACTTTATATCATATAGTCTTCATTTCATTAGCAATCAACATGCAAAATTTTAGCCATTTATATTACAATTCTCACATGCAAATTAGGCCATACAATTTGCATATCATTAAATATGGAGATTTCCTGTTTCAAATATTTTCAAAAATCGATTTCAAGTTTTATTTTCTTTTTCATGCACCACCAATAATATATTTTCTGCCAAACATCACATCATTCTCTTCATCTATATCTCTACTTAAGGAAAGAATGATGTTTCCAAGGTCACATGTCCCCCTAAGCTATGTTTCCAGCTCATTTTTCAACTAAGGTCAAGGTACTTTTTTTTTCGAGGTTTTTGCCTGTTTTTTAGGTTCCAGCTATGGAATGTACCTGAAATGTCCAGTAGATATTATCAAAACTTCATTAATTATTGAGTAATGCTTTTTGATTGTTAGTAGAAGGCCACTACATGTTTTCTTTTTAATAAATATATTTTTTTACTGCTGTACCCATTGTTAATGAATAGCATATAAGTGAACATCATTATTGTGTTATGTAATTATCGATCTATTTTGGAAGACTATGTGAGCAGTTGTTATTCCTTTGATAATTAGAAACATCACTATTTTTGTAGCTACATGTAGAAGCTGAAACCAATTAATTTCCAAAATCAATTGGCCTGTAATACCACCACTATTTAATACATATTAAGTTTAACATATGTTTGGCCTTCATTTCTAGCCCATATTCTGTGATGTTCTGATACAAATTCATGAGTAACTTAACCCATGGTATAGTCAGCGGTTTCAATAGGCGTGTGGCCGTGAGGTAAAGACAAACGCATGTGGATGTACAAGGTTACACTGCTATAAAAAAAATTGGCATTGCCATTAATTTTAATTTTTATCATGATCATGAAATTGGTCACCCGTCCATTCACTGCCGTTTATTTTATCAGTGCTGGTGATGGGGGCAGGTTTCCACTCGCATAGCCATAGACTGTCACTATGAACATGGCAGACAAAGAAAGCGGACAAAACAAACAACCTCTCATTCTACCCTTCAAAATGGTTCTGGTAGTCAAAAGAACATCCCTTCACAGCTATTATGTTTAAGCATGTAGTTCCAGGTGAATATGCATGTGACACCTGTTCCACATATTTTAGACAATAGCAGTGAAGGGATGTTCCTTTGACTACAGTGATTCTATACGCTTTTCCCCTCCAAGGCACAGGTGAGGCCAAACCAATGATTATAAGAATAATAATTTTCACAAGTCTTGACAAATTTAGTGAGGTATCTTTGTAAGATACCTAAGACAAAAATAGAATACTACCCCTGAACCTGGGGAGTGTTTCACAAAGACTAAGATTGACTCAAATCCCTCTTAACTATGGCAGGCCATTCATGCCACTGCGTGCTTTCACCATTAGTCTTTCAAGAGATGCGCCAATCATTGACACAAATTTGAAGAATGTACAAGGCACATTTATACAAAAGATTATTTGCTATGTCCTTTCCAATATGTTCTGCAAGCTTAATAGGTTTATGAAATTTAATTCTTGTGTATTCTAGTTTTTTTTTAATTTCTAACTTTGTTTTTCACCCTTTTGACTTTTATTGTTTTTCCATGAAATTTGTTGGTGACACTTTTACGATTATAAACAGCGTAAAAAATAATACATAAAATCATTGTCACATATTCGAAGAATATACATTTCTTTGTTTTCTTCATCAATGAACTATAACAAATTGTTGATTCTGCAGATTTGTGACCATGGTTTGCAAATCCTTTGACAGACTGACGTCAAAGAAAATGGTGGCATGAATGGCCAGCCATAGTTATGTGCGATTTTAGTCAATCTTGGTCCTTGCGAACAACCCCAGGACAAGTAATGTAGATGGCGAGATTGCCTTCATAAACCCAACAATACAAAGGGATTTTCTTCGACTTGCAAGTGGCACTCAATTCTGCAGATTTGTGACCATGATTTGCAAATCCTTTGACAGATCCATGGTGAAAGAAAACTGTGGCATGAATGGCCAGCCATAGTTAGGACAGGTAGATGGCGAAATTGCCTTCATAAACCCAACAATACAAAGGGATTTTCTTCGACTTGCAAGTGGCATTTCATATGCTCTGACAAATCTGTATTCTCAAAAAATGCTGCCTGACAGATAGAGCACCTGTATGCCTTCCCACCTACATGTAACTTCATATGATTTGCCAAACTTCCAGGCATCCTAAAGATCATACCACAAACGTCACATTCATATACAGGTCTGGAAGAACTTGCATTTACACGAGGACTGAGAACTTGGTTTTCTTCTGTGTGGGATCTCAAATGCCACTTGAGATCAACAAAGTGAGAGAATCTCTTGTTACACTTCCGACACCAGAAAGGCTTGCTTGCAATTTGTTTTCGCATCCTTTCTTGAAGCCCAATTTTGCTATGAAAGGGACCTAAAATAGAGCCCTGTGGTACTCCACATTTAATGGATGAAATATCATATGATTTAGAATTATCGCACCTCTCACGATTACTTGTCCCCTGCACCATGCACTTTATGCTATGTTTGGTCAGCTGAATATTACTACAGAATTCTTCCCTGCATAAGGCACACTTAAATACATGTAGAAGATTATCTGCTCTGTGCTTTCCAATATGTCCTGCGAGCTTAACAGGTTTATGAAATTCTTTCTTGTACCCTGAATGTTTGTGAGGCGGATATCTACCAAGGTTATCTGTTCTGTGTTTCCCCAAAGGCTCTGTAAGCTCAGAACTACCAAGGTTATCTTTACTGTGTGTCCTCAAAGGCTTGATAAGCTCAGAACTATCAAGGTTGTCTATTCTGTGTTCCCTCAAATGCTCTGTAAGCTCAGAACTATCAAGGTTGTCTGTTCTGTGTTTCCTCAAAGGCTCTGTAAGTTCATAACTATCAAGGTTGTCTGTTCTGTGATTCCTCAAAGGCTCAGTAAGCTCAGAACTATCAAGGTTGTCTGTTCCGTGTTTCCCCAAAGGCTCTGTAAGCTCAGAACTATCGTGTGATTCTTCACTGCAGATCGCAGATTTACAAGATGGACGTTTACGAGGCTCTACTACCATGCGTTTTCCCTTCTGTTCTGGAAGATTAACACGGCCAGACAGCCTGTTACGTACCAACCAAAAGGCATGGCGACTAATATGATAGTTAAGGCTCGGCTTGTTAAAGCATTCCTTGTTGCAGACTGGACAGGGGAAACATTTTCCTCCTGTTTTTGTTTCATTTTGTTTAGCAGCGGCAGGTTCTTTACCCGTGTTCTTGTGTCCTGACTCATAGGATGGCTTTGTCCTGTGTGTTCTCGTATGTGATGCGAGATGATTGCTGTGGCGGAATACCTTCTGAACATTGATAAAGCTTTTCTTTTCTGAACACTGATAAGGATTTTCTCTTCCAAATACTGATAAAGCTTTTCCTTTATGAACACTGAAGAAGCCTTTCCCTTCTGAACACTGAAGAAGCTTTTCTCTGCTATTATGCAATCTGATTTCACCTCCTGCAACTTGTTCCTTGTCAGCTCTGGTCCATCCTGAACGCTGGAATGTCTTCTTCATCTTACCATTATGCACAACCGCTGATTCAGGATCATCCATGTGGCATGAGTGAAAGAAGCTTGCAGAATCATCACTGGAAATGGAATTGCAATCAGTGACCGCACCTTCCGCTACTGCTTCCAGTTTCACAGGATAAATGTCATGTATCCTGTGATCCGCTCTATTCAGCTCTCCTTGTCCAGGATGATCTGTGTGGCATGTGTCGGAGTAGTCTTCCGAATCATCACTTGAAGAGGAATCACGATCTGAGACTTCACCTTCCGCAACTGCTTCTAGTTTCACAGGATAACTCCCACTACAATGTATCCTGTGATTAACTCCATCCATCTCTTCATTGCTGCCACTTGGAGCACTGTCTTCCAGCCCTAAACCTCCACCTGAAAATTCAGAAAAATTATGCAATGATAATATATTACATTAATACATTATGCAATATTACATTATGTAAAATACTTCATTGCGCTTTACAGTGTTATTATTATTACCCATGATCACTGAATTTCTAGCCTGCAAATCAGTGTGCACCATCTCCACTCCTTAGAGAGCATTCCTTACATTTTGCACCATTCACATGCGTACATGCAGGGCAATGGCAAAGGCAATCACAGTGCTTCACAGGTAACCATTCACTCCAGGGTGGAGAGTGGCAAATGTATATTCCTGTCTTGCCAAATGTAAGCGTTGTGGTAGGGATTCGAACCCCAACCTTATGGTTAACAGTCCGGAGACTTATCCACTGGACAACAACACCTCTACAAAGAATCAACCAAACAAAAAGATTAAAAAATGTCTCATTAAGAGCAAAACAAAAAATTTGATGGTGATGCCCGAGTCCCAGGCTGTGGTCTTTATGTTATTTTACTTTTACTTTCACTTTCTTTTTTCATAAGCGCAATCTTTTGTTGTTGTTAATGTTGTTGTTACTGCTGTTATTTTGACCAAAAGAGCCCTGTAGAATCCAGTTTCTTTCAACTGCTTTTATATGTACACATTTTTATTTTGAGTTATTAAATCCAATGTATTCTGGGCTGATCAGGCTACTGTGTATACAGTATCCAACACAGTACACCCTTGAGGGTGTACTTAGCTTTCGTTGCCACAAACTTAAACAAAATCCTTCAGCTTTTACGTTATTGTCATGAAAGAGATAATTTGTATTGGGTAATAATCTATATTCCGAAGGTTTGTTATTGTGAAACATGCAAATCCCATATACATGGATGTTCATTAGTCCGAAAATGAAAAATGGTATGTTAATCAAAACATTTGTGGCATCATTCCAAAGGTTCCTTTGTCCGAAGGTTCGTGAGTCTGAAAATGAAATACGATTAGTCATTCCGAAGGTTCGCTAATCCGAAAATAAAATAGGGTTCGTATATTCTAAAGGTTCGAAAGTCAATAAAAAAAAAATTAGGGTTTGTTGTTCCGAAGGTTCGATAATCCGAAAACAAAGTAAGCTTTGTTAGTCCAAAATAACCAGTGAACTAACTAAACTTTTCGGACTAAAATTTTAGGACAAACAAACCCTATTTCATTTTCGGATTAACAGACTTTAGGAAAAACGAAGCTTCAGACTAAGGAACCCATTGGCGTAAATCCCGGGGGGGGGGGGGGGGGGGGGGGGGGGAGGGGGGATGGGAGGGATAATGTATATCCCCCCCCCCCAAAAAAAAAACTTTTTGCAGTGTTCTTTATAACGAGGTTTTACTGAATACCTTGTGGTATAAACCATTGCACATCCGTTTCATTTTCATCCTGACAATCGTATTCAAGGTCTTCCACCTTCAAGGAGACGTAAGGCATCTCAGCTTCTGACCTTGCTTCTGCTTGCAGCAGGGAAAAAATACATGGGGCTCAGGGCGAATTTGCCCCTGAAGTGCCAAAAAGAACCCTGGAAACCTAAAAAAGAGCCCCTGAAATTCTCATAGGGTCCAGTGTTAACTGTAATACAATGCAGAAAATTCAGGCCAGTTGGCTCAAAAAGTAGCCCCCCCCCCAAAAAAAAAAAAAAAAAAAAAAAAATTTCCCCTGGCTTGCAGATCATCGGTTGTCTCTCCCTCATGTAAATCTGGGGCGCTTTCAACTGAAATACGTACAATTTGAAGAAAGATGATGGCAAGTTGTAGACTCATTCTGGGCACCTTTCATGAAAGTTGTCTGCACCGCCAAGTTGTCATTCTCTGACAATTTCAGTAAAATCCTTGGTTTTGATATCAGAGCAGCTCTGGTTACTGACTGTTACTATAATTATGGTAACTGTCAGAGAATGAAAACTTGTCAGCGCTAACAACTTTCATGAAGCAGTGCCCGGGTGAGTAGCTACAAAATAACAGGGTTTATGTACAAAATGAATAGCAACTAGAAGTACACGTATTAGTAAATTTTAGGCCAAGCTGCATGTTTTGATATAATTCTTGATGTTTAAAAAAGAGCAAAATATTCAATTCAGCAAAGAGATAACTATTCAAATTGGAAAAATAGTCTAAAAGTTACAGATTCCTTCATATTCATTAAAACTAATTTCCTGAAATCAGTCTATTGAAATACTAAGTACAAACAGAATTTGGAAAAAAAAAGTTCTAAATAAGGTAGATGATTACCTGGAACATCAAAATCTGTGACAAAGTTGGTTATTTCATCAGAAGGCCACATTCTATTCACTTGATCACCTATGAAATGAAAAACAAAACAAGGAATTACTTTTTTTCAAAGTATGATGAAGGGCCCTGTGTCTGCGCACCTAAAAGTTCAAATGAAATTTACAAGTCTTTCCTTTGGTATTCCTCAAATTGCTGACCTTACTTCATTCCTCATAACCTAGAGAGTGCTTGTGCCGAAGATGTCATTAAAATTTGAGTAAGAAAGAAGGTAATTTTTACAAGAAAATATGCCAGTGTCAATTGAATAAAAATATGTGAAAGTTTGCACAGAGGTTTTTCACCAATTTTTCCTCATTTTTTCACTTATGTACATCATGTCTAAAATTGATATGAAGACGATGTCTTCATTGTGTCTTATATGAACTTAGAATCACGCAATAACGCTTATGTGCAGACTTGGGGCACCAAACCATTTTCTTCTACTTAATTCCGCCTTTGTACTTTCAAAATTAAAACTTAAAAACAGGGAAGCGAATCCAGGATTTGTGAATATAAAGGCACAAAACAATAAAAAATATTGCCCTGGCCACAGGGGAAAAAGCTGAGGAGGAGTAGGGGGGGGAGGGGGAGTGGGTGGATGGATTGAAAGAAAATTTCCTATGGTGGAAAAAGGTATTTCTTAATATCAATTTGCTATGTGCAGCAGGAAAAAACCGCAATATTTTCAGGACAGGGGCTATTTTTTCACTTCAAATTCTCTTCATTCCAAAATACATTTTTTATTGAACCCAATAGCGAGTTTACAGGGGCTCTTTTGTAACTTACTTGCGGGCTATTTTAGACATTTTGGGGGGCTAATCGCCCCCCGAAATGTCTGAATGTCTACTTGTACATTCTATAACTATAGCCCACTGATGCTATTCAAGTTCTCGGCTGAATAGAGGATAGTTTAGTCCACAGGGAGCTTTCGCAAAAACAATTTTGCATATCCAGACATGTCATTCCCGGCCCCCCCCCCCCCCCCCCCTGGTACTAGACACTTTGACACTCATCTAAACCCTCTTCTCTTTTCTTTTCTTGTTCACCGTGGAATAGAATTTTTTTAGATTATGATAAGGTAATTTTGATGGTCCCATGGACCTCGTTATACTGAGTTTCCACTGTACAACAAGGTAATCTTCATGGTCCCAAGGACTTCGTTATACTGAGTTTCCACTGTACAACAAGGTAATTTTGATGGTCCCAAGGACTTCGTTATACTGAGTTTCCACTGTACAACAAGGTAATCTTCATGGTCCCAAGGACTTCGTTATACTGAGTTTCCACTGTACAACAAGGTAATTTTGATGGTCCCAAGGACTTCGTTATACTGAGTTTCCACTGTACAACAAGGTAATCTTCATGGTCCCAAGGACTTCGTTATACTGAGTTTCCACTGTATAACAAGGTAATTTTGATGGTCCCAAGGACTTCGTTATACTGAGTTTCCACTGTACAACAAGGTAATCTTCATGGTCCCAAGGACCTCGTTATACTGAGTTTCCACTGTATAACAAGGTAATTTTGATGGTCCTAAGGACCTCGTTATACTGAGTTTCCACTGTACAACAAGGTAATCTTCATGGTCCCAAGGACTTCGTTATACTGAGTTTCCACTGTACAACAAGGTAATTTTGATGGTCCCAAGGACTTCGTTATACTGAGTTTCCACTGTACAACAAGGTAATCTTCATGGTCCCAAGGACTTCGTTATACTGAGTTTCCACTGTATAACAAGGTAATTTTGATGGTCCTAAGGACCTCGTTATACTGAGTTTCCACTGTACAACAAGGTAATTTTCATGGTCCCAAGGACCTCGTTATACTGACTTTCCACTGTACAACAAGGTAATTTTGATGGTCCCAAGGACTTCGTTATACTGAGTTTCCACTGTACAACAAGGTAATCTTCATGGTCCCAAGGACTTCGTTATACTGAGTTTCCACTGTACAACAAGGTAATTTTGATGGTCCTAAGGACCTCGTTATACTGAGTTTCCACTGTACAACAAGGCAATTTTGATGGTCCCAAGGACCTCGTTATACTGACTTTCCACTGTATAAGAAGATAATTTTGATGGTCCCAAGGACCTCATTATACTGAGTTTCCACTGTACAACAAGGTAATTTTCATGGTCCCAAGGACCTCGTTATACTGAGTTTCCACTGTATAACAAGGTAATTTTGATGGTCCTAAGGACCTCTTTATACTGAGTTTACACTGTACCTTCATCCAATGATGTTCCGTTCTGATCTACATCTATCTGCTCATGAGAATCCTCCTCCTTGATAAAGACCACCTGATATTCTTCTGTATCCTGCATCTCATCAGGTTCCTCTTTTTTGATTGTTATCATCTTCATCCCATTCTCTACAAGAAATACAAAAGAATTTACTTATCATAAATATTTATTATCATGATGATGATGATGATTCACAGCTTTTCTATGGTGCCATAAAGTTAGCATTGAAATGTGTGGGGCGCGTTTCATGAAGCCAGCTCCATGAGAGTGTCATATCTCTTGTTGATGATCTGCGGAGATGTCATGAAGGTAACAAAGTCTTTCACGAAAGCCTGATACCACTCAAATTCATGATATCGATACTACTGGCTAGAAAAAATTGTCTTTATCACAATCCGCTATATTTATCGTCAATTTTCCGAACACAATTTTGGGTAACAGCCCACTTCACCGAAGGCCTGCAAGCCCAAGGGCCCGCGAGACCAAAGGCCCACGAGACCAAAGGCCCACAAGGCCGAAAATAGCCAATTTTAATCTATAATGACCAATGCCAGTCCCAGAAAGGAAGTTTATAATCATTAAACAACAGATAAGGTTTAAAGTTACATTTGTATACATGAGTTCACCCAGACAACGTCATGCTCTGCCAACATCTGTAAAGCCGACAAATCCTTCTAATGATTGCTTGGCCAATACTTTTTACATCAAATGATGTCATTTACATACAGAGATTACCGCAAGTCAAACATTTTTCAGAATCGGTTAGCTTTTCGTTCTAGCTTTTCTCTATATAGCGTAGGTTTTTGATGTTTTCTCAGAGGGACTTATGAAGGATGCAAGTGAAGCGGTTGGACTACTCTTCTGAGGACAACATCCCCAAAACAACAGCTCTCCCCGAGGGCACCAACTTTTCCAGAGAAAAATAGATTTAAGTTTCACTCCTAAAAATCATTTCCTATCAAGCGTTAATCGAGAGAGGTACCCAAAGCAATTTTATAAAATTAGTATGGAATGAGAAGTAATGGGTCAAAAGTAGGCCCTATACTAATAATAGCAATTACTCATTTTCTAACTTCAAAATTAAATTGATTGCTATCATAATTCATGCAGCGAGGTATTTTAGAAAAAGAATAATGAATAAGAGTCCAGGGTATTTCAGTCTACATTAAAGAATAAATTAAAGAATATTATTTTTCATACATAAGTATTAAAGGGCAGTGGAAAGTTATTAATTGAAGGTGTAGGACATCCGGAAACGAGGACTAAACATGCTAAAGGAGACATAATTATTTTATATACCGACAGCGCATTATTCGGTCTTGCAGGCCTTTGGCCTGCAGGGCCTTCGGTCTCACGTTCCTTCGATCAAGTGGGCGGACCTCCAATTTTTAATTCACTTTTGCAATAACTTTACCAAAGTCAAGAAAAATTCAATGAGAATTTATGGTAATAATATAGAGATTGCATTCATATGAAAAAAATGCTAAATATTAACATCTAGGAATTTCTAAAATTAAAAAACCAAAATGTAATGTTGCAATGTGCGAATCTACATGTAGATTTGTAATTTGGAGGGCACTGCAAATGACAGATTATTGAATTAAGACCTTGTCTATTTGCTTTCTTTTTCAAATCGAATTTGGAAGTTCCTTGACCAAAATTTTGACCTGAATTCATTTGATAATGTATATGAAATGATTTTATTATTACACTTTCAAAAATGAAAAATATAGCAAAGGATTTGTAATAGTGTTTGTAAATGCAGACTTCATGTACTTTGTGTTTTATGGTAGACTTATGTGGGGATAATTAATATTAATCTCATATACTTGCTAGAGAGTTAAAGACGCTCTGCCGTGGGCTTTCATGGG
This sequence comes from Echinometra lucunter, assembly GCA_029962745.1. NCBI lineage: Eukaryota > Metazoa > Echinodermata > Echinoidea > Camarodonta > Echinometridae > Echinometra > Echinometra lucunter. The sequence continues at coordinate 3,103,873 of CM057168.1, read as the reverse complement.
GAATATGACAGCATGAGTGCTTACCCAGTAACAGGTATTGTCCATCACTACAAGTTTTATGACCACAAACAAACCTTATGTAATGCTTTGTATATTCTACCCTTTGCTGCATATGGCAAAGTCATGATCTCACTTTTCCTGGCTCGTCTGAAGCAGGCCGAAGAAAGTTGGTCGGTAGCTTGTTTTGCTGTGCTCCAGAAGTTTAGTTATAAAACAAGTATTTCTAGTGCTTTTCACAAAGTCTGGTGTCAGCAAATAATGATTGCATGATTCGCATCCCCTCGAAAGCCCACGACTGAATGTCTTTAAAACATTGTAATAACATGTGGGATAATAATCCTGTAATCCTGGCTGCTGCAAGATTTTCAACCGAGAGGACCTAACGTTAGGACCCTGGATTTACCTGAAAATGGAGAGTTAAAATGAATCAATCATGAAAACGGTAAGCTGTATACTCTATAGCATATTATGATATGTTTTATATCCGTGAAAACAAGGGGAAAATCGATGATTTGAGATAGTTTTTCAATGTCGTGCTCATGACAATGAGATTGCATGGACAACGCAACGGGGCGCTTCTGTCTCTATAAAATAGGAGTGCCGACCCTACCAATATACGAGGCTAACAACGACTGTAGTGATAGAGACAGAACACTTCGGTCTAGGGCTACCCTAGACCGAAGTGTTCTGTCTCCAACAGTCGTCGTTAGCCTCGTATTTTGGTAGGGTCGGCACTCCTCCTTTATAGAGACAGAAGCGCCCCAGTGCGATGTGCATTGTAATGGGCACGACAATGAAAAACTCTCTCATATTAACATTTGTCACATTTTTTCATGGATGTGAAATATATCATAATACGGTATAGAGTATACAGTTTACCAATAATTAGTCTTGTTTCTTCTCACTCTTCATTTTCAGGTAAATCCAGGGTCCTAACGTTAGGTCCTCTCGGTTGAAAATCTTGCAGCAGCCAACCTCTATCTCTGTACATGTGTTCGCCTCCGCGCTTTTCGCAGGGATATCAGCGAATTTGCGACTCGCATTTCAACCGTATTAACGAGCGACCAATACGAAACAACAACAACAAAAAACATTGTTCGTACGTACCGGTATATGGCCAAACGTACGTGGTCGATCGCTTGAATACGGCCGGTTGAAATGCAAGGCCGGCTAGCTAGGAGTAGCGAATTCGCTGATCTCCCTGCGAAAAGCGCGGAGGCGAACACATGTACAGAGATAGAGGTTGGCTGCTGCAAGATTTTCAACCGAGAGGACCTAACGTTAGGACCCTGGATTTACCTGAAAATGAAGAGTGAGAAGAAACAAGACTAATTATTGGTAAACTGTATACTCTATACCGTATTATGATATATTTCACATCCATGAAAAAATGTGACAAACGTTAATATGAGAGAGTTTTTCATTGTCGTGCCCATGACAATGAGATTGCATGCACATCGCACTGGGGCGCTTCTGTCTCTATAAAGGAGGAGTGCCGACCCTACCAAAATACGAGGCTAACGACGACTGTTGGAGACAGAACACTTTGGTCTAGGGCTACCCATGCCATGGCATGGGAAAGTGATTTTCCAGGGGTTGTTTTGAAGTGCTGAAATGGCCGCTACGTTATAGTTGGTAAAAACACCAGACTCTGTAGCGTTTTTTTGTTGTTGTTGAATGTTTTTTTTTTTTTTTTTTTCTACTCTCTAAGTTCTAACGACGTTAGATTTAGAGAGTAGATCTAGAAATTGAGGGATGCAATTTCACGTTAATAATGTGAATAGGAATAGGATAATGAACAACAAAACAACGTTAGTAACGTTTTTTTGTTGTTGTTGTTGTTTTGCTGTTTCGTTTCTGTCTTTTTTTTTTCTACTCTCTAACGTTAGGTGTCTCCAGACTACCTCAGCCCCCGCCGGAGCTCCGGGGGTACAATAGACCGATGTCACTATGGACAGCTGAAATTTAAGCCCGAGCAGCATGCATGCGCATGCAAGCAGCCCAGACTGGCCAGAGGCAGCTAGCCGCGCGTAAGGCCCGCTAAGAACATGAAGATCTGGTTGAGCTGTATACGGTACGCGAATGATACTCTGCCTCCTTCACATTCAAAGCCTAAATCATAGAAATATGATATACATAAACTTCCAGTCATACGGTTTGAAAAAAAAAAGGAAAAACTCACCCATTTCTTGTGTCCTTTCATTCCACTCTTCATGACAATATTAGTTGGGTGTTGTATCGTAGGCAAATAAAAAAAGAAAAATACGTAGGCCTACCGTAATTCCTCTTATAGTCTATACACCAATAAAATTCCCCACACCTACAATTTCTTTTTTCTTTCTTTTTTTCTTTTTTCTTTCTTTCTTTCTTTCTTTCTTTCTTTCTTTCTTCTTTTCTGTTCTTTCTCTTTGGTCTTCTTTCTTTCTGCTTCCTTTTCTTTCTTTCTTTCTTTCTTCTGCTTCTTTCTTTCTTTCTTCTTTCTTTCTTTCTTTCTTTTTTCCTTCTGTCTTCTTCTTGTCTTTCTTTCTCTCTCTCTCTCTCTCTCTCTCTCTCTCTTTCTTTCTTTCTTTCTTTCTTTCTTTCTTTCTTTCTTTCTTTCTTTCAGACACCCACAGGCATATAACATTTTACTTTTGAGCAAGCAGAAAATAGCCAAGTCGTTTGATTTAAATTCTAAACAGATAATTCGTACACAAAAGTTGTAGAAAATTTATTATCCTTTCAAAAGATACCAAATATTTCCATTGAAAAATGCATTGTTTTCAACATGATAAGTCATGATTTTGCATTTCAAAAGGAGAGTCCTGACATAAAAAGTTAAAGTCAAGAATAAATAAGTTTTCTTTTTGATCCACAATAAAAGCAAAATACAAAGAATGTTTATCCTCACAAGAATGCATTGTATTCAACATGAAAAGTTGTGATTTTGCATTTCAAAAGAATAATTCTGACATGATATATTAAATACATAGTAAAAATGGAATAAAATCTGAATTAGATAAATATGGGTGGGACAGCTATATACATGTATAAATCAAAGTACCAGAGGGCCGTGGAGCCCCAAATGAAATATAATATATGGTAGCACAATGCTTATTCCATGCATGTTTTTATTTGAGACAAGAGTGCCTCGTACCGGTTCTTAAACTTGTTTAAAAGTTCTCTGACCCAGCAACAACTAATGTCATGCAATGTTCATTCTAATATTAAATTTTAAAAATAGAATAACATGCATGAATGCATATGACAGGGAATGTGAGTTTGCCTTGACAAGTATTCACTTGAGGAAGACTTGTCCATAATTATAACCCATTCACAACATGGCTGCGTTTCACGAAACCATCAAGTTCATGGACATCCCATTGAAACGGGTGTTAATTCTGCAACACACATTTGAATGGGATGTCCAAGAAGTTAGACTTATGATGGTTTCTTGAAACACAGCCCGGGGGGTTCACAAAGACTAAGATTGACTCAAATCGCTCTTATGGCAGGCCACTCATGCCACTGTTTGCTTTCACCATCGGTCTCTCAAAGGATGCGCAAATACTTGTCACAAATATGCAGAATTTCCTTTTTTTTTCTTCTTCATCATTGAACTACGAAAAGAGCAAAATATTCTACACATAGGCCTACCACAGACTGTGTCCATTTTTGGCTGCAACAAAGTTGCATCAGTATTTTCTAAAAGGAAAATACAAGCTTAATCCCTTGTAGGTAGCCCATATTTGCACAACATTGTTTCAAAATTTGAAGAAAAAGCCACTTACAATTTTAAGTGACAGATATTTATGTAAAAATATCAAATTTATTACAATATTCCAAAGAATAAGTAAAAAAGGAATGGTTTTACTCTTAAAGTGTCAGGGAGATGCCTTGAAAAAGAAAAAAGAAAATAAAAGAAACTTTGTGTCGAATATTTCCTTCTTAATCCTAAACAGGAATGAACTGGGATCTAAAACTTTATAAGTGTTTTTCTGTAGCTTAGAGCAGTCTAAAGTAAAACTTTTGTGCAGATTGGGTGGCACTTACAAATGTGTGCTACTACCTTTAAATGCAATGGAAAATTCTAAATAGTGTATTTCCATGCAAATTGGCAATTATTAAACTTTTCAATATCTGTCAAATTACATTCATTTCAGATGTATACATGATTTTTTTTTTTTTTTTATAAAGTAGTAAAATGAAACAATAAAGGAAACATACTGGTATTGCCAATTTAAGGAAGAAAAACTGATCAAATATCAAAACTCCAAATAATTGCTGTCATGAAAAAAATACAGCCTGATTATATGGACCAGAGGACATATACTAAATTTACTAGATGGAAAGCAGCACGCACGGATATCATATTACGCGAATGGCATTAGGCTCCGCCTCTTTCGGATCATTTGAAGGGGCCGATAAGCACCCGTTATCGCCATGATATCGATAACTCTGTTTCATTATTCATAAACTTTTGCGCACATCAGTTTTATTGTAACACTTTGATTTAATGCGCACTTATCGCGCATTTATTGTGCATTAACTGTGCATGCTGTAAGCTGATGCGTGTAATGTTTTATTACGTGTACAAACAAATGCTACTAGTTGGAAGCATCTTACGAAATGAATTATTCATTTTTGATCATGAATAGTGATGGTGCTTAGGTCAGCCTTCTAATAGATCAGGACAAAATGGCGGAGCTTTAGGGACCTGATATGGACCCATGGAAGTACAGTGGACCCTCCTTGCAAAGAACACAGTTATAGCAAACTCTTGTTATAACAAGGTAATTTTGCAGGTCAGACTTCTCTGTATTTTATTGTTTGTGTAGCCCCGATATAACAAGGTCTTTATATATACATACACATATATCAATAGGTATTTCCTTGGTCCTGAGGAGTTTGTGATATACATGTAGTGAGGTTCCACTGTACTAAACATGACATACATTTATTTTAACACATATTCAACCCATAGCAGTACAGAGCTTTCTTGAGGTCTAAATTAATCATCTTCAATCCTCAAATTGGCAATACAAATTATTTTTTCCACATTTACATAGCTTGAAAAAAATAAATATGGATATAACATAAACCAAAATGAAATATAATTCTACAATTGAATCAGAAATTGCCAATTTGAACACAGAAATAATGATATGTTATTCACTGCATTGCCAATTTAAAGAGTTTAAGGATTAGTTACACTTAAACTGCTCTAATTCGAGAACGCCACACCATACAGCGATGGGAATGGGCTCAAATTTGTCAGTGCATTTTTTTCTTTCTGCTCATGTATAATATGTGCTGCCTAACATTCTGAACCAACAGATACTGCAAAAGCGTCTCCTAAAGGTGACACTGTATCTCTATGGGTTAAAAGGAAGGGAGGAAAATATCAAGTAAGATAGTGTCCCGAAGGGATATCTCTCATTGAAGCCTGTACATCATCCGTGTAAACAAAAACGTAGAAAAAGGGTCGTTTTTCAGCACCAGGGAACCCGTTAAGGGTATCAAAAATAGGTAAAATTAGAAAAAAAGGGTATCTAAATCAGGAAAATCCTGGAAAATGTTATTCAATTAGGAAATTATAATGCAGTCCTTCCATAAAATCCCCGTTTAGGGTATTAAAATCACTCCTACTTCCATCCTACTTTAATCCCCGTTTAGGGTGCTTTTCAGAAAGGGATTTACGAGGATGATGTAAAGGCCTCAATGAGACATATCCCCCTGGGGATAGCGTCAACAAGAGTAAATATACTCAACAGAAAAGTACCGGTAAATAATTTGAATTTGAAATTAATAAACTGGTATATTTCATAACAGGAACTGGAATGGATTAGCATGGCAAGAGTTTATCAGAATGGCACAGAACAGAGACAAACCTGTTCGGTAAAATGTTGCAAATAGGCATGTACTCATCCATAAGTTATTGGAAGACGTGGTACTTTTTCCCCCCTCTAAAAATAAATGTATATTTGGATTTTATAACAAGATTATTTGAACTGAATTAAAGGTGCTTATCAGAAGTTGCATCCATCTATTTTTGTCGGCTTCTCCGCCCTCGGGTATTTACATCAGCGTTCCCGATCCCCTGTTGTTTCGTCTACAAAGGACTGGGAGGACATGGTGAGGATATAAGGGACAAAAAGACGACGAGCAGGAATCTCGCTAATTGGGCTAAGATAAGAAGCCTATTCAACCATTCTCGACAGAGGTCCACATCTTGTGGTTGTCCTAATATCTTTTAATGCAAAGCCCTAAATGTACATGAGCAGAAAAAGCAAAAATATCTACACAAACTGTGCCCATTTTGGTTGCTTCAATATTCGCAGTTTGATGCTGAAAATTTTTTAAAGGAAAATAAGCATTAAAATCCTTAATAGATAGAAAGTTGAAAATCACCGTTTTCCCCTGCAAATTGGCAACTTTTTGACCTCTCTCATCATAATTTCTGTCAATTCATATTCATTTCAGATACATGAGGTTTTATAAGAAAAATGTAGCAATGAAATAAATATGTTGGTGTTGCCAATTTGAAGAGTAAAAGCTGATCAAATTAGGCTTTAAATAATTCCTGTCACAAATGGGTTAAACAGTTCAACAACACAGGATTTCAAAATCTACAAATATCATTCTACAAACCAACATTCACTACATGTACATTGTATTGCACTTATCAAACAACACATAGGCCGGAATTCACAAAGGTGGTTTAAATTAGTCCATGGTTTAGGCAAATTTTGTGGTGTAGGTGCGCTTGATTTAGCGCGTACACTAAGATAGGTCCAATGATAAACGCGCGCGTTTGGCAAAGGGCGCTAGATTTAAGCTTGTTGCCATGGTTTAGACCACGGTTTATGTAAAATAATGCTTGTTGCCATGGTTTAGACCACGGTTTATGTAAATTAATCTAAGCATGAATTTACATAAACCGTGGTCTAAACCATGGCAGCAAGCGTAAATCTAGCGCCCTTTGCCAAACGCGCGTTTATCATTGGACCTATCTTAGTGTACGCGCTAAATCAAGCGCACTTGTACCCCCAAATTTGCCTAAACCATGGACTAAATTTAAATCACCTTTGTGAATTCCAGCCTTAGAGAACAAAAATTTCTTTTATTGATTAAGGACATGTATTTCAGAAGGCACGGTATCATGCTAAGCCTAAGGCTTTGTAAAAAGGACAAGAAGACATATGGTATGCATACATTTTCAAATAAAGATCACTGAAAATATTGACCTTCAAATTGGCAGCATAATGTTTCTCATACATGATTCATATAAAATATACTCTTATGACCCAGATTTATTCACAGCCCTAGAAATTACTAGAACTACGATCTCTGTCCCGGGCACCGTTTAATGGAAGTTGTCAGCACTGACAAGTTGTCATTCTCTGACAATTTCAGTAAAATCCTTCGTTTTGATTGGCTGAGAAGCACTGGTCACTGACATGACTGTTACTATGGCGACTTTCAGTGAATGACAACTTGTCAGTGCTGACAACTTTCATGAAACGGTGCCCTGCATGGTCCTTCATCACCAACAGCATAAAAGGCTTTACCAATACTTCACCAAGCAATGTGTGTTGATAAACTAGTCACTAGAATTTCTATTTCCAATCTTTCATCATTAATAGACCTGCTTTCAAATTTTATGCATAGCTGTTGAACAAAAGTTTCCCTGGGAAAGTAAGAAGCTGGCAAGAGGCTTGCCAGATATAGCAACAACTAATGTATGCAATCTGGAGTTCTGCTATTCAGATGCCATTATGCATAACATGTAAACTGAATAGTTGGTAACCAAGGGCTCTGGAGAGAAACATGCATAAATTTGAATACTATTAGTAAACAGGTCTACATGTATTGCTTGATGGACACTATATACGCTACCACTGAACTGCTTTAACTGGTAACAAGCTCCAAACTTGTCACAAGAACCTTATACCTCCAAACCGAACTGAACCCAAACAGGGAGGGTGAGTTACAAAGTCATCTTTATCTTCGATAATCGCATGGGAGACTCTACAAATGCTCAAAGCGATGGTGTTGATAAGCTCCACACTTGTCAGTAGAACCTTATATCTCAGAACCTAACCAAACCCAAACAGAGAAATACAAAGCCACGTTTATTTTTGATCATCAATTGCATGAGAGAATCTATGAATACTCAAAGCGACGGCACTGACAAGCTCAAAACTCGTCACTAGAACTGCTCCCTCTGTCCCTATCTGTAATCATCAGTCGGTTGCCTGATTCTCCCGCTGCTCTTCTATGCTGATAATCATCAAGAATTTCCACACAGTCATCGCGCTTCATTCCTTCCAAGATACCCCTGAGATCCTCCAGGCTGCAAAGCTTCTTCTGTTCCTCTGCAATACTGATCACATCTCCTGTTGGGTCTGGTTTGTGGTTCAGACCATCGATGTAGCCATCCAGATTTAAGGCACACGCAAGGCCTCTCCAATCGTCGTGAGTCACGCGTGGACCGTTTAACCGTTTGCTCAGCTCATGTCGCACAGCAGGTGGGACGACGGTGAGAAGTGGCACCGTGGCACCAGGAATCCCTGCATATTGCATGGAGCCAATGTTGTATACGTTCCCTTGGATGTTCAACAAGCAGTTTGGTGCAGTTGATAGCTGATTGATTTGAGGGAGTAACTGTCCAATCTGTGAAGCCACTTGTGATGCTGTTAGAGACTGGTTGCTTGTATCTAAGGTTGCTGGAGGTGCAGTAGCTTCTCCTGTTAGATGGAAGGAGCTGGTCTGATTGATTTGAGGGAATGGCTGCTCAATCTGTGAAGCCACTTGTGATGCTGTTAGAGACTGGTTGCTTGCGTCAAAGCTCGCTGGAGAGGCAATAGCTTCTCCTGTAGGATGGGTCGAGCTGGTCTGGGTTAAGCTGGTCCCTGTGGAAAAAAAAATAACACAGATGAAAAGTCACAATGAAACCGGCAATTACTGCAAGGGTATTAAATTGCAGTCTTGAAACATTCGACCTACTGCTACTGATAGGCTGTTGCTTTCATAAATCACCTATACCTGTAAATTTGTAGTTGATGCTTTCAAGAAAAGTAAGAGCTTTGAATTTCATTGTGATTTGTTGCAAATAAAGTGAGTAATAATATACAAATAATGCACAGATGTGAGTGTTTTAGTGGCGATGCAGTGCACTCGAGGGTATTTACAATTGCACAAGGCGCTTGCGCCGAGTGCTTTTGCATAATATTGTAAATACCCGAGATGCCTGCATCGCCACTAACATCACAAATTTAAATCTGTGCATTATTTGTTTTATAAAACAAGTCGGCAGTATGACTTTGTAGTGGAAAATTTGTTAAATCCGCTCCAAATTTCCTCAGATCGCACAGACAAGGAGCCAACATCTGCTTTCTCTTATGACATCACAAGACACAAGCGTAGCCAAAGTGATGCGCCCCTGAGTAAGCGCAAGCGCATCAAAATCCCTGTGATAGACTTCTAGAAAGAACGCGTATTTCATGGCGTGTGTCCCAGTTTTTACGTGCTAGAAGTAAAGTGATGCATCCAAACTGCACGGTGCTGAACAAAAAATGCGCAGCGGTGCACAAAAAATGCACGGCTGGAAGGTTGCGTAGAATTAAAGCATGAACACGTGACAGGCATACGCACTCGCTATTGGCTACATCCTTGAACCCGTTTTATAATATTGAATATTTGGAAGCAATAAAAAAAGGAAATCCCATGATGTTTGAATGTTTGCATGGTGGTACGGATATTCGTAGAAGGGGTTTACGGTTCCCCATGTGGTAAGTCCTAAGGGACTATAGATAAAGTGGATAGAGATGGAGGTGAAATAGAGAGGCGAGAAAGTAGGAAAGTTGGGGGGCAGAGTTTCTTTTGAAAACTGGGTGAAGTCCTAAAAAGGACTGTAAACCAGAAGAGGTGAGGGGATTGAGTTGGCGAAGAGTGAGGAGGCTTGAGTCGGCGAGAGGTAAGAAGACTTGAGGCGGGCGAAGAAGGAGAGAAGGCTCGACGTTTCGGGCAGCTGGACTGTCCATCTTCAAGACGGACAACCAACTCAATCCTCCCACCTCTTCTGGTTTACAGTCCTTTTTAGGACTTCACCCAGTTTTCAGAAAGATACTCTACCCTCCAAGTTTCCTGCTTTCTCGCCTCTCTATTTCACCTCCATCTCTATCCACTTTACCTATAGTCCTTTAGGACTTACCACATGGTGAACCGTAAACCCCTTCTACGAGGAAATCCCATGGTCCTGTAACAGAAAGTAGATATTTGAAATGAACGCAATGTAAGAGTTACACTCTGCCAACACTACCAAGACTGCTCCATGCACAACAATCACACAGCTTCACACACTAACAGAACTTTCACTGGCTTGAAGTATGTACAGACCAGGGCCCCGTTTCATAAGATATGTTATAAATAACAAGTTGCAATAACTGTTAGAAGCTACTGAAATCCTTGCATCTGAAGGGCTGAGTGCAAATTTGTCACAGAAATGTGGCAGTTGCTATTGATAACACGTTTTATGAAACAAGCCCCAGTGTCTCTTTACAATGCTACTAGTGATCAATTATCCCATTTGTGACGGGAATTATTTAAAGCCTAATTTGATCAGCTTTTATTCTTCAAATTGGCAACACCAATATTTTTATTTCATTGCTACATTTTATTTATAAAACGTCATGTATCAGAAATGATTATAAATTGACAGCAATTATGATAAGTCAAAAAGTTGCCAATTTGCAGGGGAAAACGGTGATTTAAAACTTTCTATCACATTGCCAATTTAAGGATTTTCATGCTTATTTTCCTTTAAAAAATTTTCAGCATCAAACAGTGAATATTGATGCAACCAAAATGGGCACAGTTTGTGTAGAATTTTTCGCTCTTTCTGCTCATGTATTTGGTATGATTTTTAGGGCTTTGCATTAAAAGATATTAGGCTAAACCACAAAATGTGGACTTCTGTCACAAATGGGTTAAGTTATTCGCCTCTCATTCAACTTGGCGAGGAAAAAACTTCACAGCATCTTAGTTATGCTTTTATCTTGCTACTACCAGCTAAAAAGCAAAGAAATCTGACAAGATCATAAAAGACAAACTTGAGTGCTGAGAGAGATGAAAACATATATTTTGAGCTTTAATCACTATGAACATGACGGACAAAGAAAGCGGACAAAATAAACAACACCTCATTCTACCCTTCACAATGGTTCTGGTAGTCAAAAGAACATCCCTTCACTGCTATTGTCTAAAATATGTGGAACAGGTGTCACATGCATATTCACCTGGAACTACATGATTATATAATAGCTGTGAAGGGATGTTCTTTTGACTACCAGAACCATTGTGAAGGGTAGAATGAGAGGTTGTTTATTTTGTCTGCTTTCTTTGTCCGCCATGTTCATAGTGAATTCTTATTTTTTAAGTGTCAGTTCGAAAGAATATCATGATAGAACTCTCTGTTGAAAAGAGTTGTTGTTCAATTGCCCTCATATTCTAAATATGACAAGAAAGGGCTTTCATATTTTGACAGAACATTTGTTTGTACCGGTAGTCCAATATACCTATTTCTTGCATGTGCTTTTCAAGAAGAGTGAGTAGATTTCCTGTCATTTTGAAAATTGCAAAACCTTACGGTATAAACTAATTTTTATGTCCCACTTCATCATCCCTTGCCAATTGTTCTGAAATAATTTTTTTTCACATTGCAGTCAAGTGACCTGGGTGGTGTTTCATAAAGCTGTTCGTAAAGTTACGCATGACTTTACGAACGATTTGTATATGAAGTGCCAAATGGGATGCCCAAATTTTTTCCTGACGTCTTAATAAAGTGACTGAACTTCCCGTAATCTTAATCAAATAGTGGCAAAAATTATACTTCGCAATAAAAAGGTTTGTAAAGAATACAATGTAAATCTACGTCTGCATATTTCACCTTTAGCTGATGTGATTTGTAATGATTGAGAATCCCATTTGGCTTGCCATATTCAAGTTGTTTATTCAGTCATTTGTAAATTTACAAACAGCTTTATGAAACACCTCCCAGAACTGAAAGTTTACTTTTACATACGAAACTGACCTAACAAGCCTTCTTCCTTTTGCTTCTTTCTCCCGACATCGATGTTGTTCTTTAACTTCTCCTCCAGGTTGACATCAGTGATGCATAGATTTCTCAGACTACGCAGTGAAAGTGGAAGACAATTCTCCTCACAGCATCGGATTGAAATCACATGACTGTCCAAACCCAGCTCCGCCGACAACTGAAACCTCATCTCGATCGTCATGGTCTGGTGCAGATCGTTCTTATCGCAATCCTCCTTCCTGAGGACCAGGATCACATGAGAACAGGTCTTCAGAGCTTCTTGGATGCTGACCATTTTAGGCACGCCGAGTCGGCTGTCGGCCGGAGTTATCATCGTCCAACCGTTGCTTTGAATGATATCCTTCACCTTGAGGACATGTTCTGTTTCTTGACTGTAATAAAGATAGATGTCATAGAATGCCTGCTGTCTTTGAAAGGAGGCACTAGTCGAACTGGCACTTGGCTCTGGTTGGTAAGGGGGAGCATTCCTTTGTTTTGACACTACTATTCTTCTTCTGGCTTCCTCGAGTCTTCCTGCATATTCGGCTGTTCCGGGATCAACAGAACCTACAATCAAAACAAGAATAATTAATCAATTAATTAATTATTAGATCATTTATATAGTGCAGTCACTATGTAAATATACTCTACTGCGCTGTAGTTTAAAGACGCTACGTCGTGGGCTTTCATGGGGAATGGATCATAATTTGCGGACACCAGACTTTGTGAAAAATACCTGTAATAGAGCTAAATTTCTGGAGCACAGCAAAACAAGCTGTCCCACCACAAACATTCTCCGGCCTGTTTCGGGCATTCTCGAGCCAGAGAAAGTGAGATAATGACTTTGCCATATGGGGAAAGGGTGAAGTATACAGAGAATTACATAAGGTCTGTTGGTCATAAAACTCACAGTGATGGACAACACCTGTTACTGGGTAACCACCATGGTGTCAAATTCCCCACGAAAGCCCACAACCTAGCGCCTTTAACAGAGCTCCCAACAATGCTACTGCTCAAACAAATTATACATATACATGTAATACATGTACAACTAATCCAAAACTTCTGAAAAAAGATGAGTCTTCAATGAATGTTTGAAGATGGTAACTGATGGTGCTTTTCTTATTTCCACTGGGAGTTTATTCCAAAGCTTTGGAATTAGAGGAGGTAGAATCATTCCAAGATACCAAGATATGGAAAAAAACCTACAGGGAGACAGAAACATTTATGGAGGGACGATATAACAACGTATGTGGGTAGCAAGTGGACAAGACTGGCCCAGAACAGGAAGATTTGGAGGAATCATGAAGAGGGCTACATCCAGCAGTGGATGAACTTTAATAGTCTGGTGAGATGGTGAGAATCATTCCATCATTCAGATCATCTCATGACCACCCCTCCATGCTGTCTATTCTGCCCTGCTTTAATTTGACCAAACCAAGCAAAGTGAAAAACATGACAATTCCTGTAAAAGAACGAAATGTATCAGTCATTTACACAGATGTCAGTGCAATACCATGAGGTCTTACCAAACTCTTAGCAGGATGAGTGTTCATGCATAAAATTTAGCCTGGAAGAAAAGCACATTGAGGTAAAATTTTGTTGGAATTTCAATTGCTTCCTTTAAAGTGATTACACAATGGTAAAAAATATTTTGATATATGATCAAGAATAGAATTCTAAGAAACATTACATTAAAAATATGATGATTTTCAATCGAAATCAGTGCATTTTGGCTAATTTTATCATAAAAAGTCAAGAGCTGACCCCAAAAAATTTGAGGATGAGGTATGACGTAAAAGTGGGTACCCCGCTTCGCGCATTGCAGTTGTGCTGCGCGCTAGACTGTACAATTTGTATTATACCTTGCGCGCATTTTGCTATAAGTGCGCGACAAGGTACCCACTTTGACGTCATTTTGACGTAAAAGTGGGTACCCAGTTGAAACTGGGTCACAGCTGAGGGGTCAAAAATATCCTGAAATCTTACCACTTTTGGGGGTTTCCTTGGCAACACGACTTTTTAAAAAACTTTAGGCAGATGATTTTCTGCTAACAAAATCATGCTCTTTCAAATGAGCTAACATTGTTTCAGCATTGGGTACCCCCTTTAAGCCCACCACACACTTTACGATCCGACTGCGACCCGATTTTCGAACAAATTGCATTTTGCATTAAATATGAAAGTTTAAACAAGTAAGATGATCTTTTTGAGGTTCGGAATAATGACAGGAATACTAAAATGGAAATTTTGGTTAACTGAAGGCCTTGTGGTAGGAGTAAAGGCCAAATCAGCTTCAAATCGTAGCCGATCGCAAGATTGCTATGACGTCACTACGATTCGGAATTAAGTTCGCTTTTATTCCTACAGGGAGGCTCCAAATAGACCAGAATTTCGATTTTATTATTCATACGACTATTCAGAACTTTGATCAATACGATTTTATACGTTTGAACGTTTATATCAAATGCTATGACAAATTTTTTCAAAATCGGATCGCAGACTGCTCATACAGTGTGCGGTGGGCTTTAGACAAAGTAGGGCAGTACTGCCTTAGACCTCTCTTACCAGAGTTCTTCCATTCATATGTTGCACTCTTCCAATTTTTTTTTTCTCCCTGCTTGATTACGCATTCCACATTCCACAATACAGGTGTTGTGGTCCAGTGGATAAGTCTCCGGACTTTGAACCACAAGGTACGGGGTTCAAATCCTTGCCTCAGCACTAATATCCTTTTGCAAGACATTGATCTAAATTGCAAAACTCAACCCAGGTGAGGTGAATGGGTACCTGGCAGGAATAATTCCTTGAAATGCTTGAGTGCTTAACCCATTCATGACAGAGGTCCACATTTTGTGGTTTGGCGTAAAAACTTTTGATGCAAAGCTCTAAAAATCATACCAAATACATGAGCAGAAAGAGCAAAAAATTCTACACAAACTGTGCCCATTTTGGTTGCGTTAGTATTTGTCGTTTGATGCTGGAAATTTTTTAAAGGAAAATAAGCATTAAAATCCTTAAATTGGCAATGTGATAGAAAGTTTAAAATCACTATTTTATCCTGCAAATTGGCAAGTTTTGACCTCTTATCATACTTTTTGTCAATTTATTTTCATTTCAGATACATGATGTTTTATAAGAAAAATGTAGCAATAAAATAAAAATGTTGGTGTTGCCAATTTGAAGAAAAAAAGCTGATCAAATTAGGCTTCAAATAATTGCTGTCACAAATGGGTTAAATGGCTGTCAGGCTAAAGCCAGGGTAATAATATCCAAAGTCCTTTGGAAGCACATAGAGAGGTTAGATAATAATGTAATATGCCCTATACATGAACAGAATATTATTATTATCATCATTATTATCACTATCATCATTATTATCATTATAGCATTTTTTACTTAGATAAAATACTTCGCAAAATTTGGTATTCAATTCAATATTATGGCTAAGTATTTTACTCTAGATCTGTTTTTTTTTCTAACTCTTGTTACCATTGTCCTTTTGGGCCATTCCCTACAAGCAATTTTCTTTTTTATGGTCCTAGCCATATTTTGTATTTTTTATTGCATATTATGTACACTATATGATTTTGTATATTGATATTTTTTATGGTTGAATAAATTGAAATTGAAATTGAAATTGAAATTGAAAAGACACCTACCAAGGAGACTTAGGCCAGTTATTTGGGAGGCCTTGATTGGCAAGTATGGGTTTTTTTATATGCAGTCATCATGAGCTGCACAGAATTATATCATAGCATAGTTGAGCGTATTTGATGCGACATGTTATTTGCGCACTGAAAATATGACAATGCTCAAACATCACAATGCTCATCAGTAAGAATTTTGGCTTAAAGTTGGCTTATTAAAGTAAAATTCAAAGTATTGAATTGAATATGACTTGAGCAAATTTCATAGCCAAGTAAAATACTCAGTAAAAGTTTTACTTAACCCATTCGTGATAGGAATTATTTAAAGCCTAATTTGATCAGCTTTTATCTTCAAATTGGCAACACCAACATTTTTATTTTATTGCTACACTTTTCTTATAAAACGTCATGTATCTGAAATGAATATAAATTGACAAATTATGATGAGAAGTCAAAAAGTTGCCAATTTGAAGAGGAAAACGGTGATTTTAAACTTTCTATCACATTGCCAATTTAAGGATTTTTATGCTTATTTCCCTTTAAAAAATCAACATCAAACAATAAATATTGACACAACCAAAGTGGGCACAGATTGTGTAAATTTTTTTGCTCTTTCTGCTCATGTATTTGGTATGATTTTTAGGGCTTTGCATCAAAAGATATTAGGCCAAACCACAAAAAGTGGACCTCTGTCACGAATGGGTTAATCCAAATACTGAATTGAGTACTGGCCCTAATCACCATACTCACACAGACTAGAGAAGGAAGAGTCCCCTTCTAGACTCTGGACACCGCGGGATATCATTTCTTGATGAGACTCAGCTGGACCAAGTGATTGATGCTCCTCTAGTTGTTGATGTGGTCCCTGTTTTACTTGCTGTTGCAGCGTCTGTTGCTGAACCGGCCGTGGATGTTGCAGCTGCTGTTGTTGTTGTTGTAGAAGTAGTTGCCTTTGGTAATTTTGCTTCTCCTGTTCCTGTTCCTTTTCAGCTACCATACAGGTTTAAGATGAAATTGGGAGATTAGAAAGGAGAAATAAGGATAAACTGAATGATAACACAGTGAGAACAGGTATCAAGAGAATAAGAAGAAACGAACTCGTCTCGTAACAATGTCTCAGAAAATCCCACTACTGAGCACGGAATATTCAAAGATTTTGTTTAAGCTTCTTATGTTGAAATGTAGTAAGGAAAAGTATTTTTTTTCGAAATGAGACTGGGATTCAGTAATATATTCAGATGATTAAGAGATGTAATTCGTTTTATTTAAATTTGAATTTTAACATGATACCAGATTGAAATGAAAGAACAAGATAGAGAGAGCAAGGGGGAGATAGATAGAGAGAGAGAGAGAGAGAGAGAGAAAGAGAGAGGGGGAAAAAGAAAGAGAAAATTACCAAAGGAGGGAAGGGGCAGTCTATGTAAAAAAATGTCCATGATAATAGATTTTAGACCGAAGTCAAAATAAAAGGTGCTTTCAGATATAGTGTGACTTTGTGCCGCCACATTTTTTTGGGTTCAGATATGGCATGACATTGTGGCAGGGCCCCTAACATCATTTTGAAAAATGGACATTACTGACCACGTAATTGGTCAATAATTTTAAGTTTGCCCTCTATTCAATTAGCAGGTATTTGGACTCTGCATTGATGGAATTGAACTTTGTGTGAGTCTTTGATTAATAAATATAATCAGCAAATACTCTTTAAGCGGCCGCACACCAGAGCCGTTACTCTAGTGCAACTTTGCGCCGCCACATTTTTTGAGTTCAGATACATGTATGGCATGACATTGTGGCGCCACGTGCTAATAAATGTGCATTAACTCATCAACTCTCAAATAAGAGAGAACTTTGTAAAAACTTGTGCGAACAATGTCATGACAACATTTTTTGGAATTTGATTGTTACACATTTTAGCAGCCAGGGAGCCAACAAAAATGTTTCCTGCTTCGGCAACAATTTTTTGTCCCCTCACGCCCCATAGCCTTGTGCACAAAAATGTGGCAGCACAAAGTCGCATCGTATCTCAACACACCTTAAGCAAGTACATTAAGAAGGAACAAAAGATTCCATTCACATCGTACAAGAGGTTCTGCAGTTGAGTGGTTCAAACAATAGACTGGAAATGGGAAGGTCGTGGGTTCAAATCTCTCAGATGGAATCAGTGTCCTTTGACAGGAAATTATTCTACACTTGCCACTCTCCACTAAGGTGTTAAATGGGTACCCAATAGGAGTACTTGTCATTTGTTTTGCATTTGGTGAGTGTGTGTGAAGATGGAATGCTCCTAAGGGGGTGAAGAAGTATATGCATTGTGCGTGGTCAAGTTCACATTTGATGACCACAGTAATAATGTTTTGAGAAAGCATGAAGAGATGACTTAGAGCTGTAAAAATGAAAAGTATTATTATCATTGCAATGAATTTTACCTTTGACAAGGACGGTATCTCTGAGATAGAGCAGCCTGGCCAATGTCATTGCACTGCGCATGCTGCTCATCTGGATTTCAGGTTGAACTGTTGCCTTCCAGCTAGTCAACATCTCAACCGTTCCTTTGATTGTTACTGAACCTGTCAACCTATTGGTAGCATGGCACTGATTGATATGAGTTCGTGTTCGTCCCAAGGCACGTGCCAAGGATTCCATCTGCTCATCGGTTTCAAGGTTTTCAGCGATCTCTTCGAGGACAGCGTCCGAAAGCCCAATCACTGGTCTAAAAAGGATCAACAGCAAACCAAGAGTAACCATGGCAGGAAACAAATTATAATTAAATGATGAACTAAATTTTTCTACAAACCTTCAGAGCTCCCATGCAATACTGAGCATTTGTTTGTACGCGATATGAAACATTACATGCATCAGCTTACCGCATGCGCAGTTAATGCACAATAAAGTGCGCAACAAATGCGCATTACAATAAAACTGATACGTGCAATAGATATGAATAATGCAACAGTGTTATCAATATCATGGCGATAACGGGTGCTTATGGGCCCCTTCAAATGATCCGAAAGAGGCGGGGCCTAATGCCATTCGCATTATGATATCCACGCGCACTGCTTTTCACCTAGTAAATTTATTATATTTCTATGATTTGAACCCACGACCCTCTAATTGTAAGGCGAGAGTCAGAACAACCAGATCATGACGCTTCTGCTCCAAATACACGAAAAATCTGGGAAAAGGTTACCAAATTCAGATGTGACGAAGCAATCCTTCCATGGGTATCAAAATCAGAGCTGTTGGACATGTTTGCCTGTCTAGGGTATCTAAAACCATTAATAAACCACTCCTATTTTAATCCCTGTTTAGGGTGCTTTTCAGAAAGTGATTTACAACAGGCCTCAATGAGACATACCTCCCGGGATCATGGGTGACAACGATATGGTTGGCCCTTGATTAAATGTTTCCTTGATTAAATCTACAAAGAATTGACGAATTACGTAGCTGATGGGTTAGGCTTCTTTGTTTAATGTTGTTGTGCGTAAGAACACTTCCAGAAGCAAAATACAAAAATGCAAAAATCAAAATGTCTATTCCGACATATTGGTATAAAATTTTAACAAAGATCATACCACAAGAAGATCGTACATCAACTTACAAGGTCTACATGCTACCAGTGAAAATATCAATCATTGTTTTAAAAATATGGTTTTCAACAATTTTCCATTTTGCATTCCAGACGTGTTATTTCGCACAACGATATAAAACTAAGAAGCCTCAATACTCACTCTGGAATGGAAACACTCTGCTTTGCTGCAACTTGTTCACTCGACTGGGATGCTGGAAAGCAAAATATAAAATGTAAAAATGTCAAATACTAGTACACAGTAATAAAAAAAGTTTGTTAATTTCCCTTGTAAGGCCAAGTAAAAAAAATTATTAGTTTCTCCTCCCCGCTCCCATCATTTTTTGCCGCCGAATCAAAAAAGTTTGCATTTTTAAACAATAAAAAGACAAAATTTTGACTGACTTTGCTGTTTTTTCAGCCGTTGAACCTCACACATGCACAGCCTACATATCACACCATACTTAAAAACGACTGGAAATTAGACTACCCAAATAGTGTTGTGCAGTGAAAAGAAAAAAATAGTGCCCTCAATCCTCCTTTTTTAAAAAAGTTAGGACAAGAAACTAATATTTTTTTTTACTTTGCCTAAGGCTGACTTTATTTCCTGCACACACAAGACAAACTACATTCAAAATTTCATCTATAACAGTTAGGGACCTAAAAGCAAAAAAAAAACCAAAACCAAAACAAAACACCGTCATGTCACCCCCCCCCCCCCCCCTCCCCAGCAGAATACTTTCAGACAAAACAGTAATGAGTTCATGAAAAATGAGGACAGAGGTTTTCGTAGAAATTAGAATCAAACATCTGTTCCTTCTTATTTTCCCCCATTTCCTTGACATAGTCTAGATTATGGAATCCCTGTTGAAATGTCTTTATGCCATCTTATTGAGGATCTTAACAAAGTACCAAGTACATACATGTACATTATGCCACTATTTCTCTTTTTTGCATATCATGTCACAAATCTGCAGAATTGACCATTTTTTATAGTTCATTGATGAAGAAAACTTAAAATCTGAATACTGCAAATTTGTGATCAAGATTTGCATATCACTTGAGAGAACGATGGTGAAAGCAAACAATGGCATGAATGGCCTGCCATAGTTAAAGGGGGTACCCAATGATGAAACAATGTTAGCTCATTTAAAAGAGCATAATTTCATTAGCAGAAAATCATCTGCCTAAAGTTTTTTTTAAAGTCGTGTTGCCAAGGAAACCCCCAAATGTGGTAAGATTTCAGGATATTTTTGACCCATCAGCTGCGACCCAGTTTCAACTGGGTACCCACTTTGACGTCAAAATGACGTCAAAGTGGGTACCATGTCGCGCAATTCTAGCAAAATGTATAATACAAATAATATAAATTGTATAATACAAATTGTACAGTCTAGCGCGCAGCACAACTGCAATGCGCGAAGCTGGGTACCCACTTTGACGTCATACATCATACTCAAATTTTTTGTTCAACTCTTGACTTTTTATGAGAAAATTAGCCAAAATGCATTGATTTCGATTGAAAATCATCATATTTTTAATGTCATTCTTCTTAGAATTCTATTCTCGATCATATATCAAAATTTCGTTTGCCATTTTGTAATCACTTTAAGAGCGATTTCAGTCAATCTTAGTCTTTGTGAAGCACTCCCGATTCGTGGATCCAATGTCGCATCCTCACCTGTGAGTAATTCATCTGATAATGTTTTGATGCCCACTGAAGAGAAAATCTCACTAAGCCTGCTCCTCTTTGTTCTCCAGCTCTCTCCTTGGCGTGGCAAATCCCTCCACGTCATCAAAATGGCAACAATACTCCGCAGATAGTCGTTGTTCTTTGATTGAAGTATCTGCTCCAATCTTGCCAGTTTATGACCTAGTTTGACACCTAACTTGAGATAATAGCCTGGTGCAATGTTGCCTGCCATTTCGACTAACTCCTCATCAGTAATAGGTGCATCCATCTTGTCATACCAGGGACTGAAGATTTGAGATTAAAAAATAAAAGAATCAAAACAAAAGAATATGTATTTTTAATAAGGCTTGTTCACACTGTCGACATTCACAACAATTCAAAATCCCCTTCACAAGGACTCTAGTCAACCAGACACCTGTCAGGAGAGTCATTCTTCTCAGACTCTATAAGACTTTGGAACTTGCTTCCTGGAGATCTTGTGAACCATACCTCTGCCATCTCCTTTAGGCAGGAGGTACAGGAAATCCAGCTTGTAAAAGGGGTTACCTTTGTTTTTAGCTGCACATAGTTATCATGTATTCATTTTATGTGGCACTATAAATACACTGCACCAGCCAGCCAAATTAACCAGTAGTGGTACGAGAATACAGGTACATCAGATGGTAGACTGCACTCATCAAGAAGAAGATAACTTTGCACCCATGTAGGCCTATACGGGGGCAACTGACATTAATCTAATAGCCAATAGAAAATTAGTGTTCCCTGTCAAACAGAAAACAGACGAGCGAGAGCGGTAATAAAAAAAAAAGAAAAAAGTTAAAGAATTTCGCATGACTTAAATAGATAAAATTGAAGGAATGGGATGGAAATCTTCACCTACATGTAGCATTTAAACAGCAAAGAAATTCTCAAAGAATTTGTTGATTATTATTTGTAGTGTTTTCTAGATCAACCCTAGAGGTTGGCAGCCACATAAATTTGCACAGCTCACCATTAATGCTCCCCCGTGGCTGAAGTGTTCTGTCTCTAACAGTCATCGTTAGCCTCATAATTTTGGTAGGGTCGGCACTCCTCCTTTTTAGAGACAGAAGCGCCCCGTTGCGTTGTGTATGCAATCTCATTGCGATGGGCAAGACAATGAAAAACTACATCAAATCAGCGATTTTCCCCCTTTATTCATGAATATAAAAATATCATTATACACTACAGAGTAGACCTAATACAATGTAGCTTACCGATTTTATGATTAATTCCTTTTAACCCATAGCAGTACAGAGCTTTCTGGAGGTCTGAATTAATCATCTGCAATCCTCAAATTGGCAATACAAATTATTTTTTTCCACGTTTACATAGCTTGAAAAAAATAGATATGGATATAACATAAACCAAAATGAAATATAATTGTAAAATTGAATCAGAAATTGCCAATTTGAACACAGAAATAGTGATTATATATTATTCACTGCATTGCCAATTTAAAGAGTTTAATGATTATTTACACTTAAACTGCTCTAATTCGAGAACGGCACACCATACAGCAATGGGAATGGGCTCAAATTTGTCCGTGCATTTTTCTCTTTCTGCTCATGTATGATATGTACTGCCAAACATTCTGGACCAATAGATACTGCAAAAGCATCTCCTAAAGGTGACACTGTACCTCTATGGGTTAACTCTCCATTTTCAGGTAAATCAAGGGTCCTAACGTTAGGTCCTCTCGGTTGAAAATCTTGCAGCAGCCAACCTCTATCTCTGTTCACGCTCGCCTCCGCGCTTTTCGCAGGGATATCAGCGAATTCGCTACTCCTGAAAATGGAGAGTTAAAAGAAAGTAATCTTAAAATCGGTAAGCTACATTGTATAGGTCTACTCTGTAGTGTATAACGATATTTTTATATTCATGAATAAAGGGGGAAAATTGCTGATTTGAGGTAGTTTTTCATTGTCTTGCCCATCACAATGAGAATGCATACACAACGCACCGGGGCGCTTCTGTCTCTAAAAAAGAGGAGTGCCGACCCTACCAAAATTACGAGGCTAACGACGACTGTTGTGTTAGAGACAGAACACTTCGGTCTATGCTCCCCCGTGACTGTGCCTGTGGCTTGCCTAACGTTAGAACTTAGAACTAGGTTAGAAGTCAACTATGAGTCCCAACCAGGCCCCTAAAAATAAAGCTTCACCATTTTGTCCAGATCCATTAGAAGGCCGACCTAAGTAACTAGTAGCATTTGTTTGTACACGTTATAAAACATTACACGCATGCCATCAGCTTACCGCATGCCCAGTTAATGCACAATAAATGCGCAACAAATGCACATTAAATAAAAATTCAAAGTGTCACAATAAAACTGATATGCGCAAAAGAAATGTTAAAGTTTCACTCTGATGCCGACCCACCTGGTCATGATCCTGCCAACCTAAAAAGACGTCAGAATTTGGATCTGAATATAGAGGCTTGAGCCTGTGTTCAGAAGAATCCATAAGTAACCATAAGTATGAATAATTCAAAAGTGTTATCGATATCATGGCGATAACGGGTGCTTACCAGCCCCTTTAAATGATCCGAATTCAGAGGCGGGGCCTAATGGCAATGCCATTCACGTAATGATATCAGGGTGTGCTGCTTCTTTTTCATAGTAAATTCACGGTCCCAACAAAACATCAGTCATCACTGACAGTGACACTGGTCATGCCGGTCATTGCAGCAAAAACCGTCATAAGTCTAAGTTCATGACATGGACATCCCACTGAAACCTGTATTAACTCTACAGCACACGTTTCAATGGGATGTCCACGCAGTTCAACAACTTAAGACTTATGACGGTTTCATGAAATGCAGCCCAGAGTCCTGGCGGCTGCCAGTAATGCCATAAAGGAGGAGTGCCGACCCTACCAAAATACGAGGCTAATGACGAACTAAGTTAGTGTTAGAGACAGAACACTAACTTAGTCGTCATTAAGTTAGTGTTACTTTTTTAGAGACAGAACACTTCGGTCTACATCCTATCATAACCCGATGTAACTGAAAGAAAGAACGTCATGTCGCACAGACCACAGTTTCTACTTACATGACTTAACTTCATTTAAGTTCGACTTCCCAGTTATGGTCTCATAAACTATAAGGAAGGAGTTAACTGTTTAAAAACTTGCAACGTAGATTACAGTATAGTAGAGATGCTAGAGCTAGAGATGCACGCGCACGCGCTGTACAATGTGCTAAATAGAAATCGCCGGGGATTCCCCAGCCACGCCACGCAGTCTGTGTCAAGTCAGCCAACAATAAGCTAGCCAACAACAAGCCAGCCCACAATTCCAGCCCACACTAGATTATATCGGATACGAGATTGTGTGTAAATTCAAGATTGTTTCTGGCTGCGTAACTGGACAACCTTTGGGGTGTTTCCAGGGGGGTACCACCTTTTTATGCCTCCGCCCAGGGGCGTTGCTAGACTTTTTTTAATGGGGGGGGGGGGGTGTAGAGGCCAGATTGTTGACAAATTATGCCTCCGATTGCCGACGACCAACGTCGACAAATTCAACTGTATAAAGCCCACGAGGCATGTTCAATTGTGTGCCTCTATTATATTTTCCTTCTAAATTATATTTGTTCACCTCACTTGCTGAATGTGTTAGCTTTCCGAAAACATTCTCTATCTAAATATAATACGAGTGAGCGCAGCGAGTGAGGAAAAATATACACTCTCTTTCGTAGAAGTGATAGTTCTTCATCAAACTACATGATGGGCTTATATCTTTGGTCACCTCTCTCACATGATTCATTCGCTTTCAAAGACCATCCTAAATCGTAATATTATACGAGCGAGCACAGCGAGCAAGGAAAAAATCTATATACTCCTTATCATAATAATCCTTTTCATGGTAGAAGTGAAAGTTCTTCATCAAAATACATGATGGGCCTTTAAGATATCTATTTTGATATTTTGGTCATCTCTCTTACCTAATATATTTGCTTTCAAAGACCATCCTGTATCTAAATATCATACGAGCGAGCGCAGCGAGCGAGGAAAAATATATATACTCTTTTTATGGTAGGTGATAACTCTTCATCAAAGTACATGATGGGCCTCGCTTGCCGAATTCATTTGCTTTCCCAAATCCATCCATCTGAATATTGTACAAGCGAGCGTAGCGAGCGAGGAAAAATACTCCTTTAATGGTAGAAGTGAAAGTTCTTCATCAAAATACACGATGGGCCTTTAAGATACCCATTGTGATATATTTGGTCACCTCTCCTACCTAATCTATTTGCTTTCAAAGACCATCCTGTATCTAAATATTATACGAGCGAGCGCAGCGAGCGAGGAAAAATATATTTACTCTTTTTTATGGTATAGAGGTGATAATTCTTCAACAAAATACATGATGGGCCCCAAAATATCTTAAATATATATTTGTTTATTTCACTTGGCAAATGTGTTTGCTTTCCGAAAACATCCTGCATCTTAATATAATACGAGCGAGGAAAAATAGGGTCTCTTTCGTGTTACCAGTGTTATTTCGTCGTCAAAATGCACAATAAGCAAAAAAGTCGAATATGACTCTATTTGGGGCACCTTACTCATCTTTCTTTTTTTCTTTTTCCCTCCTTCCTTTTCCCTCTCCTTTCTCTCCTTTCTCTCTCTCTCTCTCTTTTTGCTGACAGCGATTGCGAATTTGCCGACAAGAATTTTTAATGGGGGGGGGGGGTGTCACACCCCCACCCCCCCCCCCCCCCCCCCTCTAGCGACGCCCCTGCCTCCGCCCACCGTAGTTGGTTGCCGGAGGCATTATGTTTTCGGGTCGTCCGTCCGTCCGTCCGTCCCGTTTCCGTTCTCACGATAACTTAAGAACCATTTGACGGATCTACTTCAAACTTGGTTCATGATCCATATGACATGTATGAGAGGGGCAATGATCTGATTAGATTTTTGGGTCTCGAGGTCAAAGGTCAAAGGTCATAGAGGTCATTACATACATGAAAATAGCTTGTTCTTGCGATAACTTAACAAATCTGTGACGGTTCAACTTCAAACTTGGCTCATGCTATGGAAGGTCTTGATGACGGTGTCATTAGATTTGGGGGGTCACAAGGTCAAGGTCAAGTTCAAAGATGTCACTGTATACATACATTTTTTTTTTTAAATCCCCATGAATGTGCCATATATTTCTGACCTGGCAATGGCGGAGGCATAAATTTCGACAACGCGCTCGAGGATTCATCTAGTTCAATCTATCACAGTGAAAGTTTGACCACCGGTGAAGTTTTTGTAGTCAAAACTCTTAATTTCCATTATATTATGATCTCAAGGAGAGAATTAGGAAAAAGAAGCATTTATAACATGGACTGGAGGAAAATGGTAGATGGTTCTTTTTTCCCGAATTTTCCCCCCAAGACCGTAATTACATGGAAAAATCTAGATGGTGGGGCTAGTAAAACTTGACCAGTGGTCACAATTTCACTATGATGGATTGAAAGAGGGGGTACTCCCCTATTAACACCCGAAAGGTTTTTCAGGAACAATTTACCATTCTCCTCTAATCGCTGTTTTTATCATTCTTATAGATGCTTCTTTTTGCCGAATAAATCTCCTCAAGACCGTAATAACATGGAAAATCTAGGGGGTGGGGCTAGTAAAACTTGACCATTGGTCACCTTTTTACTGCGATGGGTTGAAAGAAGGGGTTACTTCCCTCTTAACACTCCAAAGGTTTTCCACGAACAATATCTAACATTTTCCTCCAGTCGGTGGTCATATATATAGCTGCTTCTTTTTTTCGGAATTTTCTCCTCAAGACCGTAATAACATGGAAAATCTAGATGGTGGTGCTACTAAAACTTGACCAGTGGTCACCTTTTCACTGCGATGGATTGAAAGAAGGGGTACCCCCCATACACACACCGCAAAGGTAATTTTTTCAGGAACAAATCTACTATTCTCCTCAAATCGATGTTCTTATCATGCTCATAGATGGATGCTTCTTTTTTTCCGAATTTTCTCCTCAAGACCGTAATAACATGGAAAATCTAGGGGGTGGGCTTAGTAAAACTTGACCAGTGGTCAGATTTTCTCTGCGATGGATTGAAAGAGGGGGTACCTCCCTACTAACACCCGAAATGTTTTTCAGGAACAATTTACCATTCTCCTCTAATCGCTGTTCTTATAATTCTTATAGATGCTTCTTTTTTTCTGAATTTTCTCCTCAAGACCGTAATAACATGGAAAATCTAGGGGGGGGGGGTGGGGCTAGGAAAACTTGACCAGTGGTCAGATTTTCACTATGATGGATTGAAAGAGGGGGTACCCCCCTTTAAACACTCTATGGGTTTTCAGGAACAATCTACCATTCTCCTCTAATCGCTGTTCTTATCATGCTTATAGATGCTTCTTTTTTCCCGAATTTTCTCCTCAAGACCATATTAACATGGAAAATCTAGATGGTGGGGCTAGTAAAACTTGACCAGTGGTCACATTTTCACTATGATGGATTGAAAGAGGAGTACCCCCCTAAAACCTTCTCAAAGGTTTTCCAGGAACAATCTACCATTTTCCTCCAGTCGATGTTATAAATGCTTCTTTATCCTAATTCTCTCCTTGAGCATAATATTATGGAAATTTGAGGGTTTTGACTACAAAAACTTGACCGGTGGTCAAACTTTCACTGTGATAGGCCTAGATTGAACTAGATGAATCCTCGACCGCGCGCGGTCGAAATTTATGCCTCCGCCATTGCCAGATCAGAAATATATTGCACATTCATGGTGATTTTTATTTTTTTTTCATGTATACAGTGACATCTTTGACCTTGACCTTGATCTTGTGACCCCAAATCTAATGACACTGTTTGAAGTTGAACCGTCACAGATTTGTTAAGTTATCGCAAGAACAAGCGATTTTCATGTATATAATGACCTCTATGACCTTTGACCTTTGACCTCGAGACCCAAAAATCTATTCAGATCATTCCTTCCCATATGCATACATGAACCAAGTTTGAAGTTGATCCGTCAAATTGTTTTTGAGTTATCATGAGAACCAACCATGTACATAATCACCTCTATGCCCTTTGACCTTTGACCTTGAGGCCCAAAAATATAATCAGATTATTAAACCTCCCATATACATACATGAACCAAGTTTGAAGCTCATCCGTCAAATGATTTTTGAGATATTGCGAGAACGAACCATTTCTTTGTATATAATGACCTCTATGACCTCTGACCCTTGACCTTGAGACCCCCAAATCTAATCACATCATTATCCCTCGATCCCACATGCATACAGCCAAGTCTGAAGTTGATCCGTCAAATGATTGTTGAGTTATCGTGAGAACGAACCATTATTATATACATAATGGCCTCTATGACCTTTGACCTTTGACCTTGAGACCCCTAAATCTAATCAGATCATTGTCCTTTCCGTATGCATACACGAGCCAAGATAAGTTTGAAGTTGATCTGTCAAACGGTTCTTAAGTTATCGCGAGAATGAAAACGGGACGGACGGACGGACGGACGGACGACCCGAAAACATAATGCCTCCGGCAACCACCTACGGTGGGCAGTGGCATAAAAAGGTGGTACCCCCTTGGAAACACCCCAAAGCTAAGGTTGTCCAGCAACGCAGCCAGAAACAATCTTGAATTTACACATAATCTCGTATCCGATATAAACTAGTGTGGGCTGGAATTGTGGGCTGGCTTATTAT
>CM057168.1:3056678-3074678 GCA_029962745.1 Echinometra lucunter | reverse complement strand
CAAGAAGTTAGACTTATGATGGTTTCGTGAAACACAGCCCGGGGGGTTTACAAAGACTAAGATTGACTCAAATCGCTCTTATGGCAGGCCATTCATGCCACTGTTTGCTTTCACCATCGGTCTCTCAAAGGATGTGCAAATACTTGTCACAAATATGCAGAATTTACATTTTTTGTTTTCTTCAGACTACGCCTACCACAGACTGTGTCCATTTTGGCTGCAATAAAGTTGCATCAGTATTTTCTAAAAGGAAAATACGAGCTTAATCCCTTGTAGGTAGCCCACATTAGCACAACATTGTTTCAGAATTTGAAGAGAAATATAAGCCACTTACAATTTTAAGTGACAGATATTTATGTAAAACTCTCGAATTTTTAACAATATTCCGAAGAATAAGTAAGAAATGAATGGATTTACTCTTAAAGTGTCAGGGAGACGCCTTGAAAAAGAAAAAATAAAATAAAAGAAACTTTGTGTTGAATATTTCCTTCTTAATCCTAAACTGGAATGAACTGGGATCTAAAACTTTACGAGTGTTTTTCTTTAGCTGAGAGAAGTCTAAAGTAAAACTTTTGTGCAGATTGGATGGCACTTACAAATGTGTGCTACTACCTTTAAATGCAATGGAAAATTCTAAATCAGTGCATTTCCATGCAAATTGGCAATTTTCAAACTTTTCAATATCTGTCAAATTACATTCATTTCAGATGTATACATGATTTTTTTTTTTTTTATAAAGTAGAAAAATGAAACAATAAGGGAAACATACTGGTATTGCCAATTTAAGGAAGAAAAACTGATCAAATATTAAAACTCCAAATAATTGCTGTCATAAAAAAAATACAGCCTGATTATATGGACCAGAGGACATATACTAAATTTACTATATCATATTACGCGAATGGCATTAGGCCCGCCTCTTTCGGATCATTCGAAGGGGCCGATAAGCACCCGTTATCGCCATGATATGGATAACACTGTTGCATTATTCATAAACTTTTGTGCATATCAGTTTTATTGTAACACTTTGATTTAATGCGCACTTGTTGCGCATTTATTGTGCATTAACTGTGCATGCTGTAAGCTGATGCGTGTAATGTTTTATTACGTGTACAAACAAATGCTACTAGTTGGAAGCATCTTACGAAATGAATTATTCATTTTTGATCATGAATAGTGATGGTGCTTAGGTCAGCCTTCTAATAGATCAGGACAAAATGGCGGAGCTTTAGGGGCCCGATATGGACCCATGGAAGTACAGTGGACCCTCCTTACAAAGAACACAAGCAAACTCTTGTTATAACAAGGTAATTTTGCAGGTCAGACTTCTCTGTATTTTATTGTTTTTGTAGCCCCGATATAACAAGGTCTTTATATATACATATATATAAATAGGTATTTCCTTGGTCCTGAGGAGTTTGTGATATAGTGAGGGTTCCACTGTACTAAACATTACATACATTTATTTTTGACACATATTCAACCCATAGCAGTACAGAGCTTTCTTGAGGTCTAAATTAATCATCTTCAATCCTCAAATTGGCAATTCAAATTATTTTTTCCACATTTACATAGCTTGAAAAAAAATAAATATGGATATAACATAAACCAAAATGAAATATAATTGCAAAATTGAATCAGAAATTGCCAATGTGAACACACAAATAGTGATTATATGTTATTCACTGTGTTGCCAATTTAAAGAGTTTAGTGATTAGTTACACTTAAACTGCTCTAATCCGAAAACGCCACACCATACAGCGATGGGAATGGGCTCAAATCTGTCAGTGCATTTTTCTCTTTCTGCTCATGTATAATATATGCTGCCTAACATTCTGAACCAATAGATACTGCAAAAGCATCTCCTAAAGGTGACACTGTACCTCTATGGGTTAAAAGGAAGGGAGGAAAATATCAAGTAAGATAGTGTCCCGAAGGGATATCTCTCATTGAAGCCTATACATCATCCGTGTAAACAAAAACGTAGAAAAAGGGTCGTTATTCAGCACCAGGGAACCCTTTAAGGGTATCAAAAATTGGTAAAATTAGAAAAAGGGTATCAAAATCAGGAAAATCCTGGAAAATGTTATTCAGTTAGGAGATTATGATGCAATCCTTCCATAAAATCCCCATTTAGGGTATTAAAATCACTCCTACTTGCGTCCTACTTTAATCCCCTCTTAGGGTGCTTTTCAGAAAGGGATTTACGAGGATGATGTAAAGGCCTCAATGAGACATATCCCCCTGGGGATAGCGTCAACAAGAGTAAATATACCCAACAGAACAGTACCGGTAAATAATTTGAATTTGAAATTACTAAACTGGTATATTTCATAACAGGAACTGGAATGGATTAACACCGCAAGAGTTTATCAGAATGGCACAGAACAGAGACAAACCTGTTTGGTAAAATAGGCATGTACTCATCCATAAGTTATTGGAAGACATGGTACTTTTTCCCCTCTAAAAATAAATATATATTTGGATTTTATTACGAGATTATTTGAAATGAATTAAAGGTGCTTATCAGAAGTTGCATCCATCCGTTTTTGTCGACTTCTCCGCCCTTGGGTATTTACATCAGCGTTCCCGATCCCCTGTTGTTTTGTCTACAGAGGACTGGGAGGACATAGACAGGATATAAGGGACAAAAAGACAATGAGCAGGAATCCAGCAATTGGGCTAAGATAAGAAGCCTATTAACCCATTTGCGACAGAGGTCCACATTTTGTGTTGTCCTAATATCTTTTGATGCAAAGCCCCAAAAATCATACCAAATACAAGAGCAGAAAGAGCAAAAAATTCTACACAAACTGTGCCCATTTTGGTTGCTTCAATATTCGCTGTTTGATGCTGAAAATTTTTTAAATGAAAATAAGCATTAAAATCCTTAAATTGGCAATGTGATAGAAAGTCTAAAATCATCGTTTTCCCCTGGGAATTGGCAACTCTTTGACTTCTCATCATAATTTCTGTCAATTCATATTCATTTCAGATACATGAGGTTTTATAAGAAAAATGTAGCAATGAAATAAATATGTTGGTGTTGCCAATTTGAAGAATAAAAGCTGATCAAATTAGGCTTTAAATAATTCCTGTCACGAATGGGTTAAACAGTTCAACAACACAGGATTTCAAAATCTACAAATATCATTCTACAAACCAACATTCACTACATGTACATTGTATTGCAATCATCAAACAACACATAGGCCGGAATTCACAAAGGTGGTTTAAATTAGTCCATGGTTTAGGCAAATTTTGTGGTGTAGGTGCACTTGATTTAGCGCGTACGCTAAGATGGGTCCAATGATAAACGCGCGCGTTTGGCAAAGGGCGCTAGATTTACGCTTGTTGCCATGGTTTAGATCACGGTTTATGTAAATTAATCTAAGCATGAATTTACATAAACCGTGGTCTAAACCATGGCAACAAGCGTAAATCTAGCGCCCTTTGGCAAACGCCCGCGTTTATCATTGGACCTATCTTAGTGTACGCGCTAAATCAAGCGCACTTGTACCCACAAATTTGCCTAAACCATGGACTAAATTTAAACCACCTTTGTGAATTCCATCCAGCCTTAGAGAACAAAAATTTCTTTTATTGACTGAAGGACATGTATTTCATAAGGCACAGTATCATGCTAAGCCTAAGGCTTTGTAAAATGGACAAGAAGACATCTGGTATGCATACATGATTCATATAAAAATATACTCTTATGACCCGGATTTATTCACAGCCCTAGAAATGACTAGAACTACGATCTCTGTCCAGGGGTGCATTTAATGGAAGTTGTCAGCACTGACAAGTTGTCATTCTCTGACAATTTCAGTAAAATCCTTCGTTTTGATTGGCTGAGAAGCACTGGTCACTGACATGATTGTTGCTATGGTGACTGTCAGTGAATGACAACTTGTCAGAGCTGACAACTTTCATGAAACGGTGCCCTGTATGGTCTTTCATCACCAACAGCATAAAAGGCTTTACCAATACTTCACCAAGCAATGTGTGTTGATAAACTAGTCACTAGAATTTCTATTTCCAATCTTTCATCATTAATAGACCTGCTTACGAATTTTATGCATAGCTGTTGAACAAAAGTTTCCCTTGGAAAGTAAGAAGCTTGCCAGAGGCTTGCCAGATATAGCAACAACTAATGTATGCAAACTGGATTTCTTCTATACAGATGCCACTATGCATAACATGTGAACTGAATAGTTGGAAACCAAGGGCTCTGGAGAGAAACATACATAAATCTGAATACTATTAGTAAACAGGTCTACATGTATTGCTTGATGGACACTATATACGCCACCACTGATCTACTGTAAGTGGTAACAAGCTCCAAACTTGTCACAAGAACCTTATACCTCCAAACCGAACTGAAACCAAACAGGGAGGGTGAGTTACAAAGTCATCTTTATCTTCGATAATCGCATGGGAGACTCTACAAATGCTCAAAGCGATGGTGTTGATAAGCTCCACACTTGTCAGTAGAACCTTATATCTCAGAACCTAACCAAACCCAAACAGAGAAATACAAAGCCACGTTTATTTTTGATCATCAATTGCATGAGAGAATCTATGAATACTCAAAGCGATGGCACTGAAAAGCTCAAAACTCGTCACTAGAACTACTCCCTCTGTCCCTATCTGTAATCATCAGTCGGTTGCCTGATTCTCCCGCTGCTCTTCTATGCTGATAATCATCAAGAACTTCCACACAGTCATCGCGCTTCATTCCTTCCAAGATACCCCTGAGATCCTCCAGGCTGCAAAGCTTCTTCTGTTCCTCTGCAATACTGATCACATCTCCTGTTGGGTCTGGTTTGTGGTTCAGACCATCGATGTAGCCATCCAGATTTAAGGCACACGCAAGGCCTCTCCAGTCGTCGTGAGTCACACGTGGACCGTTTAACCGTTTGCTCAGCTCATGTCGCACAGCAGGTGGGACGACGGTGAGAAGTGGCACCGTGGCACCAGGAATCCCTGTATATTGCATGGAGCCAATGTTGTATACGTTCCCTTGGATGTTCAACAAGCAGTTTGGTGCAGTTGATAGCTGATTGATTTGAGGGAGTAACTGTCCAATCTGTGAAGCCACTTGTGATGCTGTTAGAGACTGGTTGCTTGTATCTAAGGTCGCTGGAGGTGCAGTAGCTTCTCCTGTTAGATGGGTGGAGCTGGTCTGATTGATTCGAGGGAACGGCTGCTCAATCTGTGAAGCCACTTGTGATGCTGTTAGAGACTGGTTGCTTGTATCTAAGGTCGCTGGAGGTGCAGTAGCTTCTCCTGTTAGATGGGTGGAGCTGGTCTGATTGATTTGAGGGAACGGCTGCTCAATCTGTGAAGCCACTTGTGATGCTGTTAGAGACTGGTTGCTTGCGTGAAAGCTCGCTGGAGAGGCAATAGCTTCTCCTGTAGGATGGGTCAAGCTGGTCTGGGTTAAGCTGGTCCCTGTGGAAAAAAAATAACACAGATGAAAAGTAAGAAAGTGTTTTAAGCCTCTTTTAGAAGAAGTCACAATAAAACCGGCAATTACTGCAAGGGTATTAAATTGCAACCTTGATACATTCGACCTACTGCTACTGATAGGCTGCTGCTTTCATAAATCATGTATACCTGTAAATTTGTAGTTGATGCTTTTAAGAAAAGTAAGAGCTTTGAATTTCATTGTGATTTGTTGCAAATAAAGTGAGTAATAATATACAAATAATGCACAGATGCGAGTGTTTTAGTGGTGATGCAGCGCACTCGAGGGTATTTACACTTGTGACTAGCCGAGTGCTTTTGCATGATATTGTAAATACCCAAGATGCCTGCATCACCACTAACATCACAAATTTAAATCTGTGCATTACTTGTTTTATAAAACAGGTCGGCAGTATGACTTTGTAGTGGAAAATTTGTTAAAACCACTCCAAATTTCCTCAGAGTGCACAGACAAGGAGGCAACATATGCTTTCTCTTATGATATCACAAGACACAAGCGTAGCCAGTGTGATGCGTCCCTGAGTAGGCGCAAGCGCATCAATATCCTTGTGATAGACTTCTAGAAAGAACGCATGTTTCATGGCCCGTGTCTCAGTTTTTACGCGCTAGAAGTAAAGTGATGCATCCAAACTGCACAGTGCTGAACAAAAAAATGCGCAGCGGTGCACAAAAAATGCACGGCTGGAAGGTTGCGTAGAATTAAAGCATGAACATGTGACATGGATACACACTCGCTATTGGCTACATCCTTGAACCCGTTTTATAATATTGAATATTTGGAAGCAATAAAAAAAGGAAATCCCATGATGTTTGAATGTTTGCATGGTGGTACGGATATTCTTAGAAGGGGTTTATGGTTCCCCATGTGGTAAGTCCTAAGGGACTATAGATAATAGATAAAGTGGATAGAGATGGAGGTGAAATAGAGAGGCGAGAAAGTAGGAAAGTTGGAGGGCAGAGTTTCTTTTGAAAACTGGGTGAAGTCCTAAAAAGGACTGTAAACCAGAAGAGGTGAGGGGATTGAGTTGGCGAAGAGTGAGGAGGCTTGAGTCGGCGAGAGGTAAGAAGACTTGAGGCGGGCGGAGAAGGAGAGAAGACTCGACGTTTCGGGCAGCTTGACTGTCCGTCTTCAAGACGGACAACCAACTCAATCCTCCCACCTCTTCTGGTTTACAGTCCTTTTAAGGACTTCACCCAGTTTTCAGAAAGAAACTCTACCCTCCAAGTTTCCTGCTTTCTCGCCTCTCTATTTCACCTCCATCTCTATCCACTTTATCTATCGTCCCTTAGGACTTACCACATGGTGAACCGTAAACCCCTTCTACGAGGAAATCCCATGGTCCTGTAACAGAAAGTAGATATTTGAAATGAACGCAATGTAAGAGTTACACTCTGCCAACACTACCAATTTGCTGAGTGCAAATTTGTCACAGAAATGTGGCAGTTCCTATTGATAACACGTTTTATGAAACAAGCCCCAGTGTCTCTTTACAATGCTACTAGTGATCAATTATCCCATTCGTGACAGGAATTATTTAAAGCCTAATTTGATCAGCTTTTATTCTTCAAATTGGCAACACCAACATTTTTATTTCATTGCTACATTTTATTTATAAAACGTCATGTATCAGAAATGAATATAAACTGACAGAAATTATGATAAGTCAAAAAGTTGCCAATTTGCAGGGGGAAAACGGTGATTTTAAACTTTCTATCACATTGCCAATTTAAGGATTTTAATGCTTATTTCCCTTTAAAAAATTTCAGCATCAAACAATGAATATTGATGCAACCAAAATGGGCACAGTTTGTGTAGAATTTTTTGCTCTTTCTGCTCATGTATTTGGTATGATTTTTAGGGCTTTGCATTAAAAGATATTAGGCTAAACCACAAAATGTGGACTTCTGTCACAAATGGGTTAAGTTATTCGCCTCTCATTCAACTTGGCGAGGAAAAAACTTCACAGCATCTTAGTTATGCTTTTATCTTGCTCCTACCAGCTAAAAAGCAAAGAAATCTGACAAGATCATAAAAGACAAACTTGAGTGCTGGGAGAGATGAAAACATATATTTTGAGCTTTAATTCTTATTTTTTAAATGTCAGTTCGAAAGAATATCATGATAGAACTCTCTGTTGAAAAGAGTTGCTGTTCAATTGCCCTCATATTCTGAATATGACAAGAAAGGGCTTTCATATTTTGACAGAACATTTGTTTGTACCGGTAGTCCAATATACCTTTTTCTTGCACGTGCTCTTCAAGAAGAATGAGTAGATTTCCTGTCATTTTGAAAATTGCAATACCTTACGGTATAAACTAATTTTTATGTCCTACTTCATTATCCTTTGCCAATTGTTCTGAAATTATTTTTTTTCACATTGTAGTCAAATGACCTGGGTGGTGTTTCATAAAGCTGTTCGTAAAGTTACGCATGACTTTACGAACGACTTGTATATGAAGTGCCAAACGGGATGCCCCAATTTTTTCCTGACGTTTTAATAAAGTGACTGAACTTCCAGTAATCTTGATTAAATTGTGGCAAAAATTATACTTTGCAATAAAAAGGTTTGTAAACAATATAATGTAAATCTACATCTGCATATTTCACCTTTAGCTGATGTGATTTGTAATGATTGAGAATCCCATTTGGCTTGCCATATTCAAGTTGTTTATACAGTCATTTGTAACTTTACAAACAGCTTTATGAAACACCTCCCAGAACTGAAAGTTTACTTTTACATACGAAACTGACCTAACGAGCCTTCTTCCCTTCGCTTCTTTCTCCCGACATCGATGTTGTTCTTTAACTTCTCCTCCAGGTTGACATCAGTGATGCATACGTTTCTCAGACTACGCAGTGAAAGTGGAAGACGATTCTCCTCACAGCATCGGACTGAAATCACATGACTGTCCAAACCCAGCTCCGCCGACAACTGAAACGCCATCTCGATCGTCATGGTCTGGTGCAGATCGTTCTCATCGCAATCCTCATTCCCGAGGACCAGGATCACATGAGAACAGGTCTTCAGAGCTTCTTGGATGCTGACCATTTTGGGCACGCCGAGTCGGCTGTCGGCCGGAGTGATCATCGTCCAACCGTTGCTCTGAATGATATCCTTCACCTTGCGAACATGTTCTGTTTCTTGACTGTACACAAGATAGATGTCATAGAATGCCTGCTGTCTTTGAAAGGAGGCACTGGTCGAACTGGTACTTGGCTTTGGTTGGTAAGGAGGAGCATTCCTTTGTTTTGACTCTACTATTCTTCCTCTGGCTTCCTCGAGTCTTCCTGCAGATTCGGCTGTTCTGGGATCAACAGAACCTACAATCAAAACAATAATAATTAATTAATTAATTAATTAGATCATTTATATAGTGCAGTCACTATGTAAATATACTCTACTCTATACTCTAATACGTGTACAACTAATCCAAAACTTCTGACTCTACTATTCTTCCTCTGGCTTCCTCCAGTCTTCTTGCATAATCGGCTGTTCCGGGATCAACAGAACCTACAATCAAAACAAGAATAATTAATCAATTAATTAATTAATTAGATCATTTATATAGTGCAGTCACTATGTAAATATACTCTACTGCGCTGTAGTTTAAAGACGCTAGGTCGTGGGCTTTCATGGGGAATGGATCATAATTTGCGGACACCAGACTTTGTGAAAAATACCTGTAATAGAGCTAAATTTCTGGAGCACAGCAAAACAAGCTGTCCCACCACAAACATTCTTCGGCCTGCTTCGGGCATTCTCGAGCCAGGGAAAGTGAGATAATGACTTTGCCATATGGGGAAAGGGTGAAGTATACAGAGAATTACATAAGGTCTGTTGGTCATAAAACTCACAGTGATGGACAACACCTGTTACTGGGTAACCACCATGGTGTCAAATTCCCCACGAAAGCCCACAACCTAGCGCCTTTAACAGAGCTCCCAACAATGCTACTGCTCAAACAAATTATACATATACATGTAATACGTGTACAACTAATCCAAAACTTCTGAAAAAAGATGAGTCTTCAATAAATGTTTGAAGATGGTAACAGATAGTGTTTTTCTTATTTCCACTGGGAGTTTATTCCAAAGCTTTGGAGTTAGAGGGGGTAGAATCATTCCAAGATACCAAGATATGGAAAAAAAACCTACAGGGAGGCAGAAACATTGATGGAGGGACGATATAACAACGTGTGTGGGTAGCAAGTGGACAAGACTCGCCCAGAACAGGAAGATTGGGAGGAATCATGAAGAGGGCTACATCCAGCAGTGGATGAACTTTAATAGCCTGGTGAGATGGTGAGAATCATTCCATTATTCAGATCATCTCATGACCACCCCTCCATGCTGTCTATTCTGCCCTGCTTTGACCAAACAAAGCAAAGTGAAAAACATGACAATTCCTGTAAAAGAACAAAATGTAGCAGTCCTTTACACTGATGTCAGTGCAATACCATGATGTCTTACCAAACTCTTAGCAAGAAGAGTGTTCATGCATAAAATTTAGCCTGGAAAAACAGCACATTGAGGTAAAATTTCGTTGGAATTTCAATTGCTTCCATTAAGCCCACCGCACACTATACGATCCGACTGCGACTCAATTTTCGAACAAATTGCATTTTGAAAGTTTAAACAAGTAAGATGATCTTTTTGAGGTTCGGAATAATGACAGGAATACTAAAATGGAAATTTTGGTTAACTGAAGGCCTTGTGATAGGAGTAAAGGCCAAATCAGCTTCAAATCATAGCCGATCGCAAGATTGCTATGACGTCACTACGATTCGGAATTAAGTTCGCTTTTATTCCTACAGGGAGGCTCCCAATAGACTAGAATTTCGATTTTACTATTCATACGACTATTCAGAACTTTGATCATTACGATTTTATATGTTTGAACGTTTATATCAAATGCTATGACAAATTTTTTTCAAAATCGGATCATAGACTGCTCATATAGTGTGCGGTGGGCTTTAGACAAAGTAGGGCAGTACTGCCTTAGACCTCTCCTACCAGAGTTCTTCCATTCATATGTTGCACTCTTCCATTTTTTTTTTCTCCCTGCTTGATTACCCATTCCACATTCCGCAATACAGGTGTTGTGGTCCAGTGGATAAGTCTCCGGACTTTGAACCACAAGGTACGGGGTTCAAATCCTTGCCTCAGCACTAATATCCTTTTGCAAGACATTCATCTAAATTGCAAAACTCAACCCAGGTGAGGTGAATGGGTACCTGGCAGGCATAATTCCTTGAAATGCTTGAGTGCTTAACCCATTCGTGACAGAGGTCCACATTTTGTGGTTTGGCGTAAAAACTTTTGATGCAAAGCTCTAAAAATCATACCAAATACATGAGCAGAAAGAGCAAAAAATTCTACACAAACCGTGCCCATTTTGGTTGCGTTAGTATTTGTTGTTTGAAATTTTTTTAAAGGAAAATAAGCATTAAAATCCTTAAATTGGCAATGTGATAGAAAGTTTAAAATCACTCTTTTATCCTGCAAATTGGCAAGTTTTGACCTCTTTATCATACTTTTTGTCAATTTATTTTCATTTCAGATACATGATGTTTTATAAGAAAATGTAGCAATAAAATAAAAATGTTGGTGTTGCCAATTTGAAGAAAAAAAATCAAATTCGGCTTCAAATAATTGCTGTCACAAATGGGTTAAATGGCTGTCAGGCTAAAGCCAGGGTAATAATATCCAAAGTCTTTTGGAAGCACATAGAGAGGTTAGATAATAATGCAATATGCCCTATACAAGAACAGAATATTATTATTATCATCATTATTATCACTATCATCATTATTATCATTATAGCATTTTTTACTTAGATAAAATACTGAGCAAAATTTGGTATTCAATTCAATATTATGGCTAAATATTTTACTTTAAATCTAAGACACCTACCGAGGAGACTTAGGCCAATTATTTTGGAGGCCTTGATTGACAAGTGTGGGTTTTTATATGCAGTCATCATGAGCTGCACAGAATTATATCATAGCGTAGCTGAACGTATTTGATGCAACATGTTATTTGCGCATTGAAAATATGACAATTCTCAAATATCACATTGCCCATCAGTAAATATTTTGGCTTAAAGTTGGCTTATTCAAGTAAAATTCAAAGTATTGAATTGAATATGACTTGAGCAAACTTCTTAGCCAAGTACTTAACCCATTCGTGACAGAGGTTCACATTTTGTGGTTTGACCTAATAACTTTTGATGCAAAGCCCTAAAAATAATACCAAATACATGAGCAGAAAGAGCAAAAAAATCTATGCAAACTGTGCCCATTTTGGTTGCGTCAATATTCGTTGTTTGATGCTGAAGATTTTTTAAAGGGAAATAAGCATTAAAATCCTTAAATTGGCAATGTGATAGAAAGTTTAAAATCACCGTTTTCCCCTGCAAATTGGCAACTTTTTGACTTCTCATCATAATTTCTGTCAATTTATATTCATTTCAGATACATGACGTTTTATAAGAAAAATGTAGCAATGAAATAAAAATGTTGGTGTTGCCAATTCGAAGAATAAAAGCTGATCAAATTAGACTTTAAATAATTCCTGTCACGAATGGGTTAATCCAAATACTGAATTGAGTACCGGCCCTGATCACCATACTCACACAGACTAGAGAAGGAAGAGTCCCCTTCTAGACTCTGGAAACGGGATACCATTTCTTGATGAGACTCAGCTGAACCAAGTGATTGATGCTCCTCTAGTTGTTGATGTGGCCTCTGCTTTACTTGCTGTTGTAGCGTCTGTTGCTGAACCGGCTGTGGATGTTGTAGCTGCTGTTGTTGTTGTTGTAGAAGTAGTTGCCTTTGGTAATTTTGCTTCTCCTCTTCCTGTTCCTTTTCGGCTACCATACAGGTTTAAGATGAAATTGGGAGATTAGAAAGGAGAAATAAGGATAAACTGAATGATAATAATAATAATAATATTC
This sequence comes from Echinometra lucunter, assembly GCA_029962745.1. Taxonomy (NCBI): domain Eukaryota; kingdom Metazoa; phylum Echinodermata; class Echinoidea; order Camarodonta; family Echinometridae; genus Echinometra; species Echinometra lucunter. Next base: position 3,062,229 of record CM057168.1, on the reverse strand, counting down.
TGGATTTATATAGCGCCTAATACATCTCCAAGAGAGTCTCTAAGCGCTTTACAGTAATATTATTACCCCGGTCATCGGATTCAGGCTTGCTCGCATACAATGCATGCACCTTCTCCACTCCCTAGGGAGCATTCCAGCCAGGCGCCTTTTGCAGGCGCGCACAATGCTAAACAAATCACAATGACTTTCGCATCCTACCGGGTACCCACTTAACACCTGGGTGGAGAGTGGGAAATGTAGATTCATATCTTGCCAAAGGACATTAGTGCCGCGCCGGGATTTGAACTCGGACCACGAGATCTACAGTCCGGTGACATATCCACTAGACCACGACACCTCTACAATGATAACACAATGAGAACAAGTAAAGGTGCTTTCAGATATAGTGTGACTTTGTGCCGCCACATTTTTTGGGTTCAGATATGGCATGACATTGTGGCAGGGCCCCTAACATCATTTTGAAAAATGGACATTACTGACCACGTAATTGATCAATAATTTTAAGTTTGCCCTCTATTCAATTAGCAGGTATTTGGACTCTGCATTGATGGAATTGAACTTTGTGTGAGTCTTTGATTAATACATATAATCAGCAAATTCTCTTTAAGCGGCCGCACACCAGAGCCGGTACTCTAGTGCAACTTTGCGCCGCCACATTTTTTGAGTTCAGATATGACATGACATGGTGGCACCACATGCTAATGAATTTGCATTAACGCATCAACTCTCAAATAAGAGAGAACTTTGTAAAAACTTGTGCAAACAATGTCATGACAACATTTTTTGGAATTTGATTGTTGCACAGTTTAGCAGCCAGGCAGCCAACAAAAATGTTTCCTGCTTATAGGCAACAATTTTTTGTCCCCTCACGCCCCATAGCCTTGTGCACAAAAAATGTGGCGGCACAAAGTCGCATCATACGTGCACATTCACGTGCAACCATTTTATTACCTGCCCAGCATTTGAAAATGAAAATGATGTACATCTAACTGTTAGGTCTACAATAAAGGCATGCCATCATTTTTGTAAAATCTTGCATGCAGCAATAAATAAAACTGACCAGATACAGCTAATCACAGATAGATTTAGATATATCTCTCAATGCAGTTAAAGAGTAAAAAAAAAAAAAAATAGCCTCGGTAACTTCTCGTTGAAGCACAAAGTTTGCATCACCACACCACCAGTAATGAAGAAGAGCTGGGCCACTAGTGCTGGGGAAGAAGTGTTGCTTTTGCCTGCTAAAGTAACTAACTGCTGTGAATCAGCAGGAACTTTAACAATCGACTGAATGAGGAAAAGGCCAATTTTGATATCACCTGAATCATGGAAAATGGCAATAATTTGGTTAAAACTTATTTCTGCAAGCCATAAATACTTTTTGAAGGCCAGAAGCAGATATTCAGGGTTGTGATTTCTGACTTCGAAATCCAGGACCGTTGCAGACAGCTTGTGCATATTTTGTGTATGAGTGTGTATCGGCAGCAGCACACAGGTAGCTGCACCAAAGTAGCAGCAGTGCAATGCCGCCCAGGCCGGCCGGCCAGGCAGGCTTGGCTCTGACCGACTGGCTGCATGCGCATGCACAAACACTAGCTCATGGCATCGGATGCGATGCTTTGCAAAAACATTGTCATTTTTAGTTTTATGAGATTGGAGACAGTTTTATTCACCAAGAAAAAGTGTAGACTTAAAAAAAGGGCATATTACATATAAGAAAAGGGCATATTTATCAGAAAAAGGGCACCTCGGCCAAAAGAAAAAGGGCACAATTTTAGTGGCCGTAACTTGAAGCAAAGGGAAGAAGGGCATCACGGCCAGTAATGAGGGCATCAGGGCCATGGCCGTCGATGGCTGTCGATTCTTTCGAGGCCTGGGATTAGGGTTAGGGTTAGGGTAGGGTTTAGGGTTAGGGTTAGGGTTAGGGTTAGGGTTAGGGTTCGTTAGGTTATGGTGGGGTATGCCCTGATTTCCCTTTCTATCCTTTTTATTTCTAATTTTATCACCATTTAGAAGCAACACCGATCAGAGGATAGCCAGTGTTCTCCAATCCTTGTCCTGGTGCAATCATTCCTCCACATGATTATCGCACTGGCCATCATTCTAGCAGGAAGTCCGGTTCTCGTAGCAGGCAGTGCCAGTACTGAACGCGTAATGCTACTAGCGGGCCAACTTGCCGTGATTTCATTCGATATCACATTAAGCTTCCCTGATAACATATCCCATATTTTTCAGCATTTTACACTTCGCTTTGGATCTATGCCCATTCCCTTCTTTATAAACGGAAAGGATGAAATAGAAGGATTCAACTCTCGAGCACAAATCCATAGATTCACCACCTCATCAGTAGCTGAAATGGCATCCTCCTTCTGCCTCAAAGTGAACATAGATCCTGTTGATATGGAAGATGAGGATACGTACATCCTAGCATTGTTTCACCGTTCTGTATTAGGGCGAGAAATCGTAATAAAGGAAATTCTCGTCCAAATACCTCCTGGATGGAAAATGCTTCATCACTATAGGTGAAAATAGCGATAATCCATACGAAGTACACTGTGAGGCCACTGCAGGGAGTATGAAAACCACATTAACATGTTACCAGCACGGTCAAAGAGTTGAGGTCAAAGTTAATGTTACAGATAATGGCCAGGTTACCAGGGATGTATTCTTACTTCCTGATCACACTCATTTCTCTTGCTGCTCCCATGATGTTACTTCAGAAGTGAATGTAACAATGTGTAATGACTGTCAATGATCCTACCCTTACTACATCGGTTGCAAACACCAATGCTGGGAAAGGGAATACTGAACAAGCGCCTTACACCTTGGTAGAATCTGAGGTAGATTCGGGTACTTGTAAGCAACACATGGCTTCTTCAGTTTCTCTCACAGTAGGTCTGATGATGTACTTGTTTTTGTGTTGTTTAGATGTGGTAAACTCTTTGCTTCGGAGCAAAGAGATGCTTTCATCTCACGACATGCAAAAATTTGTACAATAATACATGTACGTGTCTATAGATTCATGAATGCATGACTGTGAGACATGATACTCATAAATGTTTGTTTCTCGTGAAAACTTCCTTTTCAGTCAAAGGACACAGGATCCATGTGTTTGATATTACCTAAGTCCAACTCAACCTTAAGGAGCATGTACTAAGTGCATTAAGAAGGAACAAAAGATTCCATTCACATCGTACAAGAGGTTCTGTGGTTGAGTGGTTCAAACAATTGACTGGAAATGGGAAGGTCGTGGGTTCAAATCTCTCAGATGGAATCAGTGTCCTTTGACAGGAAATCATTCTACACTTGCCACTCTCCACTAAGGTGTTAAATGGGTACCAGGGAAAAAATTAATTTTTTTTTTCCAGGGCTACTCTTTGAGCCCACCCACCCAAGTTGTCTACATTGTATTGCAGTTAACAATGGACCCTATGAGAATTTGAGGGGCTCTTTTTTAGTTTTCCAGGGCTCTTTTAGGTGTTTCGGGGACGAATTCGCCCCAAGCCCTCGTGAATTTTTTCCCTTATGGGTACCCAGTAGGAGTACTTGTCGTTTGTTTTGCATTTGGTGAGTGTGTGTGAAGATGGAATGCTAACGGGATGAAGGAAGTATATGCATTGTGCGTGGTCAAGTCCACATTTGAGAAAGCATGAAGAGATGACTTAGAGGCTGTAAAAATGAAAAGTATTGTTATTGTCATTACAATGAGTTTTACCTTTGACAAGGACGGTATCTCTGAGATAGAGCAGCCTGGCCGATGTCATTGCACTGCGCATGCTGCTCATCTGGATTTCAGGTTGAACTGTTGCCTTCCAGCTAGTCAACATCTCAAACGTTCCTTTGGTTGTTACTGAACCTGTCAGTCTATTGGTAGCATGGCAGTGATTGATCTGAGCTCTCGTTCGTCCCAAGGCACGTGCCAAGGATTCCATCTGCTCATCGGTTTCAAGGTTTTCAGCGATCTCTTCGAGGACAGCGTCCAAAAGCCCAATCACTGGTCTAAAAAGGATCAATAGCAAACCAAGAGTGACCGTGGCAGGAAACAAATTATAATTAAATGATGAAATAATTTTTCTACAAACCTTCAGAGATCCAATACAATACTGACAGTAAAAGAGTATAATACACAGCTCTTGCATACCACATATCACATTATAATATATCATATAACTTCCCTATGTGCTTCCAAAGGACTTTGATATTATAACCCCAACTTTAGCCCGGCAGCTTTTTACAGCACACAAGCATTTCAAGAAATGAATCCTGACAGGTACCCATTCACCTCACCTGGGTGGAGTGCAGCACAATGTGGATGAATTTCTTGCTGAAAGATATTAACGCCATGGCTGGGATTCAAACCAGGCCCCTAAAGCTCTGCCATTTTGTCCAGATTCATTAGAAGGCCGACCTAAGCATCCATCAGTATTCATGATCAAAACTGAATAATTCATTTTGTAAGATGCTTCCAACTAGTAGCATTTGTTTGTACGCAATATAAAACATTACATGCATCAGCTTATCGCATGCGTAGTTAATGCACAATAAAATGCACAACAAATGCGCATTAAATCAAGGTGTTACAATAAAACTTATACGCGCAATAGATATGAATAATGCAAGTGTTATCGATATTATGGGTGCTTATCGGCCCCTTCAAATGATCCGATAGAGGAGGGGCCTAATGACATTAGCGTAATGATATCCGCCCGTGCTGCTTTTCACCTACTAAATTTATTATATGTCTATGATTTGAACCCACGACCCTCTGACTGTAAGGCGAGAGTCAGAACAACAAGATCATGACGCTTCTGCTCCAAATACACGAAAAATCTGGGAAAAGGTTACCAAATTCAGATGTGACGAAGGAATCCTTCTATGGGTATCAAAATCAGAGCTGTTGGACATGTTTCCCTGTCTAGGGTATCTGGAACTATTAATAAACCACTCCTATTTTAATCCCTGTTTATGGTACTTTTCAGAAAGTGATTTACAACAGGCCTCAATGAGACATACCTCCCGGGATCATGGGTGACAACGATATGGTTGGCCCTTGATTAAATGTTTCCTTGATTAAACCTACAAAGATTTGAAGAATAACGTAGCTTGATGGGTTAGGCTTCATTGTTTAATGTTGTTGTGCGTAAGAACACTTCCAGAAGCAAAATACAAAAATGCAAAAATTAAAATGTCTATTCTGACATATTGGTATAAAATTTTAACAAAGATCATGCCACAAGAAGATTGTACATCCATTTACAAGGTCTACATGCTACCAGTGAAAATATCAATCACTGTTTAAAAAATATGGATTTCAACAATTTTCCATTTTGCGTTCCAGACGCGTTATTTCGCACAACGATATAAAGCTAAGAAGCCTCAATACTCACTCTGGAATGGAAACACTCTGCTTTGCTGCAACTGGTTCACTCGACTGGGATGCTGGAAAGCAAAATATAAAATGTCAAAATGTCAAATACTAGTACACAGTAATAAAAAAAGTTTGTTGATTTCCCTTGTAAGACCAAGTAAAAAAAAAATATTAGTTTCTCCTCCC
>CM057168.1:3038739-3056178 GCA_029962745.1 Echinometra lucunter | reverse complement strand
GGAGAGAGCGAAACAGAAGGGGGAGGGAGGAGAAAAAGATTTTCAGTGGCGTGGTGCGAGGAGCGAAGCAGCGAGAGATGCAGAAGGTGAAAGCGGTTTATGAGACAGGGTAAGAGGAATGAAGGAGAGAGGGAATTCATGGATAAGAAAGTGAATTAGAGGATGAGAGTGGGAAAGAATGAGAGACGACGGGGTGGGGGGGGGGCTAAAAGTTCCTACTACTTTACAAAAGGCAGTTCAGAATCTGAACTATATCCCCTGGCCTCGCCTGTACAATTCAGGATCACGCCATCTATCGGCAGTTGGGGAATATCGCGCTAGGGGAGATTGCTCTTAAAATAAAATCGTTCAGTATCTTAACTATAAAAAGGTAGTAAGAATACGTGATGTAGACAAAAAGAAATCTAATGAATACTACCCCTCCCCCTTTCTTTCTGATAATAATTTGATATCTCATTCAGTTCATTATTATTATTTATGATTATGATGATGATTATTATTACCATCATCATCATCAGCATCATCATCATTAGATATTAATGTTGGTTTTGATTAAAAGGAGACAATCTGTAAATGATTCTATGCAATACTCTGGCCTTTGTATGTAAAATCAAATTCAGCGATTAGTGTCCTAATTTTAAAAACAGTATTTCTTGAAATGATCGAAGAACAAGATATTGATGAACATTTATTTTCATCACTTTGGCTCCTGCCCTAACAGCAAATTGACAAGAACTCCATCAAGATACAAATAGGCAATATACCAGAAGGAGGGTTTGGGTTTTTTCTTTCCTCCTCCTCCTCCTCCTGTTTCCTCCTCCTCTTTTTCTTCTTCTTCTGTTTTGTGGCCAAGTTGGTAAGAGCGCAGGCTCTTAATCATCATGTAGGTGAGTTCGATTCCCACTGATGCCTGGCTCCTTATAGACCAATTTCACGGCGCAAGAGGGCAGCAGACTGTTCGACACAGTTCGACATACTACGGTGGGCGCTCCAACTTTTATAGTACACAAGTTAATAGCGCGGTATGTACATTCGTTCGATTTTTTGTCTATTTTGACCAATATATGCAGATTTCTTTTAATATTTGCAATGAGAAATTGTCAAGGAAGTTCAAGGGCCTGTTGCATAAAACTTTTGCCGGAGTTTTTTTATGGCAAAATTTGAGGAAACTACGGCAAAAAAAATACTGCCATAGTAACTTTTCCAGTACATAAAAATTTGCCAGACTTTTTTTTGCCAGAAAAAAAGTCTGGCAAAAGTTTTATGCAACAGCCCCCAGGTCGCAGCTGTGCGGTGCTCGAATGCCACAAGAATTGGAGAAAGTTTAAAAATGGGAAGCTAACTGAGTGCGAAATTCACACGCTCTTGACTCATGAAGTCTGTTTGTGTGAGAAGCCGTACTCCCTACACAGGTTTCCGTAAGCAATGCGAAGGAATCCGTCGCCAGTGGGTAAAAATATCAACAGAAAGGACTTTGAAGTCAAGAAACATTATCATTATGTACTTTGCGTAAAATTTAATGAGTGAAAACATGACTTTGTAAACAGGTTAAGATTGAGGGCTCCTGTTTACTACGACTTCTATGCTGCAATCGAACTTATACTGACAAAACTAAGTTGAAAAACTATCGAAAGTACAAAAATACATCATACCTTCATCTGTCAGATATGGCCATTGTCTTACCTCATGTACCCATTAACATGATTAATAAAAGCAGTAAGCTGAAAGCTCCAATTTACTATTATCAAATCGCATGTTTCCAATCCACTTGCTCGTCAAAAATCAGATACAAAACACATGCAGTATATTTGATTAAATATAACTCTAAATCTAAGTTAAAACATTAATGGACTGATAAGTTGTAAGAACATGGATATGATTGTCAACAAAGCATTATATTAAACCCTTTTTGATTGTACGACCCAACATTGACTGGTTATGAACGAAACAAGCTTCACTTGAGCACAAGTGTAGAATCAAAATAAAACTAGATTAATTATAAATCAGACTAAAGTTAAACCGGATATGAGATAGGTCCGTTTGGGAGCAAATTAATGATGGAGCGAACCGAAAAATGAGATTTTAAAAGCTTCAATTCACACATTAGTTGTTGTTGTTGTTGTTGTTGTTGTTGCATTTCCCATTCGCTTAATACAGGGGCTATTGGGTTCCTGTAGTCAACAGGTTGAAGATAAACCAGGGTGTGTTTCATAAAGCTGTTAGTAAGTTACAAATTACTTTACGAACGACTGGTGATACCTTCTTGGGTGCTAATCACATTCTCATTCATTTTACATGTAGCACAAGAAGGTATCACCAGTCGTGCGTAAAGTTGTTCGTACCTTACGAACAGCTTTATGAACCCCCCCCCCCCCCGAATTCTCGTCACGCATTTACTATGTGAAAGAAGTTATTTCAATGCAATAGGGGAAAGACTGATTAAGCATTACATAAAATTAGTTCATACCCTCATGCAGGTTTCGAAATTATAAAAACGACAAGAAATCAACTTTATATTGTTGAAAAGCACATATACTGTAGACAAGAATTGTTTAGGCCAGTCACTCGGGGTTTCTTTTTTTTCCGGTAATATTTCGAATATAAGGGCATTTGAAGAGCAGTCTTTTTTCCAAATGATACTTAAATTATGTCCTTATATTCTTCTTAACACTGTCTAGAAGAATATTAGAAATACGTAATAATTTTCAATTTTTCCAGAACTCACACTTCTCTTTAAGGAGAGTGAAACCCTGGGGAAATGTCCATTTTAATGAAAAGAGAGCCGGAGAGAAACATTTTTAAAATGTCCCATCAAAATTAGTTTTGTACACAAACATTCATATTTTCTCCATTATCTTTAAGGATGCTGATTCTCTTTTTTCATGTGTTTTTAGCTCAAAATATTTCATAAGAAAATCTATCTAACATAATATTGAGTTCACAAAAAGACAAACAGCATTTTTAGAGATAATGGAGAAAGTATGAAATTTTGTGTACCAAACATATTGAGAGTTGTCCTTCTTAATCTGCCATTTTGAAGCAACATTGTCAATATGAGGATCACCATAGAAAGTAGATTGAAACCACAGAAATAGAAGATGTCTTCTGTTTCTGTGATTGAGACTTTTCAAACTTTCATAACTTTCTCATTTCGAAACCGATTTTCATGGAACTTTTTTTTTAATTGCTTCTCTCTCTATCCTCTATTTTGATTAAAATTGATATTTCGCAAGGGTTTTATTCTGCTTTAACGGCGAGTAGGTTTCTTGATAAGTAGCGGCGGGAGCATCAGAAGAAACGCCAAGATGTCTACACCAGCCAGAAATAAAAAAGTCGCGCTGTAATTTGAAAAGATATCCCCGACGAGACCTTTGGATAAATGATAAGACAATGTCAACATGGTCAAATGAATGAACGATAGAATAAAAAGATAATAAAAAAGAGAAATGAATAAGTTTATAGATTAAGAGCAACCACCAAATCTTCTTTGGGAGAAGGTTAGTTTACAGTTCAGGTTTCCTTGTGCGCTTCAAGTAAATGTTGAATAATTCACATAATTTTCAAACGTTGCATAGTGCTACTTTAACAATATCAACCCGTTGACGGCTGATTTTTTTTTTATTTTTCATGGACTTTACACAGGGGCCACCGGTTCCAATAGGCAACAGGTTAAGAAAGAGAAGATAGAGAATCAACAAGATGATCAGGATAACTGCGACTGCGTCTCCTACATGCCTCCGCCTATATTCAATTAAATTCATGGCTCAAAATGTTCTTGATTTATTGCGCTAACAAGTAAAAACAAACAAGAAATATATACTGGTGCATGAAATATAAATATTAATTGGGCTAACAACCCGAAAGTCTGATCACTTTGACTCCTCAGATAGTCATGATATATACAATGAAATATGCCGTTAATCAAACTAAAAAATCTTTAATTTCATGCACATTGATGACCTTTGACGTACAAGCAGATCGTCTTTCTATAGACACAGACCAGCATCTTTTTCCAAGATCATACCTTAAATGTTTTTTTTTTTACATATCTTGAGACTACATTTCAGGGTCGGTGTAAAAATGTCAGAGGTAAACATTTCAGAGGAAAAAATGTCAGAGCTAAAAATGTCAGAGGTAAAGATGTCAGAGGTAAAAATGTCAGAGGTAAAAATGTCAGAGGTAAAAATGTCAGAGGTAAAGATGCCAGAGGTAAAAATGTCAGAGGTAAAAATGTCAGAGGTAAAAATGTCAGAGGTAAAAATGTCAGAGGTAAAAATGTCAGAGGTAAAAATGTCAGAGGAAAAAATGTCAGAGGTAAAAATGTCAGAGGTAAAAATGTCAGAGATAAAAATGTCAGCTCTGAAAATTCCGAAGTGAACGTGCTACAGGTAAGAATATTGAATTTGAAATTAGGAAGAGCACAGATATTAAAAAAAAAAGAATTCATACTGTATAAATGGAGTGATCACAATAATACTGCTCTCTGTAAAAATGTGTATGTTCAGTCATTCTATTGGCCTTCCTGTCTTACTCATTTGATGTAAAAGTGATAATGCTGCCCCATTCAACACCAAATGAGACCAATCTTGTTTTGGCCTAGCGAACATCCTGGTATGTGCGCATTGCCCAACAGTGTTTTGATCTTCCGAGCACTTGTTTAGTTGACTCCAAATATAGAAGCAAACGAATGCCCAGTTCCCTCTGTGTTTAAGATTTGGCCGCTTGGCACGATTGCACTGTGAAGCATATTTATGACAATTTCAGCAAGCGATAAGTAAATCGCCCGTTTCGAGTAAGAAATGTAGCATGGGATGATGCTCATTATTTTCTTTGTGAGATTAATTCAGTTACGGGATTATAGACCAATTCCACCTCCGGTTTATGTATATGGCCCTCTATCGGCGACGCCATTGCTGCGGTGGGTAAGCGCGCTGACCGCGATTGGCTCTGTGTACAAAATGAATGTAAGATATGAGATATGCCCCGATATTGTTCCATTTACTTTATTCTAGATCAATAAAATAAAGTATGGATACTACATGGGTAGATGAGATAAGACAATGGTCATATCTGACGGATGAAGGTATGATGTATTTTTGTACTTTCGATGGTTTGTCAACCTAGTTTTGTCAGTAAAAGTTCGAATGCAGCATAGAAGCCGTAGTAAACGGGAGCCCTAAATCTTACCCTGTTTACAAAGTCATGTTTATACTCATTAATTTTTACGTCAAAGTACATAATAATAATGTTTCTTGACTTCAAAGTCCTTTCTGTTGATGTTTTTACCCACTGGCGACGAATTCCTTCACATTGCTTACGGAAACATGTGTAGGGAGTACGGCTTCTCACACAAACAGGCTTCATGAGTCAAAAGCGAGTGAATTTCGCACTCAGTTAGCTTCCAATTTTTAAACTTTCTCTAATTCTTGTGGCATTTGTGCACCGCACAGCTGCGACCTGAACTTCCCTGATAATTTCTCATTGCAAATATCAAAATAAATCTCCATATACTGGTCAAAATAGACAAATAAATCGAACGAATGTACATAAGCGCTATTGACTTGTGTACTATAAAACTTGGAGCGCCCACCGCAGTATGTCGAACTGTGTCGAACAGTCTGCTGCCCTCTTGCGTTGTGAAATTGGTCTATATCTAAATAATTTAAGATCTTAAGTGGAATGACAGTATGATACTAGGTAGATGAACTTAATGCTTTGCATATGCTAACACAATTATCTAACTGAATAATTCTCTTCAAAAGTTGTAAATTCCGCAGCGTATGGGATGAAATAATACAAAAGGTTGAGAAATAGATCGAATTAACGATTCAATTTCGCTTACTTCCTATTCTTCCTTACGTATAAGGACAATAATATTGAAGCATTCGTTCACGCATACCACGCTTGATTGGAGTAGGGGGGGGGGGGCTTATGAAGAGGAATGTTCATATTCAAATCGAGCAGTGGTGTGGAATGTGTGTGGTCAGGTACTCTTGTTACCAACCCAGTTTTTTCCCACCATCGTTTTTACAATGCCCGTCCCCGCGGTGAAAACGAGGGCAATGCGCGCATACCAGAACGTTCACCCCGCCTACACCATAACCGTTATTTCCAAATGGCCAAGACAAGGGCATTCAAGTATAGACACAGTATGTTTACAGAAAATATTTGAATATATCCCACTCCCCATAATTTCTATAATTCAGTATTCGTACCTGAAACATGTCACTTAAACAATTTCCAATCTGGCATACCTCTGACATTATTTTTTTACCTCTGACATTTTTACCTTTGACATTTTACTTCTGACATTTTATCTCTGACATTTTCAACCTCTGACATTTTTTCCTCTGACATGTTTACCTCTGACATTTTTACCTCTGGCATATTTACCTCTGACATTTTTACCTCTCACATTTTTATCTCTGACATTTTTACCTCTGACATTTTTAACTCTGACATTTTTACCTCTCACATTTTTACCTCTCACATTTTTACCTGGCACCAAATTCCATACATTTTTCTCTCAGACCTTTTTCCAACATATTCCTAAATCTAATCAGATCGCCAGCCTATTGTGAAAAATGATGGGACCAAGTTTGAAGTTGGTACCTCGGACGGTTCTTAATATATTGCGTTAATGAGAAAGCGCACGGACTGACAGACGGACGGACGGACAAATCGAAAACATGATGCCACCGGAACCACCATCGTGGGAGGAGGCAATAGGGAGCTTTCGCAAACATGACGGGAACGTCCCTCTAGGACGCAGCAGCAATAAGAGATGCGGCCCCGTCATACAATGTTTTGGAGCTTTCGCTCTCCGTTCGGTGATACTGGGACGCTGCGCGTGTATATACCTTACGCAATAATGCTAGATAACCAGCTCCGTCCTCCACCGAGAACGGATGTCATTTCGGCTGAGAACCATTCTCGATTTTAGCAGGACGGAGAGTTTGGGGAATTTGAGTATGCGCAGTAAAAAATTGTGCACGCAAAATTAACGTTTCCGTCTTGTTTGCGAAAGCTCCCTATTGAAATAGAATAGGTCAGCAGTAGGTGCACAACTGACGGGAAAAGCAAAGTGATTAAAACATTTAGAGACATTAAGAAGTAAACGTCATACTTTTGATTCTTGGATTGAACATAAGTGATTATCATGATAATAGCATGACATACGTGTTGACAAAGTATAATAGTTTTCTTCTTTTCAAATTCTCTTTAAACTTGTGGGGGGGGGGGGGGGTAAGTAGGTTGACGAAAAAAATATTTTTGCATGGGTATGCATGGCAAATAATAGTCTGTAGTTAAAGACACAGCCATTGTACTGCTAAACCAAAATGTAAACAAGTATCTTATTAGCAAGATATTAGTAAGGGAACTTCTTCCTGCAGGGAGACTTGTGCAATATGCAAAGGTGTCATGTTTAAGACGAAAAGCTTCTTGACTTCAACAAGGCGCATTGTCGAGTTAAACAAGTTGTCTTTTCACTGCAAGTATAGGCCGCCTATAGCACCTACATGATGCTTATTAGCTCCAGTGATGACCGAAGCACATTAGGCGTTAACTCCCTAACTTTAAGAAACTCTTTAGTCAACTGATTTTTTTAAGGGAATCAGTGATCAATAGGCACATCAGGGGAGCGTCTCATGAAGAGTTTTGTAAGTGATTTTAACTGACAACTGTTATAAGCTACTGAAAACCCTCGCATCTGATTGGCCGAGAGCAGATAAGTCAGTGAAAATCACCGACAAAACTCTTAATGAAACGCTCCCCATTATGTTGATCGCTGTATCTGATTTCGGTAAGTAGCCATTGGTTAGTGAAGAACGCTTTGCAGTGTTCGCCTTAGTTTTCGCCTTAAAAATCGATTTTTGGAAAGAACTTCCACTAAGTCATTGCAAACTGCTTCAAGGAGTTGCTTTTGTAGCCAGCGATAGCGCCAATGCCAGCTCTGTTTACTGGAATTTCTTAATAGCACAGTATAATTAACAGGTAGAATGCACTCGGCCTTATTAATAAAAGTTTTACCTGAAAGGTAGCCACCGAGGAATGTACCACAACCAAAATAAAATTCGTTGACGGCATATATAATGTCAAATTTGTCGATGGATGCCCTTCTCTTCAGAGCTAATGGTCCGAGCACGGCCATCCCTGCAATACTAACGGCAGAAAGACACGCTGTTACTGCCGTGACGTAGTAGTGGTGAATGAACACGTCGCTTAGAATGGCCAGGGCATTCAGCAAGGCAGCAGCAAGGTACAGTCTGATGGGATTTGTTAGGCGACTGGAGAGGGCACCCGCAAAGAGTCTGCCGAGGAAGTTTCCTATCGAGGCAAACAGAGTCATGATAATTGTGCTACGGATAGAGTAACCCCTTTGTATAGCATGCGGCACCAGAAAAGCATGCCAGCCACAGTACATCACACCATAAACCCAAGTTGCAACAAAAATGACGTTAATAACTGGGTCCATGTAAAAGTCGGATCGACGAATACATGCCCGTATCCGGTCGAGGATCCTTTTTGAACTTGTGGCCCGTTCTTCGGATTCCTGAGCAATCTGATCCAAAGCTGCGGAGTTAGTTAACGGGTCCTTGTTTAACAATTTCTGCTGCAGCTCATATTGTGAGTTTGGGACTTTACGCTTTTCTCGACAAAACCATGACAAGGGTACTGTTTCACCTTCCTCAGGTGGACCGTCATCGATACACCCTTCCTCAGATGGACTTCTTTCCTGACAAGCATCACTGTTTAGATCATGATCTCTTAAACGGTTTTGGGATGAGGATGCTCCTACTTGTATGGTCATGGTACAAGGGACTAGGTTCGCCATCAGGCTCCCAGGGATCAGAAGGCCACCTCTCCACCCATAAACTCGTCTTAAGACATCTGCCAGTAATGGAATAAGAACCATACCCAAGCCGAACCCGCTCAGACCCACACCAAATAGGAAATCGAAATGTTGGGTGCTCGCATGCTGGTCCAAAGCAAGAACTGTGGAGATCAAAAGCATGCTGTGGCCAAGACCTGTGTATGCATCAACGATAATTAATGTAAACTTTAATATCACGTATACTGTACTTCAAAATATGCTTTAATTTGTGTTGTAATCATGGTAATAATCAGGCGCAGTTCTAGAGCAAACGATTTTTTGTTGGGGAGGGGGGGGGGAGGGGCTAACGGGGGCTTGGAGGATATGTGCCAGGAAGCGAAGCGACTGAGCGGTGGGGTAACCCCCCCCCCCCCCCCCCCCCCCCCCCCCCCCCCCCCCCCCCCCCCCCCCCCCCCCCCCCCCCCCCCCCACAGTGGGGACTTTTTGAAAATACACATAGCAGAATTCGAGGATAGTCAGACACCTCGTTGCAAACAATATTATGATATTCGGGAATATGCTGCTAGAATAAGAGTGTTTGTTGATCGAAAACATCTTGTTTCTAGATTTGATGAGAGAGCAAAAATTGAAAGTTTTATACTGAGAACAGTTTCAAGTGTATTGTTACTCCCATGGTTACTCCCTTCTCGTGATTTTGCAACTTTAATCATGTCAATCTCATAGGAATTATGATAGGAATGGGCTAATAGTGGTCACATGACGTTATCTCATGTAAATTCATCTACATTAATTTAGGTCAACTTGTCGCTCGAATCCTTGCAGTTATAACGTACCATTAACACTTCATGATCATGATGACAGTAGAAGATGACAAACAAAAGATAGACAGACAAGAGGCAAATATAATCGGCACTGATTAAGATATTAAAATGAGAGTGAGTGAACTGAAGGTCCATGATTTATAGTTAAAAAATCAAATAGAACCTTGTATCTCTTGGTAATCACTAAACTTCGGAGAAAAAAGTGTGCCCTCCTCCCCCCTCCTATTTATTAAAAAAACCACACACACACACACACACACACACAAAGTCATGTGTACAAAGTAAGAGGTATATGTATTGGTCCTTTTTGCGTGGACGTGTGTCAGTTCTCTTAAGCTAATTTACAGAAAAAGACATTCTAATGGGTCAACTTGTCGCTCAAATCCTTGCAGTTATAACGTACAATTAACACTTCATGATCATGATGACAGTACAAGAACAAAAGATAGACAGACAAGAGGCAAATATAATCGGCACTGGTTAAGATATTAAAATGAGAGTGAGTAAACTGAAGGTCCATGATTTATAGTTTAAAAAATCAAATAGAACCTTGTATCTTTTGGGAATAACTAAACCTGGAGAAAAAAGTGTGCCCTCCTCCCCCTCCTATGGAGTATACAAAAACACACACACACACACACACACACACACACACACACACACACACAAAGTCATGTGTACAAAGTAAGAGGTATATGTATTGGTCCTTTTTGCGTGGACGTGTGTCAGTTCTCTTAAGATAATATACAGAAAAAGACATTCTAATAGGTCAACTTGTCGCTCAAATCCTTGCAGTTATAACGTACCATTAAAGGGGGTACCCAATGCTGAAACAATGTTAGTTCATTTAAAAGAGCATGATATTATTAGCAGAAAATCATCTGTCTAAAGTTTTTTAAAAAGTCCTGTTGCCAAGGAAACCCCAAAATGTGGCAAGATTTCAGGATATTTTTGACCCCTCAGCTGTGACCCAGTTTCAACTGGGTACCCACTTTGACGTCAAAATGACGTCAAAGTGGGTACCTTGTCGCGCACTTCTAGCAAAATGCGCGCAAGGTATAATACATGTTGTACAGTCTAGCGCGTAGCACAACTGCAATGCGCGAAGCTGGGTACCCACTTTTACGTCATACCTCATACTCAATTTTTTTTTTGTCAGCTCATAACTTTTCATGAAAAAATTAGCCAAAATGCCTTGATTTTGATTGAAAATCATCATATTTTTAATGTCATTCTTCTTTAAATTCTATTCTCGATAATATATCAAAATTTTGTTTGCCATTGTGTAATCACTTTAACACTTCATGATCATGATGACAGTAGAAGAACAAAAGATAGACAGACAAGAGGCAAATATAATCGGCACTGGTTAAGATACTAAAATGAGAGTGAGTAAACTGAAGGTCCATGATTTATAGTTTAAAAAAATCAAATAGAACCTTGTATCTTTTAGTAATAACTAAACTTCGGAGAAAAAAGTGTGCCCTCCTCCCCCTCCTACGGAGTATACAACACACACACACACACACACACACACACACACAAAGTCATGTGTACAAAGTGAGAGGTACATGTATTGGTCCTTTTTTGCGTGGACGTGTGTGCGAAGGAGGGGGGGGGGAGAAAATGTGCCATTGGAAGAGCCTTCCCCCCCCAAAGAGAATCAGTTCTCTTAAGCTAATATACAGAAAAGTTGCTCATGAAATGAAAGCAAAATAATCTTACCTGCTATTGTTAAGTAGACAGAGATGAGAACGTTGTTGGTTGCGAATGCTGTCAGGATGACACCCAGAGGAATCAAACATGATCCCAAAATCAGGATTGCACGGCGATACGATTCCAGTCGATAAAGAAGTGCAAATAAAGGAGCTGAAACAGATACATGAATTTATCAAGAGTCTGATGAGAGTAGTTGAAACCAGGATGATAGCATGATAAGTAGGCTATTGTAAATGTTTGAAGAATACACTATGAACATAGCGGACAAAATAAACAACCTCTCATTCTACCCTTCACAATGGTTCTGGTAGTCAAAAGAACATCCCTTCGCAGCTATTATGTTTAATCATGTAGTTCCAGGTGAATATGCATGTCACACCTGTTCCACATATTTTAGACAATAGCAGTGAAGGGATGTTCTTTTGACTACCAGAACCATTGTGAAGGGTAGAATGAGGGGTTGTTTATTTTGTCCGCTTTCTTTGTCCATCGTGTTCATAGTGATAGCGTATTCTTATGAGGGAGTAACATATCGGGATTGCATTTCAATAGACCCGTTTTGTAATTTTACGCGTTGCTGTCAAGCAAAATTTTCTGTTGAAAGCTTAGAAGATTGCCAGAGCAAAGCCCGACATAGCAACGACTAATTTATGCAAAGTGATTTGCATCTACTGAATCGGTTATTATGCACAACTGATGAACTTCATAGTTTTTAACCAAATGTTATGTAGGGAAAACAGGCATACTTTAATAAATGGATCTATTGCATCATACAATGCAATGAATCTCAGTTCACATTTAGAAAAATCAAAGGCCCACAATGGGTATAACATACCTACCTAAAATCACACCAACCAACAATAGAACGATAAAAGACTTACATTAGCCTGAATGATAAATTATCTGTTGGTTTTAAACTTTGGCTGTAGCAAAAGCTAGAAATTCTGATATTGAAATAGTATACAGATGATGTGTCATGGTGTTTTTAAAAAAAACTTCAAACATACCTAACAAGAAGCTAATGGCTGTGAAGAGCCCAAGGGCGACACCGATGTCTGTTGAGGTTGTTCCAAGACTGTCGGAGATGTCTTCTAGATATATCCCCATGGATTTGATGGTACCAACCTGCATGCACATTGTCAGAAATAAAGAGAGAACTACTGGGAAGCTCGGTGGAATGGACACCTCCGAACACCGACTAGCCGCCTCCATGTTGTACATGCAAGTATATTATTACTAATAATTCAGGAGGGACACGGATGAATAATTGTTATCAATTCACTCGGGTATTGTTATCAATACACTCCGGTCAGTTGTTCTTTTGATACTCAGCCAGTATATTACTAGTAATTCAGGACGGACACGGATGAATAATTGTTATCAATACACTCGGGAAATTTCGTTGACAAGAATAAGAAATGCACACTAAAACCGAGTGCTTAAGGTTCAATTACCCCATCATTTCTGATGAAGGAAAATACAATACGAGAAAAATCGTTCCTTCAGTCAAGTGGGCGGACCCCGTAAAAATGGATCATGCAATACTCTAGAAAGAAGTATAACATTGACAATGTTCATACCTTCTCATCTTTATTGATATGATCTCCAAACATTTTTGAAATCTTTGACCGTTTACTGCAGACAGTGCAGAGAGAACAGGTGGGTACAATGGAAAGTCTAATATTGTGGATCAAATAGATGGATACCAAAAACTTAAGAATGATTTCCACGATATTACTTTTGGAGTTTTGGTTTGGATGTGGATAAGTAGATAGATTAAAAACTCACTCATTTTAAAAATGAAGGGAACATGATAAGATGGCACGAACAGACAGTGGCGTAACAGCCGGGGGGGGGGGGGGGCAGGGGGGCAGACAGAAGGATTTCAGCGGGAAAATCCACCAGACCACCGGGAAAAAAATGAAAGGAAGGGAAAGGAAGAAAAAGGGAGGGAGAAAGGGAAAGGAAGAAGAAAAAAGGGAAAGAAAGACGAAGAAAGGAAAAGAAAGAAGGAGAAAGGGAAAGAAAGAAGGAGAAAGGGAAAGGAAGAAGGAGAAAAGGAAAGAAAAAAGTAGAAAGTGAGAAAGAAGAAGAGAGAGGGAAAAGAGAGAAAGAAAAAAAAAGGAAAGTGAAACGAAATGTGAAAAGAAATGAGGAAAAAATTAGTACCAAAACCCCCGCAGTGGCTTTCCCTGTAGACCCCCAATCAGGGGCCCTAAGCCAGAACCCTGGGACCCACACGCTAAGGCCTTCAAAACAAGCAACTCGCGGTCCGGGCTCACCTCCGCATATTATTTTCAAAACTTAGTTACCGGGAAATTTTCGGCTCCCCCCCCCCCCCCCGAAAACAGGCAGAGAATCACACCATTGGTTCTAGACTTATTTACCTGGAAATTTTCGGCTATGAATATCCCCCCACCCCATAACAGGCAGAGAGCGGGAACTGACAGCGCAAAAACGCCGGAGCTTCCCCCTCCGGGCACCCTCCCCCTAGGGAGCACTAGGTCCTCCTAAAATGAAATCCTAGTTACGCCGCAGAAGATAGACTTTATTACCAACAACTAATAATTCAAAGAAACGTCGGAGCTTCCGCGCTTCGCGCAGGAGGGGGGAAACACTCCGTCCCTGCACCCTCCCCTCTATGGAGCACTACATTGCAGGGGGTAGGAGGATCTATCACCTCCACTTGGGGGAGAGGGGGGTTGGTGTGTACAAATTTCCCCCCCCCCCCCCATGCAGACACTTTTTAAGGAAGAAAATATATTTCAATTAATCAGTAAGTAAAGATTCTGAACATCTATCATAAACAACCATTATAATAGAATGTCTTTTTGAAAATGATATTGAAAACAAAAAAGTAGTTATGTTTGGCTCGCTTGCTTCGCTCGCTCGTCAAAATCTTAGGATTTAAAAGGTTGTTATGCGAAGATATGATATACCATTCACTAACCACCATTGACCTACCATTCACTATCCACCATTGATCTACCATTCACTATCCACCATTGATCTACTATTCACTATCCACCATCGATCTACCATTCACTATCCACCATTGACCTAGCATTCACTATCAACCACTGATCTACCATTTACTATCCACCACCATACAACTACAAGTGATCACCATATACAATCTACCACACGTACACACACCCACCCTCACGTGCACACACACATTAAGATCAAACACTAATAAATACATTCACATCACGTAAGTCGCCAATTCACCTATTGTTTCAAAACAACAAGTGAACAAGAAAATCAACTGCAACATTTTTCCAAGCATTTCTATATAGCGTTGACAAGCCAATCACTATTAATAATCCATTATACTGACAAGAAGCTTGCAGAATTATTTAAAGAGAATTTCTCTGATACACCCCAACTTGTATAGTATTCAGTTTTCAAGTACTAAGTGGCGGTCTTCTGATGTGCCAGAATGCTCTCTTCCACTTACGAAAACTTCGAATGCGAATTGTGACATAAATGTGCTCTAGCCTACATGGCATTATGCCGTGGTTCGGTGCACAATTAGCAGGATTAGAGTGACATGGCAAATAATAAATGATACGCTATTATTAAGAGTTTTCTACCCTAGAAACTTGAAACCATGCAACCCTAACACTATGAAAGTCTGCCCTGTTATGACCAACTCTCTTGGTAATGTTCCCCAAATTTGTGGGCTGAGAATATTGGTAACAATAGAGCATACAATAATACTCCACAAAGAAGTATAACATTGACCATGTTTATACCCTTTCATCTTTAATGATATGATTTTCAAACATATTAAAAGTCTTTGACCATTTACTGGAGAGAGAACAGGTACAGTTCAATGGAATGGTTTAGATTTTAGATCAAATAAACACAACAAAAAAGTAACTCCCTCCCCCTAATTCAAAATAGCATAACCTTTTAACTAAGAACTTTTGAGCAAAATAATTTGGCAGGGCTGTTTCTACACTTATTGCCTAACCTCTGTGTAAAAGTGAGATTGATCCGTAAAGTCATGCATGAGTGAGCAGACACTGAATGCAAAAATGTCACTTTCCAAAGTCACAAGACTAATTTTGGGGGTTGTGAAACAAGCCTTTTCTGGGGTATGTTTAAGTGTTGTTCACGTTTATCATGTTTGTGCGTGATTGTGTGAGCACATTCTTAACGATGAAGCAAGAAATGCTAGAAATTTACTGTTTAATGCCGGAAAAACAACAAGGCAGTATTTTCAAATATGTGCTGACTCATGCTGGTTGATGGCAATTCTTTCCATATACTGAATGGATTTTTTAGTTTTAGAAGGGCTGAACATCACTTTTTTGCAGCAAAATGTGTTCACCTCACTCTGATAAATATGAAAAGCATCAGGGATAGGCGTGACAGGGTCAAGCAATGGAATAAACCATAATCGCCAAATTTTTGTTTCACAGACCCCCAAAATGACTCTTGTGACTTTTGAAAACTGACAATTTTGCCTTTAATGTCTGCTCACTCATGCATGACTTGACAAATCAATCTAATTTTCACACAGAAATAGTCAGTAATTGTAGGAACACTCCTACCAAATTATTTTCCTCAACACTTTTTCGTTAAAAAGCTATGCTATTTAGAATTGGGGGGGGGGGGGGAGTTACTTTTTTGTTGTGTTTAGATTGATACAAAAAATTTAAGTATGACGTCCGTGATATACTTTTGTAGGGCTGGTTTGGATGTGGATAAGTAGATAGATGAAAAACTTACTCATTTTAAAGATGAAGGGAACGGGAAGAAATGGCACGAATATAATATAAATTTAAAGTTAATGAAGGTTGTTATGCAAAGATATGATCTTAACTTTTCGTGTTTTTTTATTGCGGGGGTCGGGGGAGCAATTGGGTATAAATCAATTTTGCCCCTTAAAATAATGGGTGCATGCACCACCTTTGCTCCTCTTTTCTTCTGCTTCTTGAAACATTTGATATTTTGTTATGTTCAGTTCTCATGTTCAAAGAATTCTTGAAAAAAAAGTAAAGTGATAAGTCAAAGGGTCCCAAAGGAAAACTGTTTACATCTTGTTTTAAAACACGTGTGAGTATATGATATTCCGTTTTTTCCTGTTTCCTCTCTCTTTCTCATGGTACTTGGACGCCATGGATTGCAATGTTCATGGTGATCTACCTTTATTGGTCAAAATATAAAGTTAGAATTTAAATGGTAGTCTAATGGTAGCAGGCACTATTTGTATACTGAATGGTATTTCATTGGTGACATACCATTGGCACACCGATCACCAATGGTATATCATTGCTACATACACCATCAAACTAACACTCATCAGTCATCATTGATCCTCCATTGGCCTACCATTCACTATCCACCAGTGGTATACCATTATACATACACATTTGATCTACCAGTCACCATTAATCCACCATTAACAAACCACTGAGATACCATTCACCATCCACCGTTGACTTACCATTGGAAGCACCATTAGAACACCACTGATCCATCTAGCGCTGAGGAAGCACCACGATTAATCGCTTTGTTAAACGAATTACCGTTTACCACTAAGCAAACACCATTACGACACCATTACACTACTGATCAATGGACATACCATTGAAATACCATTGGTTATACCAAGAACTACCACTGAATACCAATGAAATACCATTGAAGATTTCTGTAATCACGGGTTCCCATGAATTTTAATGTAAATTCTGCATCTAAGATGAGGCAAAGCACTCTTCCTGGAGAGATCGACCTTCCCTTTCCTGTTGCATGACCAGAGGTAGGGTTTGCCATCATTCTTTGGCTTCATGCTTCAGAGTTATCAGGGATGCCATGTTGGCGATGTGTAAATCATTTCCTGACAGTGATACCAGGTTACTTTCAGTATAGAATGTAACCTTTGAGTACCGTACACATGTAAAATTATTATTATTTTTTTAGTGTCAGTCTTCATGTTCTTGATACTGTCCGTGGTATTGTGGGTAGGCCTAAATACAAGCCTTGATATCACCAAGAACAGAGTTTTTTAACACCTGCACAAAATGTATTATCTCTTTAACTGAATAGGTG
>CM057168.1:2982167-3038239 GCA_029962745.1 Echinometra lucunter | reverse complement strand
AAATTTACGCATTTATTTCCAGCCCATTTTAGGGTAATTTTGTCAGGTTCACGTTAATTTTCTGGAATTTTGACCAAGTTCCTGCAAATTTTATATTTTTCATTCTCAAACCTGATTAACAAGGGGGTACACTGCAAAAACTGTGACCCATCTGATTCAATATGTGTCCAATCTATACAGTGTTAATTTACATCCTCTTGTGTTTAATTATAATAACACCAGACACCACAGTGTTCACTTAACTTTGCTGGTGTTAATGTAACACCTTCAAAATTTCACTGCTGGTGTTAAACCGCAAATTTGACACTTTCCCCGATATTAGGGTTCACAAAAATAATCCCCCCCCAAAAAAAAAAAAAAAAAAAAATCTGAAAACTGAGTTATTTTGAGAAGAGACGACGTTCATGCGATGGCCAAAATTATAAGCTTCTAGTTTCACTTTTTTTTTTTTTTTCAAATCATAAATATAATTATGGAATTATGCAACTAAATGTTTTTGATTTTTAGGGGGACTTATTCCTGACACTGATAGTCTTAATTTAAACACTTTCCCGGATTCAATAGGGGGTTCATTCCCATGGCTGGTAGATTACACCAGACTTGGGTGTTAACAATAATTGGGTGTAACCACGGTAACATTGTGATTGTAACAGCAAGTTATTCAAAACATTAAATCACTTTGATCTAAAAGCAGTCCTGCTAAGTGAAGTGTACTATTTTTAAATATCAGCTTTGCAGTGACACCCGGTGGTGTTAACTTGGTTACCATAATACCTAAAGTAACACCAGAACCAAAACACCACTTCAGTGTTTTTTGCAATGTATCATGTGCAATTATGGGACTTCTGAAAAACACCCTAAACATGTACTTGTGTAGAACATACAATGCACCCTAAACACATAAATGAACTTAACACTTAAGTGGATAAGGTACTTTTCACTCACATTAGTGGATAAGGGGGGTCCACTTGGACCCAGGCTCAGAAACCACTTTTTGGTAGGAATTTTTGACCGAAACTCGCACACTGATGAAGCCTTCAACACAACCACAAAACGGGAAAAAAATCTTAAATTGGTTTCACTGATTCAAAATGGTGGCCAAATATCCAATTTTCATGTTTGAGACAAAAATTCCTACCAAATATTTTAAAATCACTTTCCCGAAGGAGTTTTGCAATAAAATTTGAACAAAAAAAATACATTACAAATTACAAAGAACAATTACATTATGGTTCAAGGAGCAAACCAAACTTTAAATAGCGCCACCAAAATGCTAATTTATGCTTATTTGCATAAGAACCGCATGGCTGATTTGAATTTTTTTGGCATAAAAACATGCGTAACTGGTATTTGGGCAATTACCTACAATTTTGGCCAAAAATTATATTTGTTTCTACATGAGAGGCAAAAAACAAAATCCAGGGTCCAAGTGGACTCCTGTTATCCACTGAAGTGTTAATTTGCCACCCCAAAACTAGTCATGTCATTTTTCACACCCCTAAGCATGTAATCAACATTTCTACACCACTACACAAGTAATTTAGTAAGAAACAATATTGTAATGTAAGTCTATACACTGTAGGCTTATTTACTCTAGACACAACTGCGAAAGGGCAGTTCCCTGCGGATACTTCTAGAACCATTGGAAATGTCCTCTTTTCCTTTCCGCCGATCTAATGTGTGGCAAGATTACATTTTTAATGGTTGTTCAAAGTTCAAAACTTCAATTCTTTTTCAACTTCACATTCTGCAACAGAATACAAGTCTATACTTCTAGAACCATTGAAAATGTCCTCTTTTCCTTTCTGTCTGTCTTACATGTCGCAAGCCCTTGTCTTGAAGCTTATCAACAGAAAGGAAAAGATCACATTTTCAATGGTTGCTCAAAGTTCAAAACACAATAGGTGCACTGTTTGCAGTCAGGATGACAATTGTTATGAATTTTGAAACAGGCCCAAGATGGGCAATGCCAGCAAATACAAAAATGTAGATGACATCTCCAAAGATATATGTATCCTGTACATCATCATCAAAGGACAGTACTACACATCTAATTATCACTTCCAGGACTGTGTTAACGAACCCTTCAAACACATCATTTGCCAGATCAGATGGACGCTCTAAATGCAGTGGAAGAACTGTAAACCATAGTGTGCAGTGTGATTTTAACCCACCTTTTTATAAAAACACCCCTTTTAACCAAAAGCAAAACCCACCCTTTTGTAGTAGTGTTGTCAGTCTATTCTAATAACATGCACTGTTATCCCACAAGTTACACATAATTTTACAGACACCAGGAATACAAAAGGTGAAAACTACTGAGGGCTACAATGTATGCCAAACACAGGGACTCAACTTGGTAAAAGGTACAAAAACAAAGACACACAATTTTTGAAATCTTGTAATTGCTACCCACCATCAAAACTGTTTATATGAACACACTTATAACAGAAAAGCCACTAACCCACCCTTTTTACCCATTTTTGGAACTTTTGAAACCCACCCTTTCTAAAGCGTGGTTGCATACTGTGTAAACTGTTTAGTCTTCAACTCTTCATGACATTCTCAATTAGTCACCATCAAGATGAACAATTAAAACACATTTAAAACACACTAGATCAGTGTAAAAAGGCTAATTCATATGTGACAGCTTTAAATTTGACCTCAGCACTGATTCATTTATCCTCTTACAACACAATGGCCAGAGCCAGATGCAAGTTACTTGACAACATTAACATAAGGCTTAAAGTGTAACAACCCTGAAAACTACGTACATGCAAACATTCAAGCCAAGCCTTCAAGGAGGCGGTTACCGCATTGAAATCTTCTTTGACTTGATTGATTTACGATTTCACACTTTTTCCGATATTTGATTTACCCATGTTAATTTTCATTGGAAAGATCTTGGTCTGGCTGCTATGGTAACCAGTCTAGGTCTCTGATTTGCTACACACAGGAATGGATGTACATGTAACTCAAAACAAATGGGCCCACAATCATGCACTTTGGCACAAATATCAACACTTTTGGAGTATTATGAAACCATAAAGCCAGATTTTTAAAATATGTCTTTAAATTTGAATTACAGCACAAAATACCTGATTGGTCTGCCCCTGCTTTCCATGGCAACTGCAAATTTTGACTCTTGGTTTTGTAGTCCGTTAAATGTTGAATATACTGTATGTGCCAAAGTGCAATAGTCATAGAACCATCTGTCTTTTAGTTACATCACTTCCCATGTTCAGCCAATAAGAGGCCTACCTGGTTATATACAACCAGTGACAAAGTACTTACATATTTTCAGACTTTGGACAAATAGCTGAAAAGTGAATCATTCTTCAGGAACAGTGTGAATTCTTAGCTCAAAGATGGACCTCATAACGTGGTAACCCGTCCCTAAACAAACGATGTAATGTACGCCTTCAACTCAGTGTTGACACAGAGGAGGTGCAAGACTTTTGGGGGTGCATTACTTTCAGGATTATCTTCTGGATAAAAGAGATTGGCCCAACCAACTTCGGGTGGTTTACAACACAGTGGTTGGCCATAAGTCACCACTGCAACAACCATTTCCCTTTGGTAAGCTCTTCTTTTCAATTTTCATTCTAAAATGTGCATATAAAAAAGACAAGTTAACTGTGGCTTTTAAATGTTGACGTCACCATTGATGCATCTGGCTCTGGCTATTTTAAGACAATCCGGAACAATTTATTTCACAACCATTAACCTAAGTCTAAGGTCTAAAATTGTTAAAAGCCTGTGAAGTACTTGCAATATTCAAGGCTAAATGTCTAAAAAACACAACTGAAAATAAAACCTGCTTGTACTTAAGCCTCAACTTGGAGCTGACATTGTACAGTAGGTGCAGGACTTTTTGGGTACTGCATTACTGTCTTCCAAATTTAGGATGATCTTCTGGATGAAAGTGAGTGCCCCAACCAACTTTGTGTGTAAGAAAAGTTGAACACGTAGTGGGTGGCCATAAGAAGGCACATGGCTTGCATGAAGTCACCAGTTGAACAAACCGTTTCCCTTCTGCTACCACTGCATATTCCTTGACAGACTCTGTCAGAATGTCTTTCATGGAGCCCTCATACTGTATGTGGATATGGGCTGGAATGCATTCTGTATCAACCTATTTGAAGAGAAAACAAAAAAAGATTCCTGCAATTTTAGAGCATCATGTTCATCCACACAACCGAAATAAAAGTGATGCATACCAGAACTTCACTAACCTTTGAAAAAGACCAACTTCCAAAATTGTTACTATAAATTCATCCCATAGTTCAATACCCTTCTTAACAAGAACCTCTGCCAATTTTGAGCAATCAGGGGCAGATTTAGAGGGGGGTGCACCCTCTAACTTTTGCAGAGCAGCGCACCTGATTCGTGTGAGCGTCCAGGCACTGCCATTTTTCTCTTGAAAATTGTGTATAGAAATGGCTGCAAGTCGATGACTTTGATGTATAAATATTTTAAAGGGGCACGCAGAGATCCTGCAATACCTAATATTAGGTTTAACTGACCCCTGGTTGTTTTAAACATTTTTTGGAAGACCTTGCCTATAGTAACTTACACCTGTAATGACTCACTTTAAAACAACCTTTTACTGACATGAGAGACAAAATTTGATTTTTGTGATCCGGATCACAAAAATTCCACTGTTCAAATGAATGCAAACCTGAAGCAGGAATGTCATGGTTTATCGGCTTCTCAAGTGCGACTTAAACACCATACTCCATCTAAACCATGATAAATTGTATCTTTTAATGTTTATGCGATTAATGAATGATAGAAATCAGTGACCTAATTTGTGAGAAATATCTCTGCCTGCCACTTTAAGAAAATCTCTAAGAACCCCCGCTTTGCTTGTCGATTTTCGCCAAATGGCGCCCCTCTATTGAAAATTCCTGGATCCGCCCCTGGAAATAGGGATGACATGTGTAAATTGAAATGGATAATTTACTGCCATTAAAAAGACTGTTATGGTCAATGCGGTGTGACCCAAAAAACATTGTGCATTATGAAAGGACAAAAATTTATTTTATCATCACTGAAAACTGCATTGAAATTGGTTCATGCCATGCATTTTTACATTATGGGATTTACATGTACACAGTAACTGCTAAGGCCTTTTAAAACTCACAATCACAGTGTTTGCAGCTATCCTTGCTTAGTTTGCAACAAACATGATCGTAAGTTACATAAACAAAGCAACCGTACACTTTAAGGATGCATTGTTTTAGCAACTCATAACAGTAGAATAAAGATTTAAAATGTGATGAAATTGAGAGATTTCTATTTTCAGAATGAATTTGTGTCATTTGGATTGAAAAAATGAAATGAATTATGAACTGCATGTTTAGAAAGCTACTCCAGGAAGTTTCATGCAGTATAAGTCTACAGAAGGTGTTCAGCATATTAGACAAATAAACAAGTTTGATTGGGTAAACAACATTGTATGTATTCATGAGATTATGAATAGAGCTTAGTAACTGCACATTGTTATTAAACTTACCTGGCTCTTTGGGCAAAATGCCAGCTCCAACTTCTCATGAAGCAATGGAAAAATTAGAAGAAGTGCACCCATGTCTGCAGTACCTGGAATGGACATTTTAAAAGGCTTTCTATTGTGTTTATGCTTCTTAAAATGTTCATAATTATAATGATCAGTTACATGTACATGGGAGAATGGTATTATAAAGACAAACACTTTACACCATCATAATTAGACAGTATCTAGGACCTCTTTGTTGACTCCCAATTAATTATACAACTAGACTAGTCTTCATAATAAGAAAGGATAATATAACTTTGAGCCCTGCTGGGCAACAACTTTGTTTGTCCTGGCCCAACCTGTAATAAACCATATGTAATCAGGCTCAACAATAATCACCCTGGACTGGCCCGAACCCTTGGAGATATATTTTCAAACCCAGAAATATGGCTAGTCAGAGACTGGATCAAGTTTGCATGAATATGCAATAACACTTTCTTAACTTTGGAATATTAAAAAAAACTTAAGCAATTTATACAATCGCCACATGTAGTGGATGACACACTCCATAATTATTTGGCAAATTGTCGAAAAGTTAAGATCAGGGCTCCAAATTACTCTTGAGGCCACCAAGGCCATACATAACCTTGGTGCTCATGGTGTTGGCACTGATGCCCACTTCTTCCAGCATTCTTTAGCACTGGATGGCCTTGGTGCCTTTGCCTAGAATTGGGTGCTCCTCACAATTTTTAATTCGAGCCCTGGTTAAGACCCAACATACCCCTGAATCATTGAAAAAAAAAAACCAGTACTTACGTTTCTTTCCCTCAGCACTTCTGGCCTGCCCAACAGCAGAAAACACCATGTCTCGTGCTGGACTTTTCTTTGCACAATCTAATATGCCTGCCCCATACTTGTTCATACCATTGTTAAGGGCTTTTGTCAAGTTGTCATCTGTTAGGCGGCGAAACTCTGCTATTATCTGTATGAATTATAAAATGATCTCTTTGTTAATTGGACCAAGGTTTACCAAGGTTGGAAAATGTTGGGAGTCACTCTCAACCAGGGTTTATGCACCTTCATGAAAATAAAATTACATGAGTTTTCATGACCAATTTTGACAAAAATCCATGAACTAATCAGTGAAATTTAATGGATGGGTCAATCCACATCAAATCAACCAATGGGTGCCACCCGACCCCCTTCAATTTTTTTTAAAACTCACACCAAATGTTCCTCCATGTGTCTGACGGAAAATTCTGAAATATGTTGCCCCAAGGTCATACGATTGCATAAATTAAAAGAACATCGGTTACTCACGTTACGGTTACTCATGTTACATTTTGTCCGACAACATATTTTCTGGGTTATCTTCACATAAATAGATTTTGATTGGAAAAGCAATACATTTATCATTGCAGTATTATATGCTTTACACTAAAGTATTTCATGGGAAAAAATGGAGAAAAAATGATAATTTTTCATAAAACTTAAATTTATTCACAACATGTGGGGCCTAGTCCCACATGTGGCATATTGCGTGTGGTTGCCGATTCTCCTAGAAGGCAGCGTTACAGAAGCAAAATTTCAGGTAGAAATGATGACCCCATTGTTTCTTCATAAATCATAGCCAATCAAACCAATAAAATGTAACATGAGTTGAGATAAAGCCAATTTATGTAGTGCTTGGTTTGTCCACCAACCTGTGGAATTGCCCATACATGTAAGGAACACAAACAGGGAAAGAAATACACGGAGGCTCAGGGCGATTTCGCCCCCGAAATGGCCAAAAGAGCCCCTGTAATATGTAAAAGAGCCCCCGAAAATTACATAGGGTTCAATGCAAAAGAATATCTGGAAAGAACTGAAACAGGAAAAGTAGCCCCCGAAAAGAAAATTTTATTTATTTCCCTGAACACAAATATGCAATTTTATTGCCAATATACTGGGTGCTTCACCTGACATACAGGGTGGAAACCCAGGGGGGGCCCCAGGCCACTTGGAACAAACGTGTTGTCATCAGCGATCACAAATCCTAAGGAAAGGGTTCCTATATTTTGCAAATCGTCATGGACCGCGATAAGCAATTTCACTCTGTTTGACAAAAAAAGGTATACTTTTTAGAAGCACAAGGGTATAATTTTTAAGAACATTTATAGGAAGTCCCTCCCAGAGGTCCCTTTTAGGATAAAAAGGTACACTTCTAACTTGTGGGCTTTTTATGTGAATTCATGTTTTTGTGACAGGTCAGTGAAAAGGGTACCTTTTTTATGATAAGTCGGTGAAAAGGGTATCATTTTTACATGCAGGTCAGTGAATAGGGTTGAGATTTTGGCATGCCCCAGGTCAGTGTTTAGGGTATGAAATTTGAGGGCATGATTGCTGATGACAACACATGCCATCAGCAATCAATAATTACATCAGAAATCCAAAAATTATCTTCTGAACCCGGAAGTAGCGGTACCAGGAATTACTCAATTGACCTCGCGAACCCGGAAGTAGATGTACCAGGAGCCGGAAGTCACTGATTGCTAGTTGGTGGCAGGTATTATTCTTTTTTCTTGAAGGACGAACTTCGCCGTCCATACATAGAGTATAAGACCCTGACTATGAGTTCAGGTCAGTGCGCGGCTTGTTTGTCGCGCTGGTGCATTCAAGCATGACGGCTATGCAATTCACCTGAACTCCTATTCTCGTATGCAACACGGCGGCTTCCATGTTCAGTGATGTCACAAAGAAATTAGCATGTCTTTATATTATTATTAGTGCGGTGAACCTGTATTGCATCCTCAAACAAAAGAACTGCCTCTGGCTCTAAATAGTGTAGTGAAACAGGCCATTAGAGCCAGAGTTCTCAGGCTAACCGATTGCAAGTATTTTTGCCATAACTGTTACGCTTACTTAATGCTTTTTTCAGTACAGTGCACTCTCGTTATAAAGAAGTCCTTGGGACCCACAAAATTGTTTCTTTATAATGAAATTTCTTTATATCAGGGTTGCAAAAACAATAGAATACAAAGGAAATCCAAGATATGGGACCAGAGATTTTACTTCTTTATAATGAAATTTTGTTATATCAGTGTTCTTTATAACGAGAGTGCACTGTATTTTTTCATGGAAAATTTGACTTTAATACACACTTTCCTTTTTAAAAATTTCATGCCCCTGAGGCGTTTAATAGAGTAAATACGGTATAGGCCCCCTACTTTTACACAAACCTGCGCCACAGGCTCCTCCACCCCTGACAATGACCCCGGGGGGGGGGGGGGGGGGGGGGGGGCACTCCCATTGCGGGTACGCATCACGTGCCCCGGGAATGACCCCCTTTTTTAAACCGGCTTCTCCTCAATGACCCCGTTTTTATTTTGCTGATAATTTTGATACCCCAATGACCCCCTATTTTTTATCTCCCAGAACCTTAATGACCCCCTTTTTTTTCTTATTTTTAGCTCCAAATGACCCTCCATTTTGTTCAAAATCACCCATTTTCACTCCTCACTTCGCTCGAAGCTCATTCACGGTATTTTTTTGAACACTGATTGAAACTTAATTATCATTTTAAACAATCTTGTACTCGGTGACCCTCATTTTTCAGTAGGATACCCCAATGGCGCCCGTTTTAACTTTCATACCCGAATGACCCCCTATTTATTTTAGTCGTATCCTGAATGACCCCCTATTTTTGCTGTAGTACATACTACCTACTTTGAACATCGCCGGGGCACACCCCGTCACTTTGAATAGGGTGTGCCCCCCCCCCCCCCGGGACAATGACATCACTTCACTCATATTGCAATTATTCAATAAATTTAAATTTCACATGAAACTTTGCAGTCATGTAGCCAGATAAATTACCAACAAAATGAGACATAAACCAGGTCCATACAATACTACACTCAGGCCTATACTTCCAAAGCAATAAATATGTGACAAAAAAATTTCAAATGTAATGCCTCCACCCTTTTTCTTTACCCCAATTCATGCCGCATGACCCTAAATTTACGCTGAATACTACTACAAGAATCTTTGCGAGAATGGATTCACAGATTTCTCGCCGAAATTCTAACCCTGATATTGGTAAGACAGTAAGTTCCGCAGCATTTCTGTAAAACTTTCTGGCAAAACTAAAATATTTTTCAGACCAACCGCCCCTAGCCTAGCCTACTTTTAAGAAAGCATGTAGGCCTATGCCTAACCGGAACCAAGCAATCATTTTTGTTCAGCGTACTAACTACAGTAGGCCTACCGTAATTTTTGTGCTTGACAAACACGACAAACCCAAACTTTACTCACATTCTCGAGCTTCTTTATTCCAATTTACAGTTAACGTAGGGCGTAATTATACTGCGCAACGAATCAACTTTTGTAGTGACGTAAAAAGTGTCTCTACTTACGCGTCGCATATTTTTTTCGTACCACCCTTTAAACGTGCGCGTACTAACCATGTAACCTGCAATTATGCGAATGTCGTGCGTGTATTCTAGTTGCAGAAGTTATAACGTGCTTTGACGTAACTATCAAAATTGATTCGTTTCGCAGCATGGACTGACAAGGCCTAGGCCACCCATACCAAGGAGTTACTAAGCGAGCCCATACAAGTAAGGGGTGTATAGTGCAATAGATGCTATACTACTACCCCTTACAGCTGTCTGCTATCTTTTCCTGGAGATTTTTAAAATTTGATGATAGAGGGCGCTCTTCTATGGAAGTTACGTGCTAAGGCAGGAGACATTGTTCCAAAAATCCGGCACCTATTATTTTTATAATATTTTTAATTCAAAAACTAAACTGCCAAATTCATGTCTGGCCTGTAATAAATCATGAGGACTAATTACTGTATACGCTGAATATTTCGCGGTGGTTTTATTTTCGCGAATTTCGCGACTTACTGAACTCGAAAATTTTCACTTCGTGATATTTCTGTACAAAGTGAATGTAAACACAATAAAATCGCGAAAATATACACTCGCAAATTCCCCGTCTTGAAGCAAAATCGCGAAAATATATGGCGTATACAGTAGACTACTCATCAAAGTTGAAATTATTGTATTCAGAAATGCAATTTTGGCCAGGTATAAGAATCGCACACAGAGTCAAGGCACGACTCTCGTGAGTGCCCTAGCATAGGCCGGCCCCGTACGTAACTCAACAGTCGAGTGTTGTCACTTTTGTTTGGATTGACAGCACACATGTCAATTATGGGTAGATCTAAGTTACTATTAACGTTAATCCTTGGTTTTAGGGGCCCCAAGGTTGCTAACTTCAGCGTGTGCGGTTTATTCCGTCAACGTGTCTTCTGACGGAATAAACCGCACACGCTGAGGTTAGCAAGATATAATAATTTAGGCCCCTAAAACCCAGAATTACCAATTAATCTGTGTTTTTACCGTCGCCATGGTCGTTTACGTAGCTCCGGCGGCTCCGTCCTCGTTATGTGTGCACACCATGCGCGCACTGTCTGCAAATAGTACTAAGCAAACCGTGTTCGTGCACTGCATGTGCTGTTTTTTCGACTAATTGCACCATTCACCTGCTGCAGTTTGCACAATATGTTGGTGATTTGTTGTCTTTGGATATACGGTTTCTTATTTAATTCACTTACTTCTGATATTTCGCTATATTTTCACATCATTTAGAACATAAAAACTCATTCATGGTTCATGCATTTAGCTTACCTTACAATCCGCCGCCGCTGGTTTTCGAATTTCTCAGCCTTTTAATTCTGGTCACGTCAGCTCAGACGACTTGCATTGGCGCGGCGCGCGTGCCATCCCATAATAAGCTGCTACTCAACCAATCAGAATTTTTTGTGATCGCGATCGCGATCGCGATTGCGATCTTGACTCATTTGGACAAGTTTCAAAATAGGTCAGCATATTAGGAACCTCCGATGCCAGGTCATCTGACTCGCGTAAATTCAATTACTCACCACATGTGGGTCAGTGCAAGTAGGTATCTAACAAGTGACACACCATATGTGAGTCACTACTGTACAGTGATGATATATTGACCCGGTGTGGTGAGTATTCTGTAATTACCTACTGCAAACGAGTCGCCTGACCCAGTTGTGACCCAGAAAAGTTTTCTGTGTAACAATGAATTAAAACTGTATCCATACCTTCAGGAACCCGCAAATTTTAACAGTAGGATCAACATGAAAGAAGTTTTTAGTATAAATTATTATCATTGTTTTAAAAGAATGGGTTTTGTTATAACCGCCCCCCCCCCGTCCCCCGGGCGTTTTGGCGTGCGTCTGTAATCCAGCTAAGAGTGGAAGTTGTAAAATGATTCAGCGGACCCCTGCAGGTTCGAGTCTGAGTCACGCCTTTTGGATTTTGGCGACGTTAAAGGTCCCAGATGTAAAGAATCATATCAGATTGATACACGTCTTTAAAAAACCCAGTTCAACAACAATAACCCCTTCCCCCCCCCCCCCCCCCCCCCCACACACACACGCCGGCCATTCCCTGCCACTATTCCTCCAAGATGTGTTGACATATTCATGAAAAACATCTAGAGAGAAATAGGGGTAAAAATCGATTGGGCATTCCAGACTTTCAGCAAAAAATGGTTGCAAACTCTTCATGCCCCCCCCCCTCCTGCATGCGAGCAAAACTTCTGGTCAGATTTGACTATAGATTACCGGATCAGACGGGGTTTTCTCTTTCTCTCTCTCTCTCTCTCTCTCACTTTCTTTCTCTTTCTTTATCTTTCTTTTCTCTTTCCCTTTTTAAAAGTACGTTTTATAGATTTCTTTCCTGAATACATTGATTTAAATTTCCATTCAAAGATACTATATTATGCAGATGATCGTGCGTGTAAATATTATTTTTGACTTCTTTGTTAATAGCTATTTCATTGTACCAAAATGTAATGATTTCGCATATATAATGATTTTTGCATGTGATTATATACTTATTTACGTTTTGTTACCTTGATTACTTGTGAAGATATTGTTTTGAAAAAATAAACAGGAAATCTTGAAAAAAAAAATGAAGAAGGGAAAGAAAAGACGGGCACCAGCCAGATTCTGTTAAAACTGACTCAGTTCTAGAAAAATGACCACCTGATGACCAGTAAAGTATTATTACTCCACGAGAACCACCACTATTTTATAGTCAAAACAGACACAATTCTAGTTAAAAAAATACCAGATTCTAGTAAAAAAAAAATATAATAATAATTTGTCTATGACTAGATCACCGGATCTTACGGGCACTTACCCTGTTCTAGTAAAATCTGACTATATTATGAAAATGACCAAAATCGTGTTGATTTTAACCAGAACAGTCAGTCAAAAATATGTCTTTAGAGTGTAGGCCGCCTACATGCCCAACCTCCGCCAATGCAGAGTACTGGGAATTCCCGATCCACTTCTATTGCAGCTTGTTTATTTATTCATTTTGTTATTCATATTTTTCACAAGTTTTTTTGGCTATCAGATTTTCAGGTACAAAATTGTTGAGGGAAAAAATATTTCCACAATACAATACAAAATACGTATTCATTACAATATACACTTTATTGTATTCGTGAAATTCAACTTTTTTACACATAAAATCAGAATAAAGTAAGAAGGTGCTGCTCATAACCCACAACAAATGAACTCTCGATCTGTTAACCTTGCACACATAACATAACAGTGCATTCCCCGAATCTGAGATTTTTACATGTAGAGTCATGTGTCAGCGAGCGGCGGAGTGTCTTTCAAAGTGGGGGGGGGGGGGGCAGCCAAAAAAGGCACGTTTCGGGAGGAGGGGGCTTAGAAAGGGTGAACACAAGAAAGAGGCGTTGGTATAACACCCTTACATTGTGTTTAACACACTTCTATTAAACATGTTAAAGGATTATTTATCGTTACTTTTTTTCTAATCTTTACATGAAAACTACTTTGAAGTTGTTACTAAAAATGCTCTTATTATCCATTTGCAAGCGAGCGAAAATGTGATTTTTTTTTTTTTCTGAAGACCACGGTATTTGAAACAATCTCATTTTTTTCTGGGGGGTCCACAAATTACAAGCATTGCTTTTTAGTTGACCCCCCCCCCCCATTTCCTCAGAACTTAAATATATATATATATATATATATTTCCCTTGACTTGTAAATGGTAGCAATCACAAATTTGAACTCATGTTTCCTCTTTAGAGAGGACCCCCCTCCCCCCCCCCCCACATTGTAACTTTTTATACGTTAGGATCCAAGTTTGATTTCCACAACAATTGTCATGCACATCTAATTCTGAGGGTTTTTTTTAAAGGCAGTGTATACAGCCACATGTGTTTGTCTTTACCTTATGGTCAGTCGGCCCATGCATGTATCTAAGGAAGGATAAAGAAGGAGAAGAACAAGAGCAACCCCCTTTCCAGGTGAGGGTTCAACGCTGGAAGGGGTCTGGTCCTCATCTCGTATCTTCCTATTGTTGATCTGTCCACTCGCCTCACCAATGCATCATATGCAGAAAGAACACACACACACACGCATACACACACACACACACACACACACACGATCATCAGAACGGTATACAAAGAAAAGGAAATGGGAAAAATTGCTCCTCCTAACTGTATGTCATCCTCAGAGGTGCTGTGGCTCACTGGTAGAGCAGTGGTCTCATAACTGGGAGTACCCGGGTTTGAAACCAAGTGGATGCGCTAATGCAATTTGGTAAGGTATTAATCTTTATTACCAAGTCCTTTGGAGGGGACTTAAAGCTGTCGGTTCCCTGGTTTATTACTAATAAACATACACATGCTTTCTTAGCGGTCAGGTAAATTAACCAACCAACCAAGAATCATCTACAGAAGGAGCTGGCACCGATTTTTATTTGAGTATTCTTGAAGTACAGGTAATGTATTCAATTCAGCTCTGCTTTTATGAAATAGTCTTTCATGCAGTGTATGCTGATTAATATGTGACGACTCATGTACATGTATTCCCAATGTATTCCCAAAGGTTTTAATTTTTCGTTTTTTAGTCTATTTTGTAGATAAGATTTACTTTTTCATCTCCTGATGTTTGATCATTTGAGAATGAGATAACTTGGGGTGGTGGACTACTCGGTTCAATTCAATTCAATTATTTATTTCCTTCCACTTAATTTTCAGGAGTTGAAAATCATTGTTTCAATTGGATACAGTTTATATGTGGTAACAAAATATATAACAATAACACTAATCAAGGAAGAAGGAGAGGTTCCTAAAAGCGAGTGCTTGTTGCGGGCTCGCCTGAATAAAGCAGCACAATATTAGAATATATGAAAATATATAATAGAGTGACGAACAGGAGAGTAGAGGGGATAGAGTTTAGAGTAATGAGAAAAGAATAAGAAGTGTACTAGTAGAAGGAGAAGAAGACTGCAATGCTAACACTTGTATTTTGTAACATATAGGTCTTCCTAACTCCTTGGTAATATGCATGTATTGTAAACTATACAGTAATAATACTAGTGCTCTAGGTTTAGCATGTTTGAAAAACAAAAAAGATAGGCATCCATCTATATTCTATTTCATTTCTGTACAACAGCGCCAACTTGCGGCTACTCACAACCAGAGACTGTCTAGAAACATTACGCCCTTCTTGGCTTCTAGTGAACTGCCTTTATGAGTTTGAATACGTACACTAACTAGTGTTAGTGTAGAGATCAGTGGATAGAATCAGTCGTTCAGGACTGAGATGGCGCTATTTCGAAATCTCATACAATGGCGCGAGTTCGCTTTTATTTTAAGTTTTATCTCTTCCATTTGTTTCCCGGATACTTGAAATCAAGAATAAGGTTATATTTGCGTTAACAACAATTCATCCAGGGGCGGCGCCAGAGTATTTCGATAGGGGGCGGGGCAAGAGGACCCATAGGTGAATTTATTGACATTTTAAATGAACAAATAGGGGTATTATATAGTTGCAAGCCCAAGGCCTCTCTTTCCTCGCCCTCCTCTTTCTTCTTCCTCCTCTTTTTTCTTCTTTTTCTCTTCTTTTTCTTAATCATTTGGAAAATCATATAGGCAGGATAGTACATCTTTCATTCGTGTGTTTTTGAAGGGCGTTCTTCCAAAAGGCGCTGAATCCATTTTGGTAATTTGAGAGAAAAATGCATTTTCTTTGATTTGAGTTTGTACATGGTTCAATGGAAACTTAAACTTGGAAAACACTATGTCTTCTCTATTCATCGATAATTATGCTTCAAAATATTATTCATAGTAAATTTCTCCAGTTGAATAACTCAATGACGGAAATAATTCAACTTTGATTTAAAAAAAAAAATGGATATAGCCCTTTTGGAAGCAAGCTCTTCATTTGTATGTAAGATGTGTAAGAACTTCGGATAGGATATAGAAGAGATCCAAATGCCTCTATACTCAATCAAAGATACTAGAAGACAATGAAGTATTGTTGTCTAGTTTATTGGTGATGAGATGATAACCAACAAATTATGATTCATTCATAATAACTCCTATTAAGGGTAAGAAGCAGGTTCAATGCATCTAGATTAATGATCATGCAATGATAATATAATGAATGAAACAAAATAAAGATCAATGGAAACTGTTATTCTGCCTTTAAAATACAGGGGCGGCGGCAGGGTATTTTGATGGAGGGAGATGATCCATAGGTGAATTTAATGACGTTTTAAATAAACAAATAGGGGTATTATATAATTGCAAGCTCCAGGCCTCTTTTTTCCCCCACCATATCCTCTTTCTTCTTCTTTTTCTTTTTTTTTATCACTTGAAAAATCAAGGGGGGCATTTACCCCCACCCCCTGTAGCGCCGCCCCTAGGCATATGCTAAAGAGTAATCAATTAAGGCTTAAGTCTTGAAACACTGTCATAAACCTTATATTGATAAAAATGTGTCTAAGTAATACAAAACGTGAACGATGCGCCAGTAATTCTCAATTTCACAAAATATTCATTGTTTTTTTTTTAAGCGTGCGCCTGCATTGCAATAGTGAAAACTGGCCAAGCGCTAAAAAAAGTACTTTTTCGTTACATAATTGTTTGAATCGGCTTACCTATATACAAATGATATACTGAGAAAATCAGTCTCCTCAAATCAAATGAAATAACCGAAACTTTCGTGTGATAGCACCTAATATACATAATATTTTTCTCTAAAGGAGGTACAGAATCACTCTGTACTGATTCATTTCCAATCACAAATAGTTCATAACATGTGAAATTAAACCATAAAACATTGCGCCCACACCTATAAACAAAGACATATTTTAACGAGAAAAAAAAAAGAGTCTTAAAAAGTAAAATAGATATTTATAAACGTCTGCTTACACAATTTACATTTCTTCAGCATTCTTAAACAAAATGATGTACAAATCAAGTCATTTTATAAAGTGTGTTTTTGTAGGTAACCGGAATCCAAGCCAAAAATAATTTGTTTTTCATAATGCGCAGTAGATACTGATCCTTCATGACACTGATTTATAAAGCAGTCGTAAAACCTATACACGATAAAGCAGTTGTAAAACCTACACACGATAAAGCATTTGTAAAACCTATACACGATAAAGCAGTTGAAAAACCTATACACGATAAAGCAGTTGTAACACATATACACGATAAAGCAGTTGTAAAACCTGCACACGATAAAGCAGTTGTAAAACCTATACACGATAAAGCAGTTGTAAAACCTATACACGATAAAGCAGTTGTAAAACTATACACGATAAAGCAGTTGTAAAACCTATACACGATAAAGCAGTTGTAAAACCTATACACGATAAAGCAGTTGTAAAACCTATACACGATAAAGCAGTTGTAAAACCTATACACGATAAAGCAGTTGTAAAACCTATACACGATAAAGCAGTTGTAAAACCTATACACGATAAAGCAGTTGTAAAACCTATACACGATAAAGCAGTTGTAAAACCTATACACGATAAAGCAGTTGTAAAACCTATACACGATAAAGCAGTTGTAAAACCTATACACGATAAAGCAGTTGTAAAACCTATACACGATAAAGCAGTTGTAAAACCTATACACGATAAAGCAGTTGTAAAACCTATACACGATAAAGCAGTTGTAAAACCTATACACGATAAAGCAGTTGTAAAACCTATACACGATAAAGCAGTTGTAAAACCTATACACGATAAAGCAGTTGTAAAACCTATACACGATAAAGCAGTTGTAAAACCTATACACGATAAAGCAGTTGTAAAACCTATACACGATAAAGCAGTTGTAAAACCTATACACGATAAAGCAGTTGTAAAACCTATAGACCAATTTCACCTCCGGTTTATGTATTTGGCCCTCTATCGGCGACGCCATTGCTGCGGTGGGCAGGCGCGCTGACCGCGATAGGCTCTGTGTACAAAGTGAATGTAAGATATGAGATATGCCCCGATATTGTTCCATTTACTTTATTCTAAATCAATAAGATAAAGCATGGATACATGGGTAGATGAGGTAAGACAATGGTCATATCTGACGGATGAAGGTATGATGTATTTTTGTACTTTCGATGGTTTTTCAACTTAGTTTTTTCAGTAAAAGTTCGATTGCAGCATAGAAGCCGTAGTAAACGAGAGCCCTAAATCTTTCCCCGTTTACAAAGTCATGTTTCCACTCATTAAATTTTACGCCAAAGTACATAATGATAATGTTTCTTGAGTTCAAAGTCCTTTCTGTTGATGTTTTTACCCACTGGCGACGAATTCCTTCACATTGCTTACGGAAACCTGTGAAGGGAGTACGGCTTCTCACACAAACAGGCTTCATGAGTCAAAAGCGAGTGAATTTCGCACTCGGTTAGCTTCCAATTTTTAAACTTTTTCTAATTCTTGTGGCATTTGAGCACCGCACCGCACAGCTGCGACCTGAACTTCCCTGATAATTTCTCATTGCAAATATTTAAATAAATCTGCATATACTGGTCAAAATAGACAAAAAAATCGAACGAATGTACATAACGCGCTATTGACTTGTGTACTATAAAAGTTGGAGCGCCCACCGCAGTATGTCAAACTGTGTCGAACTGTCTGGTGCCCTCTTGCGTTGTGAAATTGGTCTATGCACGATAAAGCAGTTGTAAAACCTATACACGATAAAGCAGTTGTTAAACCTATACACGATAAAGCAGTTGTAAAACCTATACACGATAAAGCAGTTGTAAAACCTATACACGTCCGGCTGGATAACAATGACAATAATACTATAAATCTCCAGAACCTCCAACTAAACTGGTTAAACAGAATTCGTTTACATGTATATTCAGCTAAATATATAGTCTGAAGTAGTGACTGATCCTGTAATTATCAACTTCAGATTGGCGTTTAATATGTCAATATCATAGCAAAATATCAGAAAAAAAAGAAATGTCAGTAATGTGAACAACACTTTCCTACCGTCAGTTAAAGTAAATAAATGATATGCAAAGATGCTATGAAATTAGAGGCCTTCCTAAATTTATGCTGATATTCACTGATTGACTACTTACCGAACATCATTAAGCTTTGATTAACAGTACAAAAATGATTATATGTACAATAAATTTGCAGAAACAAATAATGTGTGGTTAATACCTAACATGAATGTGCAATCACTGATACGCACCACTACAATGCAAGATGTATATTCTCTATATTTCTATGTATCAACCTTACTAAGTAAAAGGATCTTTACAATATTCTTCAGTTTGCTTGTATATGCGTGATCAATACATATCGAAATACACCACTTGGAACGAACAAAAATTGATATCAATATATTATCAAAATTTATGTCAACAAAATATCAATTTTCATAATATCATAATTTCATAATATCACTGTATCATTTTGCAGAATTCAAATATGCAAGTTTAAACACAGTGCTAAGCTTCAACACATTCATGATACCTGTAATATAGTTACGTACAAAATATTCTCTGGTTGCGGTTAACTTCTCGAAATTCATTCACGTTACATATAAATACTTGTACTTGTATGCATCTCCATTAAGCGTTTGTTGAACTATTTACAAATTAAACTATTGTACATATTGGACCAAATATGCTGTGATTTTGAAAATTTACAGAAGAATATGACATGACATGTTTACAATATTCTTCAGTTTGCTTGCATATGCGTGATCAGTACATATCGAAATACACCACTGGGAACGAACAAAAATTGATATCAATACATTATCAAAATTTATGTCAACAAGATATCAATTTTCATAATATCATAATTTCATAATATCACTGTATCATTTTGCAGAATTCAAATATGCAAGTTTAAACACAGTGCTAAGCTTAAACACATTCATGATACGGGTATTATAGTTATGTACAAAATATTCTCTGGTTGCAGTTAACTTCTCGAAATTCATTTACGTTACATACACTTGTACTTGTATGCATCTCCGTTAAGCCTTTGTTGAACTATTTAAAAATTAAACTATTGTACATATTGGACCAAATATGCTGTGATTTTGAAAATCTACTTGAAGAATACAATATGCACTTCTTCATTCAACAAAATGATATGAAACTCCAGAAATTTTGTAAGAAGCGAGTGTTTGTCTTTTCATATGAAATGATAAAATCCAATTAAAAATGAAGATAATAAAGTCTTGCAAATACACATGCTAATGATACCTCCAGAGAAGTATAAGCTGATAGGCTGACCTTCTACCAATGGCAAAAATGACCTTTTCATAATATCATAATTTCATAATATCACTGTATCATTCTGCAGAATTCAAATATCATGCAAGTTTAAACACAGTGCTAAGCTACAACATATTCATGATACCGGTATTATAGTTATGTACAAAATATTCCCCGGTTGCGGTTAATTTCTCGAAATTCATTTACGTTACATATGAATACTTGTACTTGTATGCATCTCCATTAAGCCTTTGTTGAACTATTTACAAATCAAACTATTGTACATATTCGACCAAATATGCTGTGATTTTGAAAATCTGCAGAAGAATATAATATGCACTTCAGTCATTTAACAAAATAATATGAGACTCGAGAAATTTTGTAAAAAGCGAACGTTTGTCTTTTCATATGAAATGATAAATTTCGATTCCAAATGAAGATAAAAACAGTCTTGCAAAAACACATGCTAATGATACCTACAGATAAGTATACATTGATGGGGTGACCTTCTACAGGTCCAGTTACATCACGATAATGATAATGATCTTTCGACGCAGGCTTCCACAGCATGCCAAGAACAGGTACATTGTTTTCTTACATCAAAATATTTCATAATATCACTGTATCGTTCTGAATTCATATACAAGTTTTAACACAGTGCTAGACAACAACATATTCATGACACCAGGAATATTGGTATGTACAAAATATTCTCTGCTTGCGATTATCTAGGTCTATTTCTTCATGTTAGACAGGAATATATGTACTAATATGCATCTCCATTAACCCTTCCTAATTACAAAGTAAACTTTACTGTACATATTTGACCAAATATAATAGCTGTGCGCGCCTATTATTGACATAATCGTTCTTGAACCGTGATTGGTGAATAATCATCATTTACTAGAGGTTCATTGGGAACACAATCACAAAACTGAAATTTACTAAGTGCAAATAATTAATATTTTGAGCAGTTTAAATGAGCCCAATGGATGGCAGATGCTATGTCCTAACAGAATGAATTCAAATGAGAGTATAGTATGAGCACTTTTTAGCTGTAGGAGAATGAAGACCCCGTATTTACGTTAAGAACACATTCCTACACCTACTAGAAAATTCTAAATATATATATATACATAATAGTGAACAATGATCCAAACAAACGGGGGCCTTCCTTGTACTCAAATAATATTTTCTGATTGATTCACTGTTCATCACATACACATACACAAATATACCATTTGTAAAGAAATCAGACTGCAAGAAAATATCCATAACACAAAAACGTGAACACGTCTAAGAACAGGGCAGAGTTCCCTTGAAGTACCTGCACTCTAATGCATCATGTTTATAATGAAAAAAAAATAACTAAAGGAAACCAACACATTGAACTATATAACATTACAATGCGTTCCCCTTAACGCAGTATAAATTAGTACACCATATGCACTATATACATAAACATGACAAACAGTAAGACGAAAGTTACCACTAGTAACTTTATAATGATATCTTACAAGTAAAACACTTTGTAGAATAAATATGAAATACACCTGTTGCCAAAAGTGTATCTTTAATATCAC
Source organism: Echinometra lucunter (assembly GCA_029962745.1). NCBI lineage: Eukaryota > Metazoa > Echinodermata > Echinoidea > Camarodonta > Echinometridae > Echinometra > Echinometra lucunter. The sequence continues at coordinate 3,016,542 of CM057168.1, read as the reverse complement.
CATTCATATTATTTAACAATTAGGAACCAGAATTGAGGAGGACATGCAACTTAAAAAAAAAAAAAAAAAACATCTATGTTTAATGCCATGCCATCTGTATGGGGTAGTTGTAAATTCAAATATACACATCCATTTACATACTCATCCCAAATATTCATATATGAAAAACTGATTTTAAAAAAGACTTTTAAGATAGGCCTATATATGATGAAACTGTTCTCCTTTAAAAGGAGGTTTCTTGATCTCTTGTTCATAAGTTATGAATCATAAACACCTAAGTGTTGTTCAAATGGGTTACAATTTTAGTCTTAGCAGAGAGAATCAAGTCACTTGACTGTAAAGTCATCTTCAATATCCTTCATCAACTTAGGTGACCTATTAGTAAATTGGTTTCCTAGTATGAATTAAAACAAAACAAAACAAAAAAAAACCTGCGAAGTATGGCCTAAATAGCTGAAGCCATTTTGATCGTCACTACACAGAAGCATTGAACTTCCCTTGTTATGCATATATTGTCAGTGTATATTTCTTTCCATAACCATGATAACTAACTATATATGAAGGGAAATAAATACGCCGTAGTGGTTAATATGATATGAAACAAATTAACTAAATGAAAAAGTAACAGTGCATTTTCTATCTTTACTTCACATGTTAAAACAATTTCCGGGTGTAAAATACATTCCTTTATCACAAAGCAAGTAATAAATAGATTAAAGGCTTAATAATGATAACGATATTGTTACAAAGTAATTCATGATAAGTCTTTTAAAAACACAATAATCTACGCACTATACAAACATAGTCTCAGTGAGACATGAGACATATTCTACTACACCAAAATTATGAATAATATGATATTATGCTTAAATGGAATTTTCTGAAAGTCAATCCACCTCCTCCCTCTATGTTCATTACTTCGAAATATAATCAATGCCAAATTTGCAGAGATGATCAATATTCTGTTCAGAAGAAAAAATACACCAAAGAAAAAAGATAGAACTATATGCTTTAATTAATGGATAATTGATATAATGATGTTCTTCATAGGGCAATTCCATCATCGTAAAATGGATGGTCCAAAGAAAATGATTGACCATACAAAATTATGTAAATATTGTACGTGAATGGGATATTCTGAGTTGGACTTAGGTACACTGCAAAGAAGGTGTTAAATTGGTGTTAAATCAACACCACTGGTGTTTATATAGGACAACACCACCATCAGAGTTGTCATATATAAACACCAGTGGTGTTAATCTAGCACCAATTTAACACCACCGTGTTTGCAGTGTAATATCAAACCCATTGATCCTGTGTCCTTTGAAAAGGAAGTTTTCACGAGAAACATGCGATATATGGGTATCATGTCTCACACAGTCATGCATTCATAAATCTATAGACACGTACATGTATTATTGTACAAATGTCTGCATGTCGTGAAATCAAAGCATCTCTTTGCTGCTATTAAAGCTATTAGTTTACCACATCTTAACAACACAAAAACAAGTATATCAGACCTACTGCAAGAGAAACTGAAGAAGCCATGTGTTGCTTACAAGTTCCCGAATCTACCTCGGAATTCACCAAGGTGTAAGGAGCTTGTTCAGTATTTCCTTTCCCACCATTGGTGTTTGCAGCCGATGGAGTAAGGGTAGGATCATTGACAGGAGATCTAGATGGCGACTCAAAGTCATTACACATTGTTACATTCACTTCTAAACTAACATCATGTGAGCAGCAAGAGAAATGAGTGTGATCAGGAAGTAAGAATACACCCCTGGTAACCTGGCCATTATCTGTAACCTCACCTTCAACCTCAACCCTTTGACCGTACTGGTAACATGTTAATGTGGTTTTCATACTCCCTGCAGTGGCCTCACAGTGTACTTCGTACGGATAACTGTTATTTTCACTTATAGTGATGAAGCATTTTGCACGTCCAGGAGGTATTTGAACCAGAATTTCCTTTATTGCGATTTCTCGCTCTAATACAGAACGATGAAACAATTCTAGGACGTACGTATCCTCATCTTCCATATCAACAGGATCTATGTTCACTCTGACGCAGAAGGATGATGTCACTTCAGCTGCTGAGGTGGTGAATCTATGTATTTGTGCTGGAGATTTGAATCCTTCTATTTCATCCCTTCCATTTATGCAGAAGGGAAAGGGCATGGATCCAAAGCGAAGTGTAAAATGCTGAAAAACTTGGGATGTGTTATCGGGGAAACGTGGGATATCGAATGAAATCACGGCAGGTTGGCCCGCTTGTAGCGTTACGCGTTCATTACTGGCGCTGCCTGCTACGAGAACCGGACTTCCTGCTAGAATGATGGCCAGTGCGATAATCATGTGGAGCAAGGATTGTACCAGGACGAAGATTGGAGAACACGACCTATCCTCTGATCGGTGGTTCTTCTAAATGGTGATAAAATTAGAAATAGAAAGGATAATCAAGGGAAATCAGGGCATACTCGTGATATAGGCCCCACCATAACCTAACCCTAACACTAAACCCGACCCTAAGCCAAACCCAAATGCTAAACCCTAATCCTAACACAAACTTAAAAAAAATCTGGAGCGGGGCCTGTTTCACGATATTGCCGAAATCAGTATAATGGTATGCATTCCCCCAAACTATAGCCGGTCATAGAAGTATAATTTGTAGCGGTTGTGTACATAATAGACTTAACCCATCCAAAAGGATTTCTGTTAGTGCCTAAACACTTAAAAATCACGATGGATTGAAGGTTAAACTAAAATGAAAATCTATACACAGACTTAAATCTGCAGACAATCGTCGATTACTTCGTAAGCCTTACTAGTATTTTAATTTATGTAATATCTCTCCCTTCTACTTACTTCCTACAGGAATCAATTTGAATTATTCCATTGAACGATTCATTAAATATTTCATTAAGATTTTTTCCAAATTATGATATCAATGTCTAAAAAGTTGTTAATCTTTTATCATGTGCACCCCTCCCCCCCCCCCCAAAAAAAAACAAACAAACAAAATTACTCCGTTTAAACAGTATCCCCATCTTTTGTGACTTCAAGAATCTGAGGTGTGGAGTCGATATTGCGATGTGACTCAGGTATAACAGCATGTACTTATACTTTTAATGTACAACGAGAATGTATATCACATGTAAAGGAATTATTTATTAGCGGCTATTCACTACCTCCAACAAAAAGTCCCTTTGATATCGTATTTTTTTTTACTGTTTTCCGATTGCCGCACTGAATTGAAGCACTGAATGCGATCTATTAAATCACCGCTGACTTCCAGCGACGGTCAGACCGGATCCTTGCCGAATAAGATATCAGTACCCTTTGTATACCTGCGCCATTGAAAGGAATCCGACCTACACTTTTCTCCAACTTGACTTTTGCTCTCTTGCAAAGAAAGACATTTTTAGATGCTGAAATGACTAAACCGTAAGAGAGTAAATAAATGAAAACAATTCCAGTCTTACCTTCGTTTTCCATCGTGAGTACAAGGAAGTTCTTTTGGTAGAGAAAGGTTTGTCTTCATACGATTTCTGGTGATCTACAGCCAGTGAGTTTGTCAGAATGGCCCTGAAATGCAATTATCAACATATTGTTTAGCTGAACGGGAAACTTCAGTTATACGGGATAGTAGGTAGTTGGTGATAATAGATTGTAATTGACTTAGTCAGTGTTAGTTTTGAATTATTGTTCAAATCTTCTTTAATTACATGCATCGATTCTCTTGATTTCATAACGTTTATTGAAGAGCCTATGCGAAACCATCATGATATTATTATTCAAATTAACAATACCGTGGTTACTTCAAGATAAAGGGAAAGAAAATAATTACCTCCCGAATTTCTCTTCATTTCTTGTAGTTGGTTGATCATTTCGAGCATTAATCGATGATGACGGTTCCTGTCAGAGGTAATCACACACACACACACACAAGAAAGAGAAGATTGATCAGTATACATGTAGAAGACTTACGGCCACCATTCCTCGAGTCATTTATATGTGATTAAATGACAAGATAATCATGATAGTGTTGGCCTAGTATATGGAATATAATAATAGGCGGACATTTGTGGTGCCAAAGTTTTAAAACCAATTTTATGGGAAAATGTGATCTTTAAAATGTTTGTTTCATAACAACGGGAATTATATTTTCATATTTATATGTATATTTATTCTAAACATATTTGTGAAATATTTCACCAAAAATTGTATGATTTTGCATTTCATATTTCAAATAACAACACAAAGATTGATTCACTCCCCAGAATTTTTGGTTCAATACACTGACCGTGCTATATAAGAAATCAGATTGAATGATTGTTGCGGCCCAGTGGATAAGTCTCCGGAATTCGAACCACAAGGTCCGGGGCCCGAATCCCTGCCGCGGCACTAATGTCCTTTGCCAAGATATGAATCAACATTTGCCACGTCTTTCGGATGGTGACGTTAAAGGTCGGTCCCAGACGTAAATAATCATATTTGATTGATAAACGTTTGTCAAAACCAAATTTGAGAGAGAGAGAGAGAGAGAGAGAGAGAGATTTAGGGACTTCAATTGGTTTCTATGGGACCAATTGACCCAATGAATACTAATTGAAAAACCAATTCAATTATGGATATTTAATAGACCCATTGAAAACCTATTGAAACAATGTGCAAATAGGTCCCCGGTGCCTCTATTGCCCCATTGAATACCAATTGGCAATTGGGAGTACATGGAAAGTGAAACAATGTGTCCCCATTGACCCATTGAAATTTATCCATTAAAATCCAATTAATCCCTACTGACATCAATTGGCAATTGATCCCCATTGCCCCATTAAAACAATTGGCAATGGGGACCAATTGGTTTTTAAAGGTCAATTTCAATGTATTTACTCACTTGCAATATTGCATGGCATCTGGGCTCCGTTTCTTCATATGGATGGCAATTCGTCTCTGTTGTATGTAGAGAGGATTGGTCGAGATCTTTACGTTTCCATGTGGGAGATCCATTCAATAAGGAGATCGCAATGTGGTCTGTACTGTCAGTGAAGTCATGAGTTAAGCTGTGATATTCTGCTGGACAGATGTTTCTCGAAATGTATTGGCCAGCACGTGATTCCTTTTCTACTGGCATGGAACTTTGACTTCCATTAACCTGTGTTTGTGCAGTAGTTGGTGCAGTCTTCTCAGGAAATTTCAGCCTTGCACTGATGAAAGGATTCAATTCATCCTTTCTCTCCTTTTCTGCAAGATGAGGTACAGTTGGCAGATACTTATTGTGGACTTCAGGGAAGTCTTTTTCATCGGCATCAGCTAGAGAGTCATCCATGTTGTCCACTGTGGCTGCATAAGATGAATTTTCAGGATGAAGGCGTTTTTCAGGACTCTTGATATGTGTCTTTTCTTCACTGTCATACCTGTCTTCATGCTCAGGTGGTGCCTCAAATATGCTTGAGTTATGATGTCTTTGATTATCTTCCCGATATATTTTGTATTTAGGATAACTTGCATCTTCGTTTAGTGTGTCATCCCCAAGTAGAGTCATGTAGTCAATGACTTTTGGGTGACCTCTTTTTTTTGCTGCCTGAAGCGGTGTCATGCCATCAATGTCTTTGGCTGTTAAGTCTGCTCCATTCAGTGCAAGGAATTCAACTACGTCCCGATATCCTTCTTGTGCAGCAACATGAAGTGGTGTGTATCCAACAATGTCTTTTGCTGTGATGTCTGCTCCATTCAGTGTCAGGAATTCAACTACATCTCGATGTCCTTCTTGTGCAGCAGCATGGAGTGGTGTCCATCCATCTTCATCTTGTTCGTTGACATTAGCTTTGTGGTCAACTAGGTACTTGACAGCATCCATGTTACCATTATAACACGCTGCATGAAGAGGAGATTTACCACGTTCACTCGTTTCATTCACATTATAGCCTTTGGAGACTAAGTATTTTGCAACATCAACATGGCCATATTTTGTTGCAATGTAAAGTGCAGACATCCCGTGAATACTAGTACCTTGAGCTCCATTCTCCATCAGAAGTTTGATGGCTTCTAAATGACCATTTCGAACTGCAGCAAAGAATGGTGTCCACCCAGTGTGATGTTCCTTGTTCACATCAGATCCTTGCTGGATGAGATATTCCATGACTTTAATGTGACCTCTACCAGCAGCACCATGAAGAGGAATCCCCCCTTCGTCATTCTCTTCATTCACATCAGCTCCTTCAGAAATGAAGAATTTGACGAGATCTTGATGACCGAATTGCGCTGCAGCAGAGAGTGGGGTCATTCCGTCATATCTGTTTTGCTTTGCCCCCTGAGCAATGAGATATTTGACGGCTTCTAAATGACCATATTGAATGGCAGCATTGAATGGTGTCCAACCATCGGAATCGAATTTGTTTACATCTGATCCGTGGTGAATGAGATATTTGATGATATCAATGCTGCCATGAAAAGCAGCACCATGAAGAGGAATCCCCCCTTCGTCATTCTCTTCATTCACATCAGCTCCTTCAGAAATGAAGAATTTGACGAGATCTTGATGACCGAATTGCGCTGCAGCAGAGAATGGGGTCATTCCGCCATATCTGTTTTGCTTTGCCCCCTGAGCAATGAGATATTTGACGGCCTCTAAATGACCATATTGAATGGCAGCATTGAATGGTGTCCAACCATCGGAATCGAATTTGTTTACATCTGTACCGTGGTGAATAAGATATTCGATGATTTCAATGCTACCATGAATAGCAGCGCCATGAAGAGGAATCCTCCCATTGTCAAGCTCCTCATTCACATCAGCTCCTTCAGAAATGAAGAATTTGACGAGATCTTGATGACCAAATAGCGCTGCAGCAAAGAGTGGGGTCATTCCGCCATGTCTGTTTTGCTTTGCCACCTCGGCAATGAGATATTTGACGGCTTCTAGATGACCATATTGAATGGCAGCAGTGAATGGTGTCCAACCATCGACATCACTTTTATTCACATCTGATCCTTGTTCAATGAGATATTCGATGATTTCAATGCTGCCATGAATAGCAGCGCCATGAAGAGGAATCCTCCCATTGTCATTCTCTTCATTCACATCAGCTCCTTCAGAAATGAAGAATTTGACGAGATCATGATGACCGAATTGCACTGCAGCAGAGAGTGGGGTCATTCCGTCATATCTGTTTTGCTTTGCCCCCTGAGCAATAAGATATTTGACGGCTTCTAGATGATCAAATTCGACAGCAGCATTGAATGGTGTCCAACCCTTGACATCACTTTTATTCACATCTGACCCTTGTTCAATGAGATATTCGATGATTTCAATGCTGCCATGAATAGCAGCGCCATGAAGAGGAATCCTCCCTTCGTCATCTTCCTCATTCACATCAGCTCCTTCAGAAACGAAGAATTTGACGAGATCTTGATGACCGAATTGCGCTGAAGCAAAGAGTGGGGTCATTCCGCCATATCTGTTTTGCTTTGCCCCCTGGGCAATGAGATATTTGACAGCTTCTATATGACCAAATCCGACAGCAGCATTGAATGGTGTCCAACCCTTGACGTCACTCTTGTTCACATCAGATCCTCGTTGGATGAGATATTCGATGATTTCAATGTTACCATGAATAGCGGCGCCATGAAGTGGAATCATCCTTTGGTCATTCTCTTCATCAACATCAGCTCCTTCAGAAATGAAGAATTTGACGAGATCTTGATGACCAAATAGCGCTGCAGCAAAGAGTGGGGTCATTCCGCCATGTCTGTTTTGCTTTGCCCCCTCGGCAATGAGATATTTGACGGCTTCTAGATGACCATATTGAATGGCAGCAGTGAATGGTGTCCAACCATCGACATCACTTTTATTCACATCTGATCCTTGTTCAATGAGATATTCGATGATTTCAATGCTGCCATGAATATCAGCGCCATGAAGAGGAATCCTCCCATTGTCATTCTCTTCATTCACATCAGCTCCTTCAGAAACGAAGAATTTGACGAGATGTTTATGACAGAATCGCGCTGCAGCAGAGAGTGGGGTCATTCCGCCATGTCTGTTTCGCGTTGCCCCCTCGGCAATGAGATATTGGACGGCTTCTAGGTGACCATATTGAATGGCAGCATTGAATGGTGTCCAACCTTTGTCATCACTCTTGTTCACATCAGATCCTCGTTGAATGAGATATTCGATGATTTGAAGGTTACCATGAATAGCAGCACCATGAAGTGGAATCCTCCTTTGGTCATTCTCTTCATTAACATCAGCTCCTTCAGAAACGAAGAATTTGACGAGATTTTGATGACCGAATTGCGCTGAAGCAAAGAGTGGGGTCATTCCGCCATATCTGTTTTGCTTTGCCCCCTGGGCAATGAGATATTTGATGGCTTCTAGGTGACCATATTGAATGGCAGCATTGAATGGTGTCCAACCTTTGTCATCACTCTTGTTCACATCAGATCCTTGTTGAATAAGATATTCGATGATTTGAAAGTTACCATGAATAGTAGCGCCATGAAGAGGAATCCTCCCATTGTCATCTTCCTCATTCACATCAGCTCCTTCAGAAATGAAGAATTTGACGAGATCTTGATGTCCAAATTCCGCTGCGCCATATAGAGGAGACATTCCTTCAAATTTGTTTTGCTTCACTCCCTTAGCCATGAGATATTTGACGGCTTCTAGATGACCATTTTGAATGGCAGCATTGAATGGTGTCCAACCCTTGACGTCACCCTTGTTCACATCAGATCCTCGTTGGATGAGATATTCGATGATTTCAATGTTACCATGAATAGCAGCGCCATGAAGTGGAATCCTCCTCTGGTCATCCTCTTCATTAACATCAGCTCCTTCAGAAATGAGGTATTTGACAAGATTTTGATGACCAAATTCCGCCGCGCCATAAAGTGGAGACATTCCGTCAAATTTGTTTTGCCTTACTCCCTTTGCCATGAGATATTTGACGGCTTCTAGATGACCATTTTGAATGGCAGCATTGAATGGTGTCCAACCCTTGACGTCACTTTTATTCACATCTGATCCTTGTTCAATAAGATATTCGATGATTTCAATGTTACCATGAATAGCAGCGCCATGAAGTGGAATCCTCCTTTGGTCATTCTCTTCATTAACATCAGCTCCTTCAGAAATGAAGAATTTGACGAGATCTTGATGACCGAATTGCGCTGCAGCAGAGAGTGGGGTCATTCCGTCATATCTGTTTTGCTTTGCCCCATGAGCAATAAGATATTTGACGGCTTCTAGATGACCATATTGAATGGCAGCATTGAATGGTGTCCAACCATCGACATCACTTTTATTCACATCTGATCCTTGTTCAATGAGATATTCGATGATTTCAATGCTGTCATGAATAGCAGCGCCATGAAGAGGAATCCCCCCATCGCCATTCTCTTCATTCACATCAGCTCCTTCAGAAATGAAGTATTTGACGAGATTTTGCTGACCAAATTCCGCCGCGCCATAAAGTGGAGACATTCCGTCAATTTTTTTTTGCCTTACTCCCTTTGCCATGAGATATTTGACGGCTTCTAGATGACCATTTTGAATGGCAGCATTGAATGGTGTCCAACCCTTGACGTCACTCTTGTTCATATCAGATCCTTGTTGGATGAGATATTCGATGATTTCAATGTTACCATGAATAGCAGCGCCATGAAGTGGAATCCTCCTTTGGTCATCCTCTTCATTAACATCAGCTCCTTCAGAAATGAAGAATTTGACGAGATCTTGATGACCGATTTGCGCTGCAGCATAGAGTGGGGTCATTCCGCCATATCTGTTTTGCTTTGTTCCCTGAGCAATGAGATATTTGACGGCTTCTAGATGATCAAATTCGACAGCAGCATTGAATGGTGTCCAACCCTTGACATCACTTTTATTCACATCTGATCCTTGTTCAATGAGATATTCGATGATTTCAATGCTGCCATGAATAGCAGCGCCATGAAGTGGAATCCTCCTTTGGTCATTCTCTTCATTCACATCAGCTCCTTCAGAAATGAAGAATTTGACGAGATTTTGATGACCGAATTCCGCTGCAGCAGAGAGTGGGGTCATTCCGTCATATCTGTTTTGCTTTGCCCCCTGAGCAATAAGATATTTGACGGCTTCCAGATGACCAAATTTGACAGCAGCATTGAATGGCGTCCAACCATCGACATCACTTTTATTCACATCTGATCCGTGTTCAATGAGATATTCGATGATTTCAATGCTGCCATGAATAGCAGCGCCATGTAGAGGAATCCCCCCTTCGTCATTCTCTTCATTCACATCAGCTCCTTCAGAAATGAAGTATTTGACGAGATCTTGATGGCCAAATTTCGCCGCGGCGTAAAATGGAGACATTCCGTCCAATCTATTTTGCTTTACTCCCTTAGCCACGAGATATTTGACGGCTTCTTGATGACCATATTGAATGGCAGCATTGAATGGTGTCCAACCATCGACATCACTTTTATTCACATCTGATCCTCGTTCAATGAGATATTCGACGATTTCAATGCTGCCATGAATAGCAGCACCATGAAGTGGAATCATCCTTTGGTCATCCTCTTCATTAACATCAGCTCCTTCAGATATGAAGAATTTGACGAGATCTTGATGACCAATTTGAGCGGCAGCATAGAGTGGGGTCATTCCGCCATATCTGTTTCGCTTTGTTCCCTGAGCAATGAGATATTTGACGGCTTCTAGATGACCAAATTCGACAGCAGCATTGAATGGTGTCCAACCCTTGCCATCACTCTTGTTCACATCAGATCCTTGTTCAATGAGATATTCGATGATCTCAATGCTGCCATGAATAGCAGCGCCATGAAGAGGAATCCTCCCTTCGTCATCTTCCTCATTCACATCAGCTCCTTCAGAAACGAAGAATTTGACGAGATCTTGATGGCCAAATTGTGATGCGGCATAAAGTGGAGGCATTCCGTCAAATTTGTTTTGCTTTGCTCCCTTAGCCATGAGATATTTAACGGCTTCTAGATGACCATTATGTATTGCTGCGTTGAATGGTGTCAAACCATCGACATCACTTTTATTCACTTCTGATCCTTGTTCAATGAGATATTCGATGATTTCAATGCCGCCTTGAATAGCAGCGCCATGAAGAGGAATCCCCCCTTCGTCATTCTCTTCATTCACACCAGCTCCTTCAGAAATGAAGAATTTGACGAGATCTTGATGGCCAAATTTCGCCGCGGCGTAAAGTGGACACCTTCCGTCAAATCTGTTTTGCTTCACTCCCTTAGCCATGAGATATTTGACGGTCTCTAGATGACCATATTGAATGGCAGCATTGAATGGTGTCCAACCATCGACATCACTTTTATTCACTTCTGATCCTTGTTCAATGAGATATTCGATGATTTCAATGCTGCCATGAATAGCAGCGCCATGAAGAGGAATCCTCCCTTCGTCATCTTCCTCATTCACATCAGCTCCTTCAGAAACGAAGAATTTGACGAGATCTTGATGACCGAATTGCGCTGAAGCAAAGAGTGGGGTCATTCCGCCATATCTGTTTTGCTTTGCCCCCTGAGCAATGAGATATTTGACGGCTTCTAGATGACCAAATTCGACAGCAGCATTGAATGGTGTCCAACCATCGACATCACTTTTATTCACTTCTGATCCTTGTTCAATGAGATATTCGATGATTTCAATGCCGCCTTGAATAGCAGCGCCATGAAGAGGAATCCCCCCTTCGTCATTCTCTTCATTCACACCAGCTCCTTCAGAAATGAAGAATTTGACGAGATCTTGATGGCCAAATTTCGCCGCGGCGTAAAGTGGACACCTTCCGTCAAATCTGTTTTGCTTCACTCCCTTAGCCATGAGATATTTGACGGTCTCTAGATGACCATATTGAATGGCAGCATTGAATGGTGTCCAACCATCGACATCACTTTTATTCACTTCTGATCCTTGTTCAATGAGATATTCGATGATTTCAATTCTGCCATGAATAGCAGCGCCATGAAGAGGAATCCTCCCTTCGTCATCTTCCTCATTCACATCAGCTCCTTCAGAAACGAAGAATTTGACGAGATCTTGATGACCGAATTGCGCTGAAGCAAAGAGTGGGGTCATTCCGCCATATCTGTTTTGCTTTGCCCCCTGAGCAATGAGATATTTGACGGCTTCTAGATGACCAAATTCGACAGCAGCATTGAATGGTGTCCAACCATCGACATCACTTTTATTCACTTCTGATCCTTGTTCAATGAGATATTCGATGATTTCAATGCCGCCTTGAATAGCAGCGCCATGAAGAGGAATCCCCCCTTCGTCATTCTCTTCATTCACATCAGCTCCTTCAGAAATGAAGAATTTGACGAGATCTTGATGGCCAAATTTCGCCGCGGCGTAAAGTGGACACCGTCCGTCAAATCTGTTTTGCTTCACTCCCTTAGCCATGAGATATTTGACGGTCTCTAGATGACCATATTGAATGGCAGCATTGAATGGTGTCCAACCATCGACATCACTTTTATTCACATCTGATCCTCGTTCAATGAGATATTCGATGATTTCAATGCTGCCATGAATAGCAGCACCATGAAGTGGAATCATCCTTTGGTCATCCTCTTCATTAACATCAGCTCCTTCAGAAATGAAGAATTTGACGAGATCTTGATGACCCATTTGCGCTGCAGCATAAAGTAGAGACATTCCGTCAAATTTGTTTATCTTTGCTCCCTTAGCCATGAGATATTTGACGGATTCTAGGTGACCAAATTTGACAGCAGCATTGAATGGTGTCAAATCCTTGACATCACTTCTGTTCACATCAGATCCTTGGTGAATAAGATATTCGATGATTTCAATGTTTCCATGAATAGCAGCGCCATGAAGAGGAATCCTCCCTTCGTCATCTTCCTCATTCACATCAGCTCCTTCAGAAATGAAGAATTTGACGAGATCTTGATGACCGAATTCCGCTGCAGCATAGAGTGGGGTCATTCCGCCATATATGTTTTGCTTTGCCCCCTGAGCAATAAGATATTTGACGGCTTCTAGATGACCAAATTCGACAGCAGCATTGAATGGTGTCAAACCATCGACATCACTTTTAATCACATCTGATCCTTTTTCAATGAGATATTCGATGATTTCAATGTTTCCATGAATAGCAGCGCCATGAAGAGGAATCCTCCCTTCGTCATTCTCTTCATTCACATCAGCTCCTTCAGGAATGAAGAATTTGACGAAATCTTGATGACCGAATTGCGCTGCAGCATAGAGTGGGGTCATTCCGCCATATCTGTTTTGCTTTGCCCCCTTAGCAATGAGATATTTGACGGCTTCTAGATGACCAAATTCGACAGCAGCATTGAATGGTGTCCAACCATCGACATCACTTTTATTCACTTCTGATCCTTGTTCAATGAGATATTCAATGATTTCAATGCCGCCATGAATAGCAGCGCCATGAAGAGGAATCCCCCCTTCGTCATTCTCTTCATTCACATCAGCTCCTTTAGAAATGAAGAATTTGACGAGATCTTGATGGCCAAATTTCGCCGCGGCGTAAAGTGGACACCTTCCGTCAAATCTGTTTTGCTTCACTCCCTTAACCATGAGATATTTGACGGTCTCTAGATGACCATATTGAATGGCAGCATTGAATGGTGTCCAACCATCGACATCACTTTTATTCACTTCTGATCCTTGTTCAATGAGATATTCGATGATTTCAATGCCGCCTTGAATAGCAGCGCCATGAAGAGGAATCCTCCCTTCGTCATCTTCCTCATTCACATCAGCTCCTTCAGAAACAAAGAATTTGACGAGATCTTGATGACCGAATTGCGCTGAAGCAAAGAGTGGGGTCATTCCGCCATATCTGTTTTGCTTTGCCCCCTGAGCAATGAGATATTTGACGGCTTCTAGATGACCAATTTCGACAGCAGCATTGAATGGTGTCCAACCATCGACATCACTTTTACTCACTTCTGATCCTTGTTCAATGAGACATTCGATGATTTCAATGCTGCCATGAATAGCAGCGCCATGAAGAGGAATCCTCCCTTCGTCATCTTCCTCATTCACATCAGCTCCTTTAGAAACGAAGAATTTGACGAGATCTTGATGACCGAATTGCGCTGAAGCAAAGAGTGGTGTCATTCCGCCATATCTGTTTTGCTTTGCCCCCTGAGCAATGAGATATTTGACGGCTTCTAGATGACCAATTTCGACAGCAGCATTGAATGGTGTCCAACCATCGACATCACTTTTATTCACTTCTGATCCTTGTTCAATGAGATATTCGATTATTTCAATGCCGCCTTGAATAGCAGCGCCATGAAGAGGAATCCCCCCTTCGTCATTCTCTTCATTCACATCAGCTCCTTCAGAAATGAAGAATTTGACGAGATCTTGATGGCCAAATTTCGCCGCGGCGTAAAGTGGACACCTTCCGTCAAATCTGTTTTGCTTCACTCCCTTAGCCATGAGATTTTTGACGGTCTCTAGATGACCATATTGAATGGCAGCATTGAATGGTGTCCAACCATCGACATCACTTTTATTCACTTCTGATCCTTGTTCAATGAGATATTCGATGATTTCAATGCCGCCTTGAATAGCAGCGCCATGAAGAGGAATCCTCCCTTCGTCATCTTCCTCATTCACATCAGCTCCTTCAGAAATGAAGAATTTGACGAGATCTTGATGGCCAAATTGTGATGCGGCATAAAGTGGAGGCATTCCGTCAAATTTGTTTTGCTTTGCTCCCTTAGCCATGAGATATTTAACGGCTTCTAGATGACCATTATGTATTGCTGCGTTGAATGGTGTCAAACCATCGACATCACTTTTATTCACTTCTGATCCTTGTTCAATGAGATATTCGATGATTTCAATGCCGCCTTGAATAGCAGCGCCATGAAGAGGAATCCTCCCTTCGTCATCTTCCTCATTCACATCAGCTCCTTCAGAAATAAGAAATTTGACGATATCTAAATGACCATTTTGAACGGCTATATTTAATGGTGTCCAACCTTCGACATCACTATTGTTCACATCACTTCCTTCCCAAATGAGATTTTGCATAATGTTTCCATGACCTTTTTTAGCTACCATGTGAAGAGGTGTTTGACCCATTTCACACTCGACATTTACGTCCCCTCCTTGTTGGATGAGATAGTCAACGATGTCTTCATGTCCTTCTTGAGCTGCTGCATGAAGAGGAGTGAGTCCACCCTTACTTGGTTTGTCTAGGTTTGCTCCCTGTGAAATGAGGTCTTCAACACTTTCAAGATGACCTTTTAAAGCTGCCTTGTAGAGACGTGTGTATCCTTCCCCATCTATCAGGTCTATGTCAGAGTTGATTGGTAGATCTTGCTTTTTCATGTCAAGATCATCGATCGGCATCTCTGCCTCTAATGTGTCATACATCGAATCCCAGTCGTCATTCATATTGGTGTCCAAGAGCTTCATGATTTCCGCTGGTGTAGGAGGAGATAGGCCTTTTCCCTGATCAACAGGCATGTCGGTATTAGTTGTCACCAGATCGCCCTGCATAGGATCCATTGTGAAGTCCACTACATCCGAATGAGGTCGTTGCGATAAGGCTGAGAGTGTACCATCTCCTGCATTTCTTTGTTGTTCCTCTGCTTCGTTATGATCAGCGTCCAGAATATCGAATGTACGACGTATTGATATGTTATGCAGTAGGGAGATGGGATGAATGCCGCTTCTGTCGAATCTATAACAAAAACCCATTTTTTTATCGTTGTACTCAAGATATTATGGGAAAAATGAAAACCGAAAGAAGAATAATTTTGCACCCTACTCTTATGACTGAGTCAGTGGCTACAATTTACCTAAATTCCAGCTTAAACGAGGCTTCAATGGAAAGGATCAATGCACAAATCTGAATGTATGTACTTTTCCTGATAATTTTTTGATACAAAACTATAAGGAAATTTAATCGAGATTCGTAAAAGATGACACAGGATAGTAAAATTGAATGATTTCATCTTTTAATAGACAGTTCACCATGGACAAAAGGGAAGGATTTGGGGAAACCTTGAGTTATTCAAGCCCTATCCCTGTGTGTTAATAGCCTACTTTATGATTATTTATCTGCCTCGCTAAATTGATAATAGTTTCCTGCCATGAAATTCTGGTGGAACAAAGTAGGATTTCTTTAATGTCAATATGATTACACCGTAAAATAATTTACTGAAGAAATTACAGTTGATTATTGGCAGCAGGGTCGCAAGTAATTCACTGGCGAAAAATCCCTGGGGGATGGGGGGGGGGGGGGTAAACCCCCCTCCCACCTTTTCGAGAGGGGGATGGTGTGTACAAACACTTTTTTTTAGGAATAAATGATATTCGAATTAATCAGTTATTTAAACTTTTGATAATCTGTCATAGATAGCCATCTTATTTTTAAAAAAAAATTATTTGAAAATGCAATCGAAAACCAGAAAAGTGGTTATTTTTTGGCTCGCTGGCTTCGTTCACTCATCATATTTTAGAATTTCCATTTGAAAATGCGATTGAAAACCAGAAAGTGGTTATTTTTGGCTTGCTCGCTTCACTCACTCATGTTATTCTAGAATTTCTATTTGAAAATGCGATTAAAAACCAGAAAAGTCGGGTTTTTTTTGGCTCGCTTCGACCGCTTGCAAAATAGAAATTAGAACATTTGTAAGGAGATCTGTGCGGGTGGGTGTTTATACTCGAGTATGAGTTGTACAGAAAAAAAAAATCGCCAAAAATTTCACCCCCCCCCCCACTCCTCAAAGTGGATTTACGCCGGTGCAGTAATTCACAGTATTTGACTAAGAAGTATATATCATTATATTGTATCCTTAACTGAATTTACATTGTACATGTAGATAGGGGAAATTGTGTATCGTTCAGGACCATTAAACAGAATTTTATGTTTGATAAAGGCAAATGAGATGCTGGTAGTTGTAGGTATTTTGAAATAGTTTTAAAAAGAAACGCAGTGGAAGCCAAATGTAATTGCAGTAATTGGTCGTACAAAGTTTAATCCTTAATATGCTAAAAGAGACTGAAAAATGTCACACTGAGAGGAGATGGCAGACTGATTGAAGTCTCGTGAGGAAAAGTACGTAAGGATTTTTATCCCTAGCTTCATCTCAGAGGAGGGCAGAATGTTCAAAGAAATCGATTTGGTAAAGATCAATACACAATACAACTGCTGTTGGTTAATTGAATTACTCCAAATTGGGTAATTTTTTTTTACCCAACGTCAGGCGATTCCCATTGACCAATGTTTTAACCAATGTCGGGCTGTAACTTTTGGGCATTTATTGCCCAACTGTCAACTGTCAGAATTTACCCAAAATGTTGGGTAATATATTCTATGCCATTGGGCAAATTCTCGTTGCCCTCAGCTTCGAAATTAAAAAAAACACCCATGCAATCAATGTCTCACACCTGTTTAACTATAAATCTATGGGATATCCTGTCCTATCCTATTCTAATACCTATCCTACATAGCCTATGTTATCCTATCCTGTCCTATCTATTTGATACACTAGAATGCAAGCTCTTATATACCCAGTATAATTTTATGTGCTTTGTGACGGTTAGTAAATCGGGCCCACCCTAAATCATATGCTAATGATAAGTCATGAATATTCATTTTTATATTGCCAGTTTTGTAGAAAAAAAAATTACCCAACTACTGGATACTTTCATTTGATTAACCAACAGTAAGAACTAATTTTGCCCAACACCCATGTTACCCATGTTAAGAGGAATGAAAACTAAAAACGTATATATAAATGTACATAAGGGAGGATTCAAGTAATCCAACCAGAATAACAAGATTTGTATGAAATAAAGGTGCAGTCATTTTGGTGCACTGAATAATTAACGATGGTTGAAGAGTAAAGGTTTTCCTATCCGATATGCCCAGAGATCAATGAAAAATCACGGTAGAAATACTTTATCCATGAAAGCTTTTTCTTTTTATTTTCTGCTCGCTTTATCTCCATTTATCCTAATCAATATCAATCCTTGTAACAACTCTCAATTCAGAATTAATGAAATTATCATTCTGGTTCAAATCCAAAAAACTCTCCCTAAATATAGACAAGACTAACTACATCTACTTTAAAAAGATACATTCTAAACATATTCTCAACAACAATATTTTCATAAATGATATACCCCTCACTGAAAAGGAAGAAACAAAACTCTTAGGTGTTACAATCGATTCAAACCTAACGTGGAATAGCCATATTCGTAACATTTGCGCGTTAGTTTCTAGAGGCATAGGCATTTCGTATAGACTAAAATACCATCTTCAACCTAAATCATTATTCATGCCCTATAATTCATTTATTCTATCCTACATTTCTTATTGTAACATAGTATGGGGAAATAACAAAACGAAAATTATAGCAACATCTCACCTCCAAAAGAAAGCACTTCGGATCTGCACCCATTCACATTACTTAGCCCACACAGATCCAATATTTCATACATTAAAAACATTAAAAATTGCCGATATTCACCTATTCCAAACTGCAGTTTTTATGAACAAATTTTCGACAAATACAATTCCATTGCCTTTTTGTAATATTTTCACGTATAATAGAAATATTCATTCTTATCCCACTCGACACTCTACTGATCTCCATTTGACCAACCCCCAAATAATTCTTGCCAATAAATCGATTAGACACCATGGTCTAGATGTATGGAATAATTTACATCCCAGCATAAAAAATTCAGCATCATTTTATTTTTTCAAAGCTCTAATAAATGAATAAATATATTTTTATTCAAATATTTGTAAAGATGACCAGTTCTGGAAAAAAATCAAACAAACATGCAAATTGCTAACCTTTCACATGCGCTCACCCACTTGCACGCACTTGCAACTGTTATTTTTTCCCTACCCTTTCTTTCTGACAAACTCCGGTTTATATAAGATTTTTCAAATATCGAATTTAATTACTACATGTGACACCCTTAAATGCGACTTATAATGTATCATGTAGCCCCCATCTCCCGGCTGCAATCGACTCAAGCCTTTTGGCTTATGATAGCTGGCCCCTGCATTTATATTTATTTCTTCATTGAAACCAATTCCATTATTCTAATATTATCTAAGCATATATATTCTTCATTTGTATATTTGTCACAATTTATTTGTATCAGCTTGATTTGTATCGTTATATTTTCCAATCTTTGTATCTTTAATAAATGCAGAAACTTCTGCTAAAAAAAAAAATAATAAAAGAAATCTCATTTCCCCTTTCCACATCCACCCCCTAGTCTCTCTCCATTGCATTCTTCATTATTCTCGTTTGGAAAAGTGTTCTTCAAATTTTTATAAATGAAAGAAGAAAATGAATTTTTGCATTGCAGATAACGATTTTACTAAATTATTAGCTCTCCCTTTTTGAGCGATATATGTCACATTAGGGGAAGAACCCAAGTTCAATTTATGAAAATCATTAACAACAAATATATCTCTTGTTAACCACAGCGTGACATTTTTTTTTTTAATCAACTGATCTTACGGTTTCTGATCTTGAATCCTGGTGTCACAAACAACTTCTTCGGGAAGCATCTTCTCATTGTCCGGCTGCTGTTCAAATTCCCAGTCGTTCTCAGTGAGCTGTAAAACATAAAACACACAAAATATGATGAAAGTATATTCCTAAAATGTTTCACTAAGATTTATATATACATACGTAACAATAGATCTGTGTTATGGGACGTAACATTTAAACGGGATATGATGGATCTGCTTACTTTGTGCCCCTTTAAAGATGTTTATCACTGTATACAGCGAGGTTTTTAATATTTAGTAGACCAAAATTCCTAACATAAGACTAGGATTGCCAACAAAAGTGAACTCTAAAAATTTATGAACTGTTTAAAAGTATAATCCACTGGAAAGGTAAGTAGAAAAAAGATTTTGTCAGCAACGTGAGGGCATTATTCGTTCAAGTTGAATAAAAATTTGATTGATCTTAAATGAAATGAAACGGGACAACCTTTGAGAAATGAAACAAAACATCATTTTATAATAATTATACTCAATTGAAAAGCTACCTCGAACAGTAATCATCAAAGTCAAAATATTTGAAAGTAAATTTCTAAAACGAAGCGAAGGTAACATTCCGGTCACTCACAAATCAAAGAAGACAAAAATCTATTACTGTTCCTAAATCATTAATAACAACAACAACAAAATTTCAACGAAATATCTCTAAGTAGATTCATTGCAAACAATCGCCTATAAACTTCACTAATTTAGTGAAACAAATGACGTTCCGGGGTCAAATGCTAATTGCCACCTCACCCCACTCGAAGTTCCGGAAGACAACAGTGACAGTGACCTTAAAACATATCTATTCAGGACCAATTTCGAGTCTTAACTGGTAACTTCAGGGCATATGTTAAGCATGCCTAATCTCTAATTTCACTCTCCTCATTTTCTCCTCTTTTCTTTCCATTGCAGCGCATAGAGACATATCTGTGATATGCGCTATATACATGTAAATAAGATATATTATCATTATTACTATTTATCTGTTTAAAGCACTTCCTTCAACGTCAGAGCTACCTAATTTCGCCGGGGCGACAAAACCTCGGATCTAAAAATGTTGAATGTTCAGGAGAGCCCCAAAACATGGCTCACTTAGCATTACCGCCTATGGAGGCGGTCAAGTTTGGTTTATCAGTAGTGGCCTAATATTTGTAGATAGGCATGTAAGGGTTTAAAAATACATTTTAAGTATTCATAGCTATAAGATTATGAAAAGAACTAAATTTCATCAAAACTTGAGATATGTCACCCCAGCGACGCTATAAAGGCTTATATTCAATAAAATTGGCTCGAATATTTTCTCGGCCTGAGATCTACAGATCCATCGACGAAAAGGTTGATGTTGATCGGATGATGTAGGTGTGGCAACATCAAGCTAATGTTTTCATACCTCTGTATGTTTAGTCTATTATCTGATTATTTACAATTGTTTGATTCGGTCATGATAATACTATGGGATATGATGCACCATGCAGATTAAAATAATAAATGAATTAATGAATGCGAGCCAATTTTGAAGAACAAGCGATAACGTTTGAACAAAAAAAAATCATTCAGACGAGTGAAATAAAAAAAAGAAATGGTTCCGAATATTCATATGAAAAATGAAATCATAATTTCAGGGTATAGAAAACCAAATCAAAGAAACGTAAGAATAGTCATCAGTGGTCATGAGATTTAGCCGTTATATTCCATAACATGAAGCTTACATTGGCCGAAATAGGATGAAAAAAAATATGCTCAATAAATATTAAAAATGATATTGTTACTTCAAAATCGGATCTGATAGTACAGTGTAAAGTGGGTCTAAGGCTTTTGCTTTGTCAGATATTTGTGGGTCTTTTTCATTAATATATATTCAGTATAGGGTTGTGCATTCCTACATTAGATCAAAGAGCCTTCAGAGAATTAAGAAGCAGTTCGTACCCGAGTTAAGCACTGCCGCAACTTTTTTCTTCGCGCTCACATTCGAAACGGCCTGCAGAAAGCTGTTTTTGTTTTTGTTTTTTGTTAGTTCAAACACATTTATTTTCAATTATTCACATAAACGGCAAAAATAATGAAACAATTGAAAGCGTAAGTTCTTAGGAGAGGAGCTTGCCCTATTTTAAGCAAACGCTCTTTGAAAAAGAAAATTTTCTTTTTCAAGGACGTATTTCCAAATCAGGAACAAGAGCTTTTCTTTTGATTCTGAGGAAAATTTTAATAGGAATGTAAGCTAATGCTACTGGGGGGGGGGGGGGAATACTCTCAAGAACACAATCTATTCTTTCTTCCGATCTACTAGGGATTACTCTCTTGCAATATCTAAAGATGCACGCAAAAAAGGTTAAAACATTTGAGGGGCCAAATGCTCAGCTTCTATAAAAGTAGCATATTTAGCTTACAACAAAATTTTGAGAATGAAATATCGAATATATTCTCGCTCTGTCGCGGATCATCACTAGAATTAATAATGTTGTGATTTGAAATTCTGAAATCTGAATTTGAAAAAAAAAAAAAAAAATGGGCTAACAGATATTACATGATTACATGCTTTTCCCATAAATTGGAAATTTATTTCCGTACAGAGAGGTGTTCACATGTTCAATCGCATAGTAACCCATCTGTATCAGATTCATGCTCATATAAAGATTCACAGCTATTTCATCTTAAATGGAATTTTTTCACATTTTCCTACTCCATTTTTCCTTATTTTTGCGGATCATTTTAGTCCGTTGAGGCCACACTCCATTTTGGGTGAAAAATGACACGGATTCAAGTCAAAATAACCCGGAATAAGGTCAAATGTGAACTGAAAACAGGTCACAATCAAACAATTTTTCGTTTTGATGCTAGAACTATAAGTACACTCAGCAAAAAAAAAAAAAAAAGTCCACTCGTCTTTATTCAAAATTTTCGTTAAAAATAACTTTACAGACTATAATGTAATAAAGATAAGAAAAATCAAAGCATCAATCAGGATCAAGTTTTGAACTTTCATGCTTGAGTCGGTACGTTTATTTAACTGCTAGAAGATCTGATTTAAAAATCCAAAAAAAAAAAATCAAAAACAAAAAGGAAGTAGCATTTCAAATGATATTGAGCATGTGCATCCGTAAGACATCCCTGTCAAAGAATGAATACAAGAAATGAGAAACAGTGAGGACTGAATTCAGGATGTCAAATCCGTTTAATCATATTCACGATAAACCGCAAATTCAAAAGTTTCTCGTGACTGGTTTCTTATCAAGTGTTCAATTTGGATTTGCAAGATGGAAATGGTAATGGCTAGACGTCCTATTTTATCCAGTTTTCTTTCAGGGACTCATTTATTGTAACCCCCCCCCCAAAAAAAAAAGGAAATAAAAAAAGCTTTGCTCACTCATGATTCCAATTACAAATCATCTTGAAGATGATTTAGTTGGGTTTATTTTACATAATTATACAAGATATCTATTTGAAAATCTTATCTATAATTAGTGTCCAATTTATCTCTCTTTTTCTCTCTCTCTCTCTCTCTTGTAGATTTGTTTACTGAGCGTCCATTGACAAACACCATCACTGACTTTAATATTATTCCAGTTATACTATTATAAGTCACCATGTAGGTTAAACATGGAAACTGTTCTTACCTCTGGTCCGTCTTGGACAGTTGAGCCTGGACTCATCTCATCGCCATCTGTATTCAACCCCATTGTGGAATGACCTGTATGAAATGAGATACAAAGATTTAGCTCAAAAGAATGGAAACGTGGTATGCTTTATCCCTACTGATATGTTATGAAGTGGGAATTACAGGCATACGGCTACAGTACATTTACTACCTATGACACCAAAAGCCCACGAGTCCAAAAACTAATGAGATTCCCATATTTTCAAGCACCGGCGTAAATCCACCTTGAGGAGTGGGGGGGGGGGGGGGTGATCGACTTTTTT
This sequence comes from Echinometra lucunter, assembly GCA_029962745.1. Taxonomy (NCBI): domain Eukaryota; kingdom Metazoa; phylum Echinodermata; class Echinoidea; order Camarodonta; family Echinometridae; genus Echinometra; species Echinometra lucunter. The sequence goes on along the minus strand of CM057168.1, from coordinate 2,993,053 downwards.
GCCGATTTTTTTCCCCTTCAAACTCACACTTTAGTATGAACAGACGCCCTCACCCCCTGCACAGGCCCCCTTACACACATTTTAATTTTTATCTTGCGAGCGAGCGAAGTGTGCGAGCTAAAAATTACCATTTTTCTTGTTTTCAATCACATTTTCATATAGAAATTCTATATGATGAGCGAGCGAAGGGAACGAGCCAAAAAAATTCACTTTTCTGCTTTTCCATCGCATTTTCAAACGAAAATTCTAAAATATGATGAGCGTGCAAAGCGAGCCAGCCAAAAATAAGCGCTTTTCTGGTTTTAAATCGCATTTTGAAATAGAAATTTCAAAATATGGTGGTTGTTTATGACAGATTATTAGAAGTTGTATTCACTGATTAATTCAAATATCATTTCTTCCTTAAGAAGTGGGGGAGGGGGACATTTGTACACGCCATCCTCCCCTCTCAAAAAAGTGCGGGGACATATCCCCCAATTCCCCCGTGATTTACGCCAATGTTTTCAAGCATATTACTTATAATGGTAATAATTCTTCTGCAAATGATTTTATGTTAAATGAATTACAATAATTTGACAATCATTTTTTCTTATTTTTTGAAAAATGATTGTTACGAATAACTAGGATTTAAACTGAAAAAGTAACAATGATATCCAGCAACTTAACGATCCACACATATTAATTGGTCTTAATCGAACGATGATTACGAAGTAAATTTCGAAATATGAGGAAAAATTTTCTAACCTTCTCGAAATTGTGGAGAGTCATTAAGGTCATATTTTTTACGTATAAAGAGATGGTATAGTGCCTAGCTTGATCGCAGATGCCTCACCCTTCCGCTTGGAAATGAGAATTTACTAATGTTCGGCTTGCCGATAAGTCGAACACGGGCAGCGCGATATCCTCTTTATATTTCATTTGGCATTTTTAATCTAAAACTTAGACTGTGCCCTGCAGTTCTTTCCAACATACACCAATATCACAATAATGCATTGAAAAAAACTTTTGGCTCGCTTACTTCACTCCATCATAAAATCAAGATACTAGAAAGTTCCCCATTCGCAAAACAGTCCTATGGTCCTACGTTACCATGATTCAACATGCTTTGATCGATTTCTTGACTGGTCAGCATGTTCAACCAATACCATCTTTTGGTTTGTTTTATTTTGATTTGTCTGCCATTCCTTTATGAAAGTAATTAATTTCCTAATGCGTTTGATTTTCTTGTTACCTTCATAGAAACATAATTTGCAATTTTTTTTATGTACATCTTTAGACATTTTGGGTCTACGCAGTGAATTAAGTAATCAGAAGGTAATACGAAGCACAAGCTCGAGTTAATCTACTAACACCTCCAAACATACTTCTGTCAATTCAAGACCGTCAACACTATTAATTTCAATTATTCGGTCATTTTGCCTCGGGCACTCATTCACCTTTACTACTTTTCATTCTAACCATAAAGCAATTTTTGCCTGCAGTGTGGACAGCATTTTTTCTGCTCCCACTCTTGCAGTCAAGGACAGCACAATGTCTTCTCCAACTCCCTAAGGACGAACAAAATCTACATACCTGATATTCCACCTGTACGTACTATTATAACAGGCCACTTCTACGTATAGGTATCCATGTCCTGGTAGAAATCTAACATAAAGATGTCACTTTGCGAGTCCGAAAAAAGTCGTCCAAACATGGCGGCGGAACGTCGCATTAACTGCCAAAATCTGTTAAACATATTGAATATTAAGTTAACCTTTGCTAGGAATGATATCGGGCAACGCCCCTATTTGTCATCGTTGGGTCATGTGATCTATATGTGCAATTTCATATATCCCATCATTTTAGTCTCAGGAGTTTGTGTAAACATCGTTTCACCTGTTACCCTTTTAAAACTTGCCTTCTCTATATTGCTGAGTTTGTTATGGTTAATCATTTTCAGTAAACCTGTTCAAATAATAAGTTAAATATTGCTAGGAATGATATCGGGAACTGCCTCTATTTGCCATCTTGGAGTCATGTGATCTTAATGTGCAATTTCATATATCCCATCATTTTATTCCCAGGAGTTTGTGTAAACATCGTTTCACCTGTTACCCTTTTAAAACTTGCCTTCTCTATATTGCATGACTTTGTTCTGTGGTTAATCAGTAAAGTTTGTATTCGCAGATCTTTGTCATTTGCTCAGTGAAGAAACAAATAAGTATATTTTATTTGTAAATGCAGAATGATTGCACATTCTATGTGATCACTATGTAGTTTATCTATTCAACCATTTGAGGAATCATTTCATTAGGTGGTCTGTCATCTTTGACAGATCACCTCTTAATTTCGTCAGAATTTTATTTATTTTTCTCTATTCTAGACACTTTTTTGTGCACTCGAAATCTCAGAATCGGCTGGGTCAAATTTCATGAAATTTTCGTCAATTATTAGTCTTAACAAGATCTCGCCGTTCCATATATTTTCATGCTCATCTGGTCATCGTGACGTCATCCAGGCGCCATTTTGTGAAAATCAACTTAGGGTCATATCTTCATAACGGAAAGTCATTTTTGATTCATATTTGGCATGATGAATGTTCGTATCAGTACAAACATTTTCATCTATTAAGACGCGCGCCTACGCGTACGTTCGCGCGTCAGTGCGCGCGCAAAAATTAAAAATGCTAAAAATCGACTCATATTCATTTTGCACACGTTTCAGGCCATTTTAAACAGTTCAAAAATTTGCGCGCGTTCGCGTCCGCATGCGCGTCATACGCGCGCGCAGGTCCCAAATAACGTTAAAACGCCGTTTTTTCAGTGGATTTGCATTGCTGATACTTTTCTTAGCAATTTCCATCAATTTAGGACTGATTTCGACTAACCATAAGGTCACACGCGCGCGTCAAAGTTCAAAATCCGTGCGCGCGTCAATGGGGCAAATAATGTAAAAACACGCAAAAACATGCCCCTTTAAAATCCTCCATAGCTCCTTAGAATGCGTGTAGACCCCCAATTTTTTTTACATATTCTGAAAAGTTATGTGTTGTAGATGTGAATCCATGACAAAAATTTATCTTATCGATATCATGAAGTCATCCTATTCTTATGTGAACTCAAAATTTTGATTTTTAATTTTTGACGTTATATTTTTTGCCTTTAACCGAGACTATCTCGCTTATTATTTGTCAATTTCCGCCGAGATTTCGATATGTTGTAGCTGAAACAATTTCCTACAAATATTTTATTCAGTGTTACTCATTTTGATGAGGTTATCATGGTCTAAATTCACGATTAAAGGTACAATGTCAATTTTTCTCATTTTACGTGTATTCTCTATGGGACATGAACTTTACGTAATTCTCGATTCTACATTCTCGTCTTCTTTGATCAACATCTCCCTTATTTCTGCTTGATTTTCGCCCATCTTTAAGTATGTTGCAGCTAAGAAAATTCTCTGTCTTATGCATTCATATGTTTTTTTAAGCAAATGTCGAAAACATGTCAAAATTTTGGCTGGAAAACATGATATTAGAATTCCGTTTTTAATCTACGTGTTATCTCTATGAGCTGTTATGCAGGTATACCTTCAAACACTTGCCTCACATGCTCAAGGTCCCTGGTTCGAGTCCCGGAGGGAAGGGGGCATTTTTTTTCCGTTTGCTTTCTTTTTACATGTTATATTACTATCCTCTTTAACTATATAATTACATATACAGTCACAGTCAATGAAATAAACTGCGGATTTTGGCCCGTTATGACAATTGCAATGCAGTGCACAGTAGTTTATGTACAACCCAATAGAAAATCTGATTCGTTAAGGTGAATTCAAGCTTTGGATCATCTTTTAAGTATTCTACGATATCAAATCATCCAATTTCTTTGACGTTAGTCTCCTATCGAGACGTAAAAATTTTATCAAAAGTCTTACCAACGAATTTATCACAATCCATGTCGGAACCTAAAAGATGCCGACAGACCACCTAATTCGTCATGTGACGAATTCAAATGTCTCGTATTAAACTTCTCTTTCGTTTCGAATTCGTCACTTTGCCCAGATATTTTTCTCTCGCTGTCAGCAGTGCTGTCTTTAGTTTAGCATTACTTCATAATATTTCATCGGCTGTAACTTCATTATGATGAAGACCGCGGTGATAATTAAAGACATAAGCGGATATATATATATAACTTTAACCCTTCAAAACGTTTAAATGCTGATCCAGATAGTTATGGAAATAAAAAATGGAGATGAAAGTAATGTTTGGAACTTCAAGCTTTATCAAACTTCCTTCCTGCTGATATGTTAAAGGAATTGTACCGCGCTGTTGTTCCAAAATCAGGATGGGATGATTCATGACAACGAACTAAGACACATTATCCAGCAAAAGTCGATCCCCTCTCCAAATACCAATTGCCTAACACCATATATCTACTTAGGGAGGTTGTTTTATTTGCATTTTGAAATCTCCCAATATATAATCTGGTGACAAATTCATATTTTCTGTCTAATGAATAAATTTGGGAAAACAATAGTTAATAATTTCGGAAAGAGGCGTCGACCCCCCTCGCGAAATAATGCAACGATGCCCATAATGCTGGCAGGTCGAGGCATCCACTCGTTTTCTGCTTTTCAGATAAATTCCTACATTTTTTTGTTATTGCTGCTGTTCGATTTGGGTGGTCTGCCAAATAATAATCGATCCCTTACAGTGTTAACCCATAAAGTGCCAGTACTGTAATGTTTGACAGAAATTATTCACATATTTGAGATGGAACATGAATATGCATTATGTAAGAAAGGGCACTTAATTGTGCTTTGACTGTCTCCACCAATGGGACGTGCTTTTTGTTTGGTATGCATAACGGTTCTGTTATATTATTCTCATCAAAACTTTCATACCTTTGTTGTTTATCAATTTTAGGCACTAAAACGATGAAAATCATCAACACCCTTTTTCATTGTGTATGTTGTGTGTGTTGTTTGGCTAGAGTCCTCCTCTCTCTCTCTCTCTCTCTCTTTCTCTCCCTCTCTCGTTTCTCCTCTCCTTTCCATCCCTTCCCTTACAGTTTTTTTTTAAATGTATGTCTATCCGATGAATGTATTGTGTTCTTTTCCCCTCCTTTTTGTTTTATTGATCCTCTATTTTTTCACAACTCTAAGTTATACGGGGCTGCCATCTACAGACACAGCTTTTCAGCAGTCCCCTCCATTACCAACCTTTTTCTTAGCTTGTACATATTATATTTATGATTCTATTATTTAGTTTCACTATTCTAATTTGTACATGGCATGTATTCTGTTTATATATCATGTTGGAAATGGAAATAAACGAAATGAAATGAAATGAAATGATATGAAATGAAATGATATGAAATGAAATGAAACGAAATGAAATGAGATGAAATGAAATGAGATGAGATGAGATGAGATGAAATGAAACGAAATGAGATGAAATGAAATGAAATGAAATGAAATGAAATGAAATGAAATAATATGATATAATGTGAAATGAAATCAAGTGAAGTGAAATAAAATGAAATGAAATAAATTGAAATTCTTATTGATGAGGCAAAGCCAAATAGTTATAACCTATGTAAATTTTGAAATCGGTAAAAAGGTATTTTCTTGCTTTTTGATAAACATCGTGTCAAACAAATCGTGTGACATCATAATGACGATAATTTAATGCTATGTGCGTGTGTGTGTGTTAAATGTTTAATTAGTTTTCAGTATATAATTTACTCGTATGCAAAAACAACAACAACAAAAACGAATGTGGTTTTTAACATTTTTTTAGCAGGCAGAAATTCTGTTGTTACACTCATATAGGCATCATTATTTCGCCTTTGTTAGTTTGGTGGTTTGGATATTTGTGTTTGTTTTGTTTTGTTTTATTTTTTATTCTTTGGACTCTCTTAAATGTTTATTTTTTTCAAAATATGAATTTTATTATCTTTGCTTGTAGACAATTGATGAAATGAAAAAAAAAATAAGCATGCTTATTTTCTCTAGAAAAAGAAAATATTCAAACATAGTAAAAAAAAATCAAAAAGTTTCTTTTGATTCCAGAAGAAATAGAAATATTCCTATGATTTTCTCGATGATGAAGAATACTTCCATCATTCACAGTGAACCATATTTGCAAAGTGCAGTTTTGTAGCCATCTTGTAGCTGTTTTGTAGCCGTTTTCACAAGGCTTGAAAACGGCTACAAAACGGCTAATCTGCTGATTCTGCTCACTGTGATTTATTTTGGTGATTTAAGATTGTTAGTATCCATTATTGTCCTCCAGTCACGTGTTTTGAGAGAGCTGAGCGTGCAAGTAATCTGTATTTGTATATATTTACAGATAATCGAACAAAGTACAATTGCACATGACATGCATGATGTTTGTTTTCACTACGTGCCCAGCTATAAATGATAAAAATAATATTTAAATTCATATTCATCAATTTCTATGAACTGTCCCCAGTCATCCTTGTTTGATTAACACTATTATAGAAGTGAAAATCGTGGAATTGCGTGTGACATGGGACACTCTTTAAACGAGTTCAACATATCTCCACTAGAGGGATTATTGGATGGAATTCTTTGCTCAGTGACATTGTCATGATGATTATAATCTAAACTTTCACAAAACTTTGATAATGTCTCATGTAATTACGTAAATTTAGCATTTGAAAAACAAACTGAGATCGGTTTACCGGCCCCTCTTTCGAAGTGTTTTTGTTGTTGTTTCCCTATATTTCTCTTTTTTTATCTCTACATCTCCCATTACCTCTAAATCTCTTTCTGTCTCCCTCTCTCTTCTTTCAATTGTCTATAAACGTATGTGAATACTTTTCTCCTTTCCTTTCTGCCCCCTCCTTGATCTTCCATCCTTGTCACTCTCTCTCTCTCTCTCTCTTCTTCCAATAATTGTCTATAAACCTATATGAATACTTTTCCCCTTTTCTTTCTACCCCCTCCTTGATCTTCCATCCGTGTCACTCTCTCCCTCTCTCTTCTTCCAATAATTGTCTATAAACGTATATGAATACTTTTCCCCTTTCCTTTCTACCCCTTCTTGACCTTCCATCCTTGTCACTCTCTCTCTCTCTCTCTCTCTTTATCTCTCTCTCGTTCTCAGTAACCCCTCTTTATTTTCCTTCCTATACTCACCTTTCTTTCTTTCTCTTTTTCATTTCTCTTCTATAACCTCTTCTTTTTCAAAATTCCGATTGTTACTGCTCAAATGTGATCATAAAACTGAAATTCCTCCCATCTCTTAAAGGGTAAGTCTACCCTAGAAATTTCACTGTTTCAATTAAAGGAGATAAATTTGAACAGCATTTAAAAAAAAAAAGAAATGAGCAAAATCGGTCAAAGAATAAGAAAATTACACTCATTTACATTTTCTAGTAAACTACTTTCGGCTCTGTAAATGGGCAACACTGACGACATCATATGCAAGCAGCTCTCCATTCACTTTGTACATGAAATTTCACATTTTCTCAATTTTCTCGAAAGTTACACATTTTCTTACCCCCATAATCAATGTATGGTCATAAGAATTGCTTTTTACATAACATACTTTGACTATGGGGTGAGAATATGTGTAACTTCCAAAAAAAATGTGAACTTTCATGTACAAAGTGAGTGGAGACCTGCTCACATATGATGTCATCAGTGTTGCCACTTTGCAAGCCGAGAGTAATTTACTACATAGAGGGTGTTAATAAGTGTATTTTTTCTTATTCTTAGACCGATTTTGCTCATTTCTTTTTTAAAATGCTGTTCAAATTTATATCCTTTTATTGAAATAGTGAAACTTCTAGGCTGGACTTACCCTTTAAAGTTTTATTTTGTTGTTGTTGTTGTTTCGTTTCACCGTAATTAAAGTTGATTATTCAATCACAAAACAATCTCTTTTTACGTTACCCCTCACTGCATACGTATAGAAACACATGCAGTTCTATGATATCTAATACACTCGTGCAAAGTATTGCTTACCAAGCGGATAAATGGTTCAAAATGATACCGTAATTATAATGTTTGCACAATCACCCAAGATATGAGATTGGATTGTCATAATAACATAATAAACATGATAAGCATTCGCCTCCTTCCCGCTCTCCCCCCCCCCCCCCCCCCCCTGCAGCGCTGCCCTGATTTCTACGTGCAATATTTTAATTCAATCTGACTTCCTGCAAATTTGTGGATCAGAATTATTATATGACATGATATGAATTATATACAAGAATCAAAGTTATTTCATGAGTCCAATTGTTGGCGAAATATCAAATCAGAAAGCATGGGACTTCTAATGCATTGTATTGCCAATTCAAAAATTTAAGTGTTCAACTTTCGAAAGGAGCATTTTTATTATTCATGGACAGGAAGAACGGAGTCTCTTCTTTCGCGATATTATGTATATCTTATATCCCTCTAAGTTTCAGATTAGTTAACTAGATCGACGGCGCATTACAAATGCTGTGTTTTTTTATTATTATCAATTATTATTATCATTATTATTATTATTATTATTATTATTATTATTATTATTATCATTATTATTGTTATTAATTATTATTATCATCATTATTATGACTATCATTATTATACCTATATAAAAGGACTTTGAGATGATTTTTGTTACATTCCAGCCACTTCGCACACACAGTCAAATAAAATGAAAACAACTACAGAGTATATAACTTTTTCCAAGTCTTCCAATTCTTTCAATAATTGTCTATAAACGTATATGAATACTTTTCCCATTTCCTTTCTGCCCCCTCCTTGATCTCCCATCCTTGTCACTCTCTCTCTCTCTCTCTCTCTCTCTTCTTCCAATAATTGTCTATAAACGTATATGAATACTTTTCCCCATTCCTTTCTACCCCCTCCTTGATCTTCCATCCTTGTCACTCTCTCTCTCTCTCTCTCTCTTCTTCCAATAATTGTCTATAAACGTATATGAATACTTTTCCCCTTTCCTTTCTACCCCCTCCTTGATCTTCCATCCTTGCCACTCTCTCCCTCTCTCTCTCTTCTTCCAATAATTGTTTGTAAACGTATATGAATACTTTTCCCCTTTCCTTTCTACCCCCTTCTTGATCTTCCATGCCTGTCACTCTCTCTCTCTCTTTCTCTTTCTCTCTCGTTCTCATTAACCCCTTTTATTTTCCTTTCTTTACTCACCTTTCTTTCTTTCTCTTTTTCATTTCTCTTCTATACCCTCTTCTTTTTCAAAATTCCGATTGTTACTGCTCAAATGTGATCATAAAACTGAAATTCATCCCATCTCTTAAAGGGTAAGTCTACCATAGAAATTTCACTGTTTTAATTAAAGGAGATAGATTTGAACAGCATTTAAAAAAAAGAAATGAGCAAAATCGGTCAAAGAATAAAAAATTACACTCATTTACATTTTCTAGTAAACTACTCTCGGCTCTGTAAATTGGCAACACTGACGACATCATATGCAAGCAGCTCTCCATTCACTTTGTACATGAAATTTCACATTTTCTCAATTTTCTCGAAAGTTACACATTTTCTTACCCCCATAGTCAATGTATGTTCATAAGAATTGCTTTTTACATAACATACTTTGACTATGGGGTGAGAATATGTGTAACTTCCAAAAAAATGTGAAATTTCGTGTACAAAGTGAGTGGAGACCTGCTCACATATGATGTCATCAGTGTTGCCACTTTGCAGAGCCGAGAGTAATTTACTACATAGAAGGTGTTAATGAGTGTATTTTTTCTTATTCTTAGACCGATTTTGCTCATTTCTTTTTTAAAATGCTGTTCAAATTTATATCCTTTTATTGAAATAGTGAAACTTCTAGGCTGGACTTACCCTTTAAAGTTTTATTTTGTTGTTGTTGTTGTTTCGTTTCACCGTAATTAAAGTTGATTATTCAATCACAAAACAATCTCTTTTTACGTTACCCCTCACTGCATACGTATAGAAACACATGCAGTTCTATGATATCTAATACACTCGTACAAAGTATTGCTTACCAAGCGGATAAATGGTTCAAAATGATACCGTAATTATAATGTTTGCACAATCACCCAAGATATGAGATTGGATTGTCATAATAACATAATAAACATGATAAGCATTCGCCTCCTTCCTGCTCTCCCCCCCCCCTGCAGCGCCGCCCTGATTTCTACGTGCAATATTTTAATTCAATCTGACTTCCTGCAAATTTATGGATCAGAATTATTATATGACATGATATGAATTATATACAAGAATCAAAGTTATTTCATGAGTCCAATTGTTGGAGAAATATCAAATCGGAAAACGTGGGACTTCTAATGCATTGTACTGCCAGTTTTAAAAAATTAAGTGTTCAACTTTCGAAAGGAGCATTTTTATTATTCATGGACAGGAAGAACGGAGTTTCTTCTTTCGCGATATTATGTATATCTTATATCCCTCTAAGTTTCAAAATAGTTAACTAGATCGACGGCGCATTACAAATGCTGTATTTTTTATCATTATCAATTATTATCATTATTATTGTTATTATTATTATTAATATTATTATTATTATTATTATTATTATTATTATTATCATCATTATTATTGTTATTATCATTATTATTGTTATTATTATTATCATCATTATTATGACTATCATTATTATACCTATATAAACGGACTTTGAGATGATTTTTGTTACATTCCAGCCACTTCGCACACACATTCAAAGAAAAGGAAAACAACTAAAGAGTACATAACTTTTTCCAAGTTTATTTATATCAACATTTCTTTGATATTGACAATATTATCTTGACGTATAGATAATACTTCAAATATACATTTCAGAAAGTAGTATGTACATCACATCATCGAATATATTTTGTTATAAGGAGGCTATGTTTCATATTTCTTTCAGCACACATACA
>CM057168.1:2964453-2981667 GCA_029962745.1 Echinometra lucunter | reverse complement strand
CACCATGAAGAGGAATCCTCCCTTCGTCAACCCCTTCATTCACATCAGCTCCTTCAGAAATGAAGAATTTGACGAGATCTTGATGAGCACATTGTGCTGCATCGAGTGGGGTCATTCCGTCATATCTGTTTTGCCTTGCTCCCTTAGCCATGAGATATTTGATGGCTTCTAGATGACCATGCTGAACAGCAGCATTAAACGGTGTCCAACCATCGACATCAATCTTGTTCACGTCAGATCCTTGTTCAATGAGATATTCCATGACTTCAATGCTACCGTGAATAGCAGCACCATGAAGAGCAATGCTCCCTTCGTCATCCTCTTCATTCACATCAGCTCCTTCAGAAATGAAGAATTTGACGAGATCTTGATGACCGAATTTTGCCGCAGCATAGAGTGGAGGCATTCCTTCAAATTTGTTTTGCTTTGCTCCCTTAGCCATGAGATATTTGACCGCTTCTAGATGACCATATTGAACAGCAGCATTGAACGGTGTCCAATCCTTGACATCACTCTTGTTCACATCAGATCCTTGTTCAATGAGATATTCCATGACTTCAATGCTACCGTGAATAGCAGCACCATGAAGAGGAATCCTCCCATTGTCATGTTCCTCATTCACATCAGCTCCTTCAGAAATGAAGAATTTGACGAGATCCAGATGACCGAATTGCGCTGCAGCAAAGAGTGGGGTCATTCCGTCATATCTGTTTTGTTTCACTCCCTTAGCCATGAGATATTTGACGGCTTCTAGATGACCATATTGAATGGCAGCATTGCATGGAGTCCAACCCTTGACATCACTCTTGTTCACATCAGATCCTTGTTCAGTGAGATATTCCATGACTTCAATGCTACTGTGAATAGCAGCACCATGAATTGGAATCATCCCTTCGTCATTCTCTTCATTTACATCAGCTCCTTCAGAAATGAAGAATTTGACGAGATCTTGATGGCCAAATCGTGATGCGGCATAAAGTGGAGACATTCCGATATATCTGTTCTCCTTAGCCCCCTGAGCAATGAGATATTTTACGGCTTCTAGATGACCATATTGAACAGCATCATTGAACGGTGTCCGACCCTTGACATCACTCTTGTTCACATCAGATCCTTGTTCCGTCAGATATTCCATGACTTCAATGTTACCGTGAATAGCAGCGCTATGAAGAGGAATCCTCCCATTGTCATGTTCCTCATTCACATCAGCTCCTTCAGAAGTGAAGAATTTGACGACATGCAGATGACCGAATTGCGCTGCAGCAAAGAGTGGGGTCATTCCGTCATATCTGTTTTGTTTCGCTCCCTTAGCCATGAGATATTTGACGGCTTCTAGATGACCATTTTTTATGGCTGCGTTGAATGGTGTCCGACCTGCGACATCACTCTTGTTCACATCACTCCCTTGCCAAATGAGATATTTGATGAGATCACTGTGACCCTCCAAAGCTGCACCATGCAATGGAATTTGCCCTTCATCATTTTCTTTATTCATATCAGCTCCTTTGGAAATGAGAAATTTGACGATATCTAAATGAACATTTTGAACGGCTACATTTAATGGTGTCCACCTTTCGACATCATTATTGTTCACATCACTTCCTTGCCAAATCAGATTTTCCATAATGTTTCTAAGACCTTTTTTAGTTGCCATGTGAAGAGGTGTTTGACCTATTTCACACTCGACATGTACGTCTGCTCCCTGTAGGATGAGATAGTCAACAAAGTCTTCATGTCCCTCTTGAGCCGCTGCATGAAGAGGAGTGAGTACAACCTTACTTGGTTTGTCTGGGTTTCCTCCCTGTGAAATTAGGTCATCAACACTTTCAAGATGACCTTTTAAAGCTGCCTTGTAGAGACGTGTGTATCCTTCCCCATCTATCAGGTCTATGTCAGAGTTGATTGGTAGATCTCGTTTTTTCATGTCAAGATCATCCATCGGCATCTCTGCCTGTAATGTCTCATACATCGAATCCCAGTCGTCATTCATATTGGTGTCCAGGAGCTTCATGATTTCCGCTGGTGTAGGAGGAGCTAGGCCTTTTTCCTGATCAACAAGCGTGTCGGTATTAGTTGTCACCAGATCGCCCTGCATAGGATCCACTATGTCGTCCACTACATCCGAATGAAGTCGTTGCGATAAGGCTGAGAGGGCACCATCTCCTGCATTTCTTTGCTGTTCCTCTGCTTCGTTATGAGCATCGTCCAGAATATCAAATGTACGACGTATTGATATGTTATGCAGTAGGGAGATGGGATGAATGCCGGTTCTGTCGAACCTATAACCAAAAAACACATTTCTATCGTTGTACTCAAGATATTATGGGAAAAAATGAAAACTGAAAGAATAATTTTGCACCCTACTCTCATGACTGTATCTGTGGCTACAATTTGCTTAAATTCCAGCTCAAACGAGGCTTCACTGGAAAGGATCAATGTACAAAACTGAATGTACGTACTTTTCCTGATAATTTTTTAATACAAAACTATAAGCAAATTTAATCGAGATTAGTAAAAGATGATGCAGGATAGTAAATTTCCATGATTTTATCTTTTAATGGACAGTTTACCATGGAGAAAAGGGAGGGATTCGAGTTATTCAAGCACTCTCCCTGTGTGTTAATAGCCTACTGTTTGATTATTTTTCTGCCTTAGCTAAATTGAGAATAGTTTCCTGCCATGAAATTTTGGTGGAACAAAGTAGGATTTCTTTATTATCAGTATGCCTACACTGTAAAAGAATTTACTTTAGAAATTACAGTAAATTACTGGCAGTAGGGTCGCAGGTAATTCACTGGTGTAAATCCCTGGGGGATGGGGGGGGGGAGGAATATACCCCCCACTTCTTCGAGAGGGGGATGGTGTGTACACAAATCCACCCACTTTTTTTTTAGTAATAAATGATATTCGAATTAATCAGTTGAACTTTGAACTTTATTTTCCACTTTCAAAAGAACAAACATAAAAAGTGAAACATGTACAAACATTAAAAATACGTACAGATATGATAATTGTAAATTAAGATAATATATACATCGAAAGAGGGGGAAAAAGACATTACTTTACAACGATACAATTGAAAAGTGGACGGACTATCAAGAAGTTGTAATACAACTTAAAACTGATAATCCAAACAATTAAACATTAGTATTAGCATAAGGGTTGATATGTAAAGTACACTGAAAAAAACATTTCTAGTAAAATGATATAGAAAAAAGAAAAAGATAGACTCCGGACAACCCGAAACACGTAATGACCAAATATGACTGTTTAGATTTCCTGCATTATCATTTTTTTGAGCCTGCGTTTGAAGATATTAAGTGTTTTTGCTTCCTTGACATAATCAGGTAATGTGTTCCATAGCAAGGGTCCTTTACGAGTAACTATTGATTGTGAAAAATTTGTTTTCCCAAATATAACTCTGAGATGTTTAGCGATACGAGTATTATATTCATGTACAGCATTATTCGTCTGAAACAGGTCATTGAAACTTGAGGGTAACATGTTATTGCAATATGAGTACATAAAAAATTCCCAATTGATATTTATGAAGTTCATAAATGGGCAAAATGTTAACTTTGAGAAAGAGAGGTTTACTATGAAAACGGAACGGTTTGTTACATATAATTCGTACTGCTTTTTTTTTGGAGACGCAGTAATCGATCCAACAGATATTGATTGCACGAACCCCAAATATGTTGTTATAGGATAAATATGGTAATATTAAAGAGTTATACAAAGTAAGAAGTATTCGAGCTGGCAAAACATGCTTTAACCTATACATCACTCCCACAGTTTTGAAGTTTTCCGTAAAATATGAAATACATGACTTTTCCATTTCAGATCACTATCTATTTCAATCCCTAAAAATGTGCTCGTATTAACACGATTTATGACCTTGCTGTCAATATATATCTTTAAAGTACTGGTATCAAAACTTCTTGAATTAAACACCATGAAATGAGTTTTATCATAATTCAACTGAAGTTTGTTAGCATGTATCCAGCTACTAACTTTGGCAAGTTCGGCATTAATAGTTTGTGATAGAAATGTTACATCTGTATGCTTATAGAAAATATTCGTGTCATCTGCAAACAAATTAAAGTTCAAAATTTGTGAAGATTTATATAAGTCATTAATGTATATTAAAAAAAACAACGGGCCAAGAATTGACCCTTGGGGGACACCACAATTTATTGTCTGTTGGTTAGAAAATTGAGAATTAAAAACAGTAAATTGCTTACTTTCAGATAAATAGCTACGGAATAAATCAAGATTGGTGCCACGAATTCCATAATGATATAACTTGGCAAGAAGTATTTCATGATTAATGGAATCAAAAGCTTTACTAAAATCCAAAAAGATACCAACGACAAGTTCTTTGTTTTCCACTGACCGAGATATATTCATCAAAAAGTCTATAAGAGCATGAGATGTAGAATGTCTAGCACGAAAGCCGAACTGATTCTTAAAAAGTATATTGTTTTTGGATAAAAAAGGACTGCAATCTATTATATAAACAAGTTTCAAAAATCTTTGAGAAAAGAGGAAGCAAAGAAATTGCTTCCTCTTTTAGGAAGTAGAACTGTTGATAATCTGTCGTAGATAGCCATCTTATTTAAAAATTTCTATTTGAAAATGCAATTGAAAACCAGAAAAGTGGTTATTTTTTGGCTTGCTCGCTTCGTTCACTCATCATATTGTAGAATATCTATTTGAAAATGCGATTAAAAACCAGAAAAGTGGTGATTTTTTTTTTAGCTCGATCGCTTCACTCGCTCATATTTTAGAATTTCTATTTGAAAATGCAATTAAAAACCAGAAAGTGGTTATTTTTTGGCTTGCTCGCTTCGCTCACTCATCACATTCCAGAATTTCTATTTTAAATGCGATTAAAAACCAGAAAAGTCGTTATTTTTGGCTCGCTCGCTTGCAAAATAGAAATTAGAACATTTGTAAAAGGGTCTGTGCGGGTGGGTGAGGGTGTGTGCTTATACTTAAGTGTGAGTTGTACAGAAAAAGAAATTGCCAAAAAATTCAACCATCCCCCCCCCCCCCCCCCCACTCCTCAAAGTGGATTTACGCCGGTGCAGTAATTCACTGTATTTTTTCAGTATTTTACTTTTTCTTCTACTGTAAACTGAAAACAGCATTAAACGAGACATTTGAATTCGTCACATGACGAATTAGGTGGTCTGTCGGCATCTTTTAGGTTTCGACGTGGATCGTGATAAATTCGTTGATAAGACTTTTGATAAAGTTTTTACGTCTCGATAGGAGACTAACGTCACAGAAATTGGATGATTTGATATCACAGAATACTTAAAAGGTGATCCAAAGCTTTAATTCACCTTAACGAATCAGATTTTCTATAGGGTTGTACATAAACTACTGTGCACTGCATTGCAATTGTCATAACGGGCCAAAATCAGCAGTTTATTTCATTGACTGTGATTGTATATGTAATCATATAGTTAAAGAGGATAGTAATATAACATGTAAAAAGAAAGCATCGAAAAAATCCTCCGGGACTCGAACCAGGGACCTTGAGCATGTGGGGCAAGTGCTTTGAAGGTATACCTGAATAACAGTTCATAGAGATAACACGTAGATTCAAAACGGAATTCTTCTAATTTCAGGTTTTCCAGTGAAAATTTCGACATGTTTTCGAATTCGCTTAAAAAAGATATGAATGCATAAGATAGAGAATTTTCTCAGCTGTAACATACTTAAAGATGGGCGAAAATCAAGCAGAAATAAGGGAGATGTTGATCAAAGAAGACGAGAATGTAGAATCGAGAATTACGTAAAGATCATGTCCCATAGAGAATACACGTAAAATGAGAAAAATTTACATTGTATCTTTAATCGTGAATTTAGACCATGATAACCTCATCAAAATGAGTGACAATGAATAAGATATTTGTAGAGAATTGTCTCAGCTACGCGAAAATTGATGAATAATAAGCGCGATAGACTTGGTTAAAGGCAAAAAATATAACGTCAAAAAATCAAAATCGAAATTTTGAGTTCACATAAGAATAGGATGACTTCATAATATCGATAAGACAAATTTTTGTCATGGATTCACATCTTCAACTCATAACCTTTCAGAATATGTAAAAAAAATTGGGGGTATCCATGCATTTTGAGAAGCTATGGCGGATTTTAAAGGGACATGTTTTTGCGTGTTTTTACATTATTTTCAACATTGACGCGCGCACGGATTTTGAACTTTGACGCGCGCGTGCGACCTTATGGTTAGTTGAAATCAGTTCTAAATTGATGGAAATTTTTAAGAAAAGTGTCAGGAATGCAAATCAAGTGAAAAAACGGCGTTTTAACGTTATTTAGGACCTGCGCGCGCGCACGACGCGCGCACGGACGCGGACGCGCGCAAATTTTTGAAATGCTTAAAATGGCCTGAAACGTGTGCAAAATGAATTTGAAGCGATTCTGAGCATTTTTAATTTTGCGCGCGCGCTGACGCGCGGACGTACGCGTACGCGCGCGTCTGGCTATCTGAAATTTACTGGATTAAAACTAACTTTAATCATGCCAAATATGAATGAGAAATGACCATCCGTTATGAAGATATGACCCTAAGGTGATTTTCACAAAATGGCGCCTGGATGACGTCACGATGACCCGATGAACATGAAAATATATTGAACGGCGAGATCTGATTATGACTAATAACTGACCAAAATTTCATGCAATTTGAACCAGCCGATTCTGAGATTTCGAGTGCACAAAAAAGTGCTTAGAATAAAGAAAAATAAATAAGAAAGAAAATTCTGACGAAATTAAGAGGTGATCTGTCAAAGATGACAGACCACCTAAATAGAGTATTTGACTGAAAAGTAAACATTATTATATTCTATCCTTAACTGAATTTACATTGTATATAGGGGAAATTGTGTATCATTGAGGACCATTAAACAGAATTTTATGTTTGACAAAGGCAAATGGGATGCTGGTAGTTGTAGGTACTTGGAAATAGTTTTAAAAAGAAACGCAGTGGAAGCCAAATGTAATTGCAGTAATTGGTCGTACGAAATTTAATCCTTAATATGCTAAAAGAGTCTGTGCAAAATTTCACACCGAGAGGAGATGGCAGAGAGATTGCAGTCTCGTGAGGAAAAGTATGTAAGGATTTTATCCCTAGCTTCATCTAAGAGGAGGGCAGAATGTTCAAAGAAATTGATTTGGTAAAGATCATTACACGAAACGAGATATACTTTTCCTTTAACTGATGGAAAACATTTCATTTCATTTCATTTCATTTCATTTCAATTCATTTATACAATAGATCGGAACATGTTGATCATCGTGGTATCCAGATGAGAGAGTACTAGAGTGAATCAGTTGTCACACGATGTAGCAAACGAAAAGAGATTGCGACGTTTCGGCTGCAACTGCTAGCCTTCATCAGGCAATGTAGAACGAGCGCCGTGCACGCGTCTTTTATAGCGTTCGCGAGCGTTAACCGCACCGGGAGCGTCCCCGTGATTGGTTGGCGCCGCGACAATGCTGCTATTGTTCGGAGCGCTGGCTGTGCTGCTATTGGCCGCTGCGGAGTCCAAGGGGACAGCGCCCCCACCGGTCGCGGCGGGGGGAGCATGGCGGCGGATGGTAGGTAGCCAAGCTTCCGGGATGTCGATCCCACTGTCTCTGTTAATGTTGTTAGGGTGGAGCCGAATCTGTTTAGCTTCCTTAACGCGACGCGAATACCAGTGCTTGTCGTAGGCGATGCACGGGACTGCACCCCATGTTCCCGCGACCGAGATCATTGCCAAGGTTGAATCTTCCGTATGTAACCTTGACGCCGAGTCCCGTGACTCAGTCCGCAGGGAGGTTAATGCCATACTCTCTACAGCGAAACCGCCGAAACCGAATGTTACGCCCGGTATGCGCAAAGCCTTGAAATCCCTCATGGAAGATCGATTCATTATGGTTCTGCCTGCTGACAAAGGCCGCACTAGCGTAGTTGTGGATACCGATATGTACCGTAGTAAGATGTCTAACTTGATTGACTCCAGCCCTTACCGCGCCATTAAGAGAGAGACCCCACCAACCGGCTCTCCCGCAAGCTCACTACCATTCTCAGCGATCTTAAGAAGAATGGTGCTGTTGACGACCAAACCTACCGGAGGTTGAGGCCTAAACAGAAGCAGCCGACGCACATCTATGGATTACCGAAAATCCATAAGCCCGATGTCCCGCTCCGCCCCATTGTCTCATGTGTCAGCTCATTCGCGTATGATGTTTAGAAGTTTCTCGCGGATATTTTGTCTCCGCTTACCGGTTCGAGCGAACATGCAGTTCGCAATTCCGCGTCTTTCGTTGATTACGTGCGAAACCAGACCATTGGCGAGAATGAGGTTATTGTTTCATTTGATGTTGAGTCATTATTCACTAACGTTCCGATTGAATCCGCATGCCGTGTCGCCCTTCAGCGCATGCAGACTGATGCCGGGTTCTCTGCCCGCACCAGCCTGTCCCCTGGGAAGGTCGCCGAACTCTTGGAATTCGTCTTGAAATCCACGTACTTCATGTACAACGGAGAGTATTACGAACAACAGGAAGGAGCAGCCATGGGTAGCCAGGTTTCCACTGTCGTTGCCAATCTGTACATGGAGAACTTTGAAGAACAAGCGCTGGAAGCTTGTCCTGACGAGTGCGCGCCCAGGGTATGGAAACGGTATGTCGACGATACTTTCATTGTTACGCAACGGTCTACCGCCAATGACCTTTTGAGCTTCATGAACGCGCAGCAACCCTCCATCCGCTTTACCATGGAGGTCGAGAACGATAACCGCATCGCTTTTCTCGATACTTTGGTGCACCGTGACACCAATGGCCGCCTCACTACCACTGTCTATAGGAAACCGACGCATACTGACCAGTACCTCGCGTAAGATTCCCACCACCCTCGGTCCGTCAAGCGTGGTGTAGTGAAGTGTCTCTACAACAGAGCACTGCGCACTGTTACTAAGCCTTCCTGCACTGCCACCGAGAAGCGCCATGTTAGGTCCACTCTTATTTCCAACGGTTACCCGCGTTCGTTTATCCGTGTCGTCAAGCAGAAACGCGCAACTACCAACGAGCCTGCGTCCTTTAAGGCCACGGTAGTACTCCCGTTTGTTGAGGGAGTTTCGCAGTAACTCCGGCGGCGCTTGGAGAACCATGGCATCCGTGTTCAAATCTGACACTACGATCCGCAAGCACCTTGTCCGCCCGAAGGACCCTGCACTCCCCGATAGGCGCGATGGCGTTGTCTACAAGATGCCCTGCGGGAA
Organism: Echinometra lucunter; assembly: GCA_029962745.1. Classification (NCBI taxonomy): domain Eukaryota; kingdom Metazoa; phylum Echinodermata; class Echinoidea; order Camarodonta; family Echinometridae; genus Echinometra; species Echinometra lucunter. The sequence continues at coordinate 2,972,365 of CM057168.1, read as the reverse complement.
TTGTGACAAGGTCTACATCAGAGAGACAGGTAGACCAGTTGGTGAAAGAATGCTCGAACACCGCAGGGACGTCAGATTTATGCGCACTGACGGTTCAGCGGTGGCAGAGCATGCTTATGATGCCGATCATCCACCTAACTGGGGTGCAGTCCGGTGCATCGCCTACGACAAGCACTGGTATTCGCGTCGCGTTAAGGAAGCTATACAGATCCGGCTCCACCCTAACAACATTAACAGAGACAGCGGGATCGACATCCCGGAAGCTTGGCTACCTACCATCCGCCGCGACCGGTGGGGGCGCTGTCCCCTTGGCTCCGCAGCGGCCAATAGCAGCACGGCCAGCGCTCCGAACAATAGCAGCATTGTCGCGGCGCCAACCAATCACGGGGGCGCTCCCGGTGCGGTTAACGCTCGCGACCGCTATAAAAGACGCGTGCACGGCGCTCGTTCTACATTGCCTGATGAAGGCTAGCAGTTGCAGCCGAAACGTCGCAATCTCTTTTCGTTTGCTACATCGTGTGACAACTGATTCACACTAGTACTCTCTCTTCATTCTTCATTCTGAAAAAAAATACAGCTACATAATAAACAGTTTTATGTGAACAAAAATACATGCACATAGTAAAGAATTTGATCTGTTGATATGAACATTAAGCAGTATTAAGAGGAATGGAAACTGAAAAAAATATATATACACGTACGTAAGGGAGGATTAAAGTAATCAAACCGGAATAACATAAGTTGTATGAAATTAAGGTGCAGTCATTTTGGTGCACTGAATAATTAACGATGGTTGAAGAGTAAAAGGTTTTCCTATCCGATATGCCCAGAGATCAATGAAAAATCATGGCAGAAGTACTTTATCCATCAAAGCTTTTTCGTTTTATTTTCTGCTTGCTAAATCTATATTATCCTAATCAATATCTCATTTCCCCTTTCCACATCTACCCCCCTAGTCTCTCTCTCTCTATTCCATTCTTCATTGTTCTCATTTGGAAAAGTGTTCTTCATATTTTTATAAAGGAAAGAAGAAAATGAATTTTTGCTTTGCAGATAACGATTTTTACTAAACTATTAGCTCTCCCTTTTTGAGCGATATATGTCACATTAGTGGAAGAACCCAAGTTCAATTTACGATAATCATTAACAACAAATATATTTCTGGTTAACGACAGCGTGATATAAAAATGGTTCTTTAAAAAATCAAGTGATCTTACGGTTTCTGATCGTGAATTTTGGTGTCACAAACAACTTCTTCGGGAAGCTTCTTCTCATTGTCCGGCTGTTGTTCAAATTCGCAGGCCTTCTCAGTGGGCTGTAAAACATAAAAAAAACCACAGGAAATGATGAAAGCATAATTTTCTAAAAATGTTTTACTAAGATTTATATACCTAACAATCATGACTGTTTCCCCTTAAAAAGATGTATATCACTATATACAGCGATTTAAAAAAAATATTTAGCTGTTTAATAGAGCAAAATTCCTAACATAAGACTAGGGTTCACAAATAAAAGTGAACTCTAAAAATTGATGAACTGTGTATAAAAGTATAATCCCCTGGAAAGGTAAGTATGGGAAAGGATTTTGTCAGCAACGTGAGGGCATTATTCTAAGTTGAATAAAACTTTGATTTATCTCAAATTAATGGAAATGCGACAACCTTTAAAAAAATGAAACGAAACACCATTTTATATCGTCAGTTGAAAAGCTACCTCGCTCAGTAGTCATCAAAGACAAAATATTTCAAGGTAAGTTTCTAACACGAAGATAAGGTAACACTCTGGTCACTCATAAAACAAAGAAGACAAAAATCTATTACTATTCCTAAATCATTAACAACAACAAAATTTTAACGAAATATCGCAAAGTAGATTAATTGTAAACAATAATCGCCTATAAAATTCACTAATTTAGTGAAACACATGACCTTCCGGGCCGGGGGTCAAATGCTAATTGCCACCCCGCCCAATCAAAGTCAAGGCTTAGTTACGGAAGACAACAGGGACAGTGACCTCAAAACATAATCTTAACTGGAAACTTCAGGGCATATGTTAAGCATATCTAATATCTAATTTAACTTTCCTCTATATTTCTCCTCTTTTCTCTCTATTAAAGTGCATAGAGACATATTTGTGATATGCGCTATATAAATAAGGTATATTATTATTATTAATATTTATCTGTTTTAAAGCACTTCCTTCAAGGTCAGAGCTACTTAATTTCGCTGGGGAGACAAAACCTCGGATCTCAAAAATGTTGAATGTTCAGGAGAGCCCCAAATCATGGCTCACTTAGCATTATCACGTATGGAGGCAGTCAAGTTTCGTTTATCAGAAGTGGCCTAATATTTGCAAATGGGCACGTAAGGGTTTAAAAATACATTTCATAGCTATAAGATTATGAAAAGAAATAAATTTCATCAAAACTTGAGATATAAGGTCCTGTCACCCCAGCGACGCTATAAAGGCTTATGATCAATAAAATTGGCTCAAACTTTTTTCTTGGCCTGAGATCTACAGCTGCATCGAGAAAAGGCTAACGGTTCCAATTAGCGCTCACCATGTTCCAAATATCTCAAAATAGCATTATTTGGGCTTTAAGTATAGTTTATCAATTGAATGTTATTTCTAAATCCTTTTGGCCACCACCTACCTACTGACACTCTTAATTTGTTGACTACATGTACATTCCTTCAAAAGTGCGGTTAAGCGCATTAATTTTTTGTTTTATTGTTACGACCACTATAAGATTATTTTTATCATTTCTAAATGTAGACGTTTCCATTTTTAAAAATTCTGTCCATTTGCGAAATTTTGGGCTAAAATAGAATTGGAAGATTATGAAGTTATGTAAAGGCTGCTTCTTCTCATTCTTGTCTTCTTCTATTGCTTGACCTGTCCCCCTTTCCTTTAAATTTTGTTTAACACTCTATTGTATATCTTTTGAAAGTAACATCATGGTTTGGTTAGTGAATACTGTAGGTGTAGTCTAATCACTTCTGTTAGTATTTTTGTTTTTCTACCACTTTAAAGCAAGAGCGAACTGGCACCCTTGCATGGGATTTTGAAATAGTGCCTTCTCAGTCCTAAACTACTGATTTTGTCCCCTTTTTACTCCCAGCATGCTCTATTCTGAGCAATGAGAGCTTTATTTTTTGAGTAACATCCGTTAAAATGTATTTGGATTCATACTAAGGAAAATCACGAGAAGCCACAAAGGATATAATGTCTCTAAGAGTCTCTGGTTTTGATACATGTAAGTTGGTGCAGTTGTAAATTCATTGTAGTAAGGGTCAGTTCACTGCTGCTTTAAGAAAATATGTAGCATTGGATGGTGTGGGTGTGGCAACATCTCAAGCATCAAGCTAATGTTTTCATACCTCTGTATGTTTCTCTATTATCTGATTATTTACAATTGTTTGATTTGGTCATGATAATACTATGAGGTATTATGATGCACAATAAATGAATTAATGAATACGAGCCAGTTTTGAAGAATAAGTGATAACATTTGAAAAAAAGAATATTCAGACAAGTGAAAAAAAAATGGTTCCGAATACTCATATGAAATATGAAATCACAATTTCAGGATATAGGAAGTCTTCTTCTAGGAAAGAAAATCATGTCGAAGGAACGTAAGAATGGTCATGCGATTTAGCCGTTATGCTCGGCCTATGTCGAAAGGGTGCGTGCGCGGAGCGAGATGGGAGCGGGGAGAGAACGGGGATGGCCACACTAACAAAACAAAGACAGATGATATGAAAACAAAATTGTACATAAACAAAACAAAACAAAACAAAACTAGATGAATCTTCGACCACACGTGGTCCAACTTTATGCCTCCGCCATTACCAAATCAGAAATAAATGGCACTTCCTGTTGATTTATTTTCATTTATACAATGACATCTTTGACCTTGACCTTTGACCTTGTGACCCCCAAATCTAATGAGAGCATTGCCCTTTCCATATGCATACATGAGCCAAGTTTGTTGAACCGTCAAATGGTTACTAAGTTATCACAAGAACGAACCATTTCTATGCACACAATGACCTCTATGACCTTTGACCTTTGACCTTGAGACCCCAAAATCTACTCAGATAATTGTCCCTCCCATATGCATACCTGTGCCAAGTCTGAGGTTGATAGGTCAAATGGTTCTTAAGTTATCGCGAGAACGAGCCATTTTTATATGTTTTATTACCTCTATGACCTTGACCTTTGACCTTGTGGCCCCAAAATCTAATCAGATCATTCTTCCTCCCATATGCATACCTGTGCCAAGTTTGAGGTTGATCTGTCAAATGGTTCTTAAGTTATCGCGAGAACGAGCCATTTTTATGTGTTTTATTACCTTTATGACCTTGACCTTTGACCTTGAGACTCCAAAATGTAATCAGATCATTGTCCCTCCCATATGGATACACGAGCCAAGTTTGAAGTTGATATGTCAAACGGTTCTTAAGTTATCGCGAGAACGAGCCATTTTTATGTGTTTTATTACCTTTATGACCTTGACCTTTGACCTTGAGACTCCAAAATGTAATCAGATCATTGTCCCTCCCATATGGATACACGAGCCAAGTTTGAAGTTGATATGTCAAACGGTTCTTAAGTTATCGCGAGAACGAAAACGGGATGGACGGACGGACGGACGACCCGAAAACATAACGCCTCCGGCAACCACCTACAGTGGGCGGAGGCATAAAAAAAGAAGAAAAAAGTAAGAAAGGAGACATTCGGTTCGCTATCCCCTGATGGGGTGGGGGGGGGGGGAGTGTCCAATGATCCCCAAAATATGTATGATGGAGAGAATTTCCCTTTTCTGTCTGCTAGAATATTATGGTGGGATGCATAAAACGGGAGAAATGTATGCCCCCCCCCCCCCTATTAAAAAAAGGGGGGGGGGGAGGGAATAGGCATTTTGTTCATGAGTATTCTTAGTTTTTTACAATCAAGATTTTTTTTTTTTTTAAACACATGCACACGTTGGTATAAAACAGCAATTTGAATAAAATGCTTTGCTCAAGGAAGGGCATAAGTGCCGTGCGGGAATCGAACCCCGAACGCAGAAGCAATCTTATGCACCCGTAAAACACACACATACATGTACATGTATGCACGCACACACACTTGCAAATATCTTCCTTCAGTTTCTTAATTACTGTAGGAAATTAAAGATGAACATGAGGCTGATTTCGTAATGGAAAGCGCATTTCCAAAGGACAGATGAGGCAGAATAGAAAGTCATATTTCCATTTTATTCAACATGGAGGGAGGGACAACAACATGTGCACGCCGAACAATCAATCAATCACAACCAAATTAGACAATTTTGTGTGGGTGGGTGGGTGTGTGTGTTTCCGGGTGCAGAAGATTGCTTCTGCGTTCTTGAGTGTAAGAATACTCATAAAAAATGCCTAATATTCCCTTTTCTTTAGGGGGGGGGGGTTGACACATTTCTCCCGTTTTATGCATTCCACCATTATTCCAGCAGACAGAAAAGGGAGAATTCTTTCCCACATGAATATTTGGGGAGATCCTTGGACGCAGGCGTGCCGGAAGGGTCCCTGCTTTGGGGGGCGGGGGGGGGGGGCACTCTTGGGGGCCCACCCCAAACCTTTATGGGGGCCCACCTCAAATGCTTACATATCAGCATTCAACGTACCCCATATACAACTCCCACAACCACATTTCTCCTCCTTTTATACATATTTCTTTATATATAAAAGGACAAGTTTATTGTTTTTTAATTAAGAAAATACTGTTATCAAAAAGGATGAGGATACTGAGGAAGGGAAGGGAGAGGAGGGGGCAAAATAATCTCCGAATAGAGCAAACATGCGCCCCCTTTTCAAAGATGATAGACAGAATTTCTAAATACTGAGAACCGTTGCTTTTAGTTACTATACGAGGGAGCGTAGCGACCGAGTAAGAAATTTTTGATTTTTGAATGCTGAAAGTTTGCATTTTAGAGCACTAATCATGGTATATAATCCAAAAAAAAATTTTTTCTTTCGAGGGGGACCCTATTTTGGGGTTTTAAAAAAAAAAAAAAAATCGATTTTGCCCCCCTTCGAATGATGGGGCCCCTCGCCCTCGCCCTCCCCTCTTCCGGTGCCTATGAAAATAATCCGCTGAATGAAGCAAGCATCTGCCCCTTTTCATAGATGATAGACAGAATTTCTAAATACTGAGAAACGTTGCTTTCAATTACTATACGAGGCAGCATAGTGACCGAGAAAGAAATTTTTTATTTTTGAATGCTGAAAGTTTGCATTTCAGAGCACTAATCATGTCAGTATGGTCATTTTACATGGTTGTGTATGATAAAAAACCCCTTTTTTTTTCTTCTGAGGGGCCCGGGATGTGGGGGGGGGGGGGGGAGGGCAAAAATCGATTTTGCCCCCTTGCGAATGATGGGGGGGGGGCAATTGCCCCCATCCCCTGCTTCCGGCGCCTATGCTTGGACACCCCAATCAGGTGATAGCCAACTGCCTGTCTCCCGCACGCACGCACTCTTTCGACGTAAAGCCCTTTTATAAAACGGGTTCAAGGATGCAGCCACTAGCTAGTGCGTATGCATGTCACGTGTTCATGCTTTAATTCAACGCAATCTTTCAGCCGTGCATTTTTTGTGGAGCACTGTGCATTTTGGATGCATCACTTTACCTCTAGCACGTAAAAACTGAGATGCGCGCAATGAAATACACGTTCTTTCTAGAAGTCTTTCACAGGGATTTTGATGCGCTTACTCAGGGACGCGTCACACTGGCTACGCTTGTGATGTCCTAATAGAAAGCAATGTTGCCTCTTTGCCTGTGTGATCCAAGGAAATTTGGAGGAGTTTTAACAAATATTGCACTAAAGGTCATTCTGCCAACCCGTTTTATAAAACAAATAATGCACATATTTAAATTCGTGATGTTAGTGACGATGCAGGCATCTCGGGTATTTACAATATTATGCAAAAGCACTCGGCGCAAGCTCCTCGTGCTTTTTGCACATTGTAAATACCCTCGAGTGCATTATTCGTATAATACTCCATAACAAGAAGCTTAGATTGGCCGAAAATAGGATGAAAAAAAAAACGTTTAATAAATACTCTATAATATGATATTACAACTCGAAAATCGGATCTGACAGTAGAGTGTGAAGGGGGTCTAAGGCTTTTGCTTTGTCAGATATGTGGAGGTCTTTTCATTAATAGATAAAAGATGAGTATACACTCTAAAAAAAGATTGGTCAGAATAACCAAGGTGGTGGTGAATATGTGTCCAACCAAAATATTGGTCAAAATTGACCAAATTATTGATTAAAATGTACCAATATTTCAGTTGATTTTGACCAATTTCTTGGTATTCACCAACACCTTGGTTGTTCTGACCAATTCCTTTTTAGAGTGTAGGGTTCTGCATTCCCATTTCCCACATTACATCAAAGAGCCTTCAGAGAATTAAGAAGCGGGTTAAGCACTGCCACAACTTGTTCTCCGCGCTCACATTTGTAACGGCTTGCAGAAAGCCTTTTTTTTTTTATAGTTCAAACACATTTATTTCAAATTATTCAAATAAACAGCAAAAATAATGAAACAACAAAGCAGCAATATGACCTACTGCTCTTAAATTGACATAACTGGTTTTATGGTTGAAACAAAACATCAATTGTTTCCATATTTCTTAATTAGAAATATCTGTCAGCTATCTATCTCTTCTGTAATTAAAGCACGGATAGTTCAAAATTAAAAAAACAACGACTGGTCATTTCCATCACATCCCTGCAATCAAAAGCGTAAGCTCTTAGGAGAGGAGCTTGTCCTATTTTAAGCAAACGTTCGTCGAAGAAAGAAAATTTTCTTTTTCAAGAAGGTATTCAGGAATGCCTTGGCTTGCAGGAACAAGAGCTTTTCTTT
>CM057168.1:2935021-2963953 GCA_029962745.1 Echinometra lucunter | reverse complement strand
GATCTTAATTTATGGGACAACCTTTAAAAATGAAACGAAACATCATCATATTAAAAGCTACCTCGCGCAGTAGTCATCAAAGTCAAAATGTTTGAAGATAAGTTTCTGAAACGAAGAGAAGGTAACATTCTGGTCACTCATAAAACAAAGAAGACAAAAATCTGTTACTGTTCCTAAATCATTAATAACAACAACAACAAAATTTCAAAGAAATATCGCAAAGTAGATTCATTGCAAACAATCGCCTATGAAATTCAGTTATTTAGTTCAAAGTCAGAGCTACCTAATTTCGCTGGGGCGACAAAACCTCGGATCTAAAAAAAAGTTTGAATGTTCAGGAGAGCCCCAAAACATGGTTCACTTAGCATTACCGCCTATGGAGGCGGTCAAGTTTCGTTTATCAGTAGTGGCCTAATATTCGCAGATTGGCATGTAAGGGGTTGAAAATATATTTTAAGTATTCATAGCTATAAGATTATGAAAAGAAATAAAATTTCATCAAAACTTGAGATATAAGGTCTTGTCACCCCAGCGACGCTATAAAGGCTTTTATATAACACCTAAATAGATATTGATCATTTGTCCCATTGCACTATGACGTCATCATTCGTGCAATTGTGGCTCCATTTACCGTGCAATCTTGGATCCATACAATTTGCTCCATTGCATATACGCCGAGAGCCCAGCACACTACACGTAAAACGCTTGCGTATGCAGTGTGCACTACGACCAGCGCGCTAGCGTATAGCGCTATTGATTTATTGCGATTTGATCTATTTTCAGGTGTCATATAAAACAAATAATTCGGTGAAAGATGAAATTATTGATCCATTCAACGAGGCGTAGCCTTGTTGAATGGATCATTTAATCTTTCACCTTTCACCTCATGAAATATTCTGTCCATTGCACTCACAAACATTCATTATTTGTATAATGTTCAATAAAATTGGCTCGAATTTTATTCTCGGCCTGAGATCTCCATCTCCATCGAGAAAAGGCTAACGGTTCCAAATAGCGCTCACAATGTTCCAAATATCTCAAAATAGCATTATTTGGGCTATAAGTATAGTTTATCAGGTGGATGTTATTTCTAAAGCCCGGTGGCCACCACCTACCTACTGACACTCTTAATTTGTTGACTACATTCCTTCAAAAGTGCTGTTAAGCGCATACTTATCTTGAGTTGTGAGTAACATAAAACATTTCTTTTTGGTTATATTGTTACGACCACTATAAGATTATTTTCATCATTTCTAAAAGTAGACGTTTCCAGTTTTTAAAAACCCATCCATTTGCGAAATTTTGGGCTAAAATAGCATCGTAAGATTTATGAAGTTATGTAAGGGCCACTTCTTCTTATTCTTGTCTTCTTCTTATGCTTGACCTGTCCCCCCTTTCCTTTAAATCTCGTTTAATATTTTATTGTATATCTTTTGGAAGTAACGTCATGGTTTAGTTAGTGAATTGGTGTAGTGTAATCAATTCTGTTAGTACTTTTGTTTTTCTACCACTTTAAGCAAGAGCGAACTGGCACCCTTGTATGGGATTTTGAAATACTGCCCTCTCTGTCCTAAACTACTGATTTTGTCCCCGTTTTACTCCCAGCATGCTCTATTCTGAGCAATGAGAGCTTTATTTTTTTAGTAACTTCCGTTGAAATGTATCTGGATTCATACTAAGGAAATTCACGAGAAGCCACAAAGGATATAATGTTGTTTCTAAGAGTCTCTGGTTTTGATAAGTTGGTGCTGTTGTAAATACATTGTAATAAGGGTCAGTTCACTGCTGCTTTAAGAAAATACGTATCACTGGATGGTGTGGGTGTGGCAACATCTCAAGCATCAAGCTAATGTTTTCATACCTCTGTATGTTTCTCTATTATCTGATTATTTACAACTGTTTGATTTGGTCATGATAATACTATCAGATATTATGATGCACAATAAATGAATTAATGAATACGAGCCAGTTTTGAAGAATAAGCGATAACATTAAATAAAAAATCATTCAGACAAGTGAAATAAAAAACAAATATTTTGTTTCGAATACTCATATGAAATATGAAATCATAATTTCAGGGAATAGGAAGTCTTATTCTTGGAAAGAAAATCAAATCAAAGAAAAATAAGAATAGTCATGTGATTTACATGTAGCCGTTATACTCGGCCTATGTTGAAAGGGTGCGTGCGCGGAGCGAGATGGGAGCGGGGAGGGAACGGGGATGGCCGCACTCTTTCGAAAGAAGCCCCTCAGGTTGTCTCGAAGGGGTGGGTTGCGTGTGGAGAGTGAAATTAACGCACCCATTCATGGAAACCGGGGGGGGGGGGGTGTCTCGAAAGGGTGTGTTGAGTAGTCTGATTTACCAGCCATTTTTTTTTTTATTAATTCAATTCAATTCAATTCAAATTTATTGAAATAAAATCCTGACATGTAAGGATTATCAAAAAAAATGGCGAAACACAACAAAACAAAAATTTAACGGAAACATATTGAATAACAAAATATAACAAAACAAAACAAAAAAAGAGAAGAAAAAAGTAAGAAAGGAGACAGGCGGTTCGCTATCACCTGATGGCGGGGGGGGGGGGGGGAGTCCAACGATCCCCAAAATATATATGAGGGAAAGAATTTCCCTTTTCTGTATGCTAGAATATTATGGTGGGATGCATAAAACGGGAGAAATGTATGCACACCCCCCCCCCCCCAAAAAAAAAAAAAAAAAAAAAAGGGAGGGGAAGGGATGTCACAAAGTGACCAGGAATTTAAATGAGGGAACAGCAATTACTACCAGACCCAAAGGAACAATAGTCTCTTAGGGCAGAGTGCACGGATTGAATGGGAGAGTTATGCGAGTGATGTGTGCTGGACAGTGATACCTTGTGCAATGAGCTATGCAGAGCTGAGTAAGTATGCTTGGTGTATGTTGCATGAGTTAGCTACTGGGCAGAGCAACTTCAGCACTGGTCAAGGCAGGACCTGTGTGCTGAGTGAGTGTGAGAGGAGATAGGATGCGCAGCAAGTAACTTCACATTTTTGGTGCCATCTTCTATGAAAATCTGGGCAAAGCAGGCCAGGAGAAGACTCCTCTACAGCTCCCATCATGATTTTGAGACCAGTAAGTGTTTTTTTTTTTTTGCAGTAATTTTCCATGATTTATCCTTTTTTCTTGTATATAGTGTAATGCCACAAATTAAGGCGTGGCACGAGAATCAAACTTCATTTGCATAAAGTAAGACACAGAGTTCTAGCATTTTAGCGGAAAACCAATGAAATGAATTATTTAATTAGTAAACTATCTTTGTATTTTCATCAGAAAGAAAGAAGTTAAAATATTAAATTTTGGTGATATTTTGTGTAGAATAAATTGTGTGGATAAAATATTGCTCGAATAAGCTAATAGATAATTGATATTTTTCTGTGGCACATTGGAGAAAAGAAGAGATTTAATTTTGTAATTTAGTGTGCAGTTACTTGGAAATATAGTAAAAGGAATATTTTTTTTTTTTTTACATATTTGGACTGCTAAATGAAGATGAAATATGTATAGGGCTTTGATAGTCAAGAAATGTTTGCATTATATTGATCATCATGAAATTCGGTGATTATATTTTTTTTGAGATATTGACCTGAATCAATATTTTGACATATTTGAATATTGCTTTTCTGATTCATATTTTATACTTCAATTGTCTTTCTTATATATGCAAGAAGCAGTCTCTTGAAAAGGTTTCATGAATGTATATATTTAGAATTATGGGGTAAACCTGTATGCTGTGACTCGTAGGTTGTATGTATGTTTTAACAGCAGACAGGCAGCTGGGTTCCAGGACAGATCCCGTCCATGAAAACTGAGTTGGGATCCTTCGTCTACTAGACGAGCTACCGTCACTGAGTTCGACAGACCGTCGATTATGACCCCGCCGATGACGATTTCTTCGTTGACATCATTTAAGCTTCGCAACCAACTGTGAACTCGAACACCCATGGTTATCCGGTCACCATGTCTACGTGCATTCACCTATAGAGATACACCGGGAGCACAGAGCGACATAATGTAAGGGATTTCCAAAGGGTTGAGGACAGTTGCGAACATTTAATTTACAGTATAATCTGCAGATATTGCACGTGCTACATAACCCAAAGAATAATATATTTAAATAAGCTCAAGTTTTGGATTTTTGGATATTTGCAGTACTGCTATACCAAAAAGGGGTAATTATATCCTACAAGGGAAACGGAAAGAATTGTTAACTTTGTGTATTTATATATTCCATTTTTTGTTTTTAAATGATGTGAAAGTCACTTATCATTGGAATATATCATATTGAATGACTAATGTGAATATATTTCATTGACATATGAAATGAATATATTGTGGAAGTTTTTCAGTTGAATTTATTATATATCTGAATATTGAAGAGTTGGAGATAAGATGATACATTAAAAACACATAACTTCAAGATTTGAATAATATAATTACAATGCATCTCGAGTAATTATTTCTTTGTGTATATTCCTAACCAACAGTTCTATATTACAGAACAGTACTATCGCCAGACTTTGCAAAACAGTGCATTGATCTGACAAATTGGCGACCACGAAGGGACTTTCTCTTTTGATAGGTACAGTTAAAATGTATAGAAGTTGGTTTCGAATGTAGAATTTGTAAACTGAATTAACTTGTTTGTATTTTGTCTTTTCTCCTTAGAGAATAACATTGCATGTCAGGGCTACTGGAGCTGAGAGGAGTTTTCACTCTAGGCCTGTGGACTAGACTGCTTACCCAATTTTCATAGGTTGGTCGGAGCGCTGCAAACTGTTGGTATGGATCGGGATAAATTCATAGAACAGGGGAAATCTTTTGGTCTTAGTGGGGATGATCTGAAGGTGTATGTTGATGACTGTGTGAAAGAAGCACGAGAGGAAAGGGCTGAAGCAAGAGCTGCTGCTAGTGAAGCGAGAGCTGCTGAAACTGAAGCTAAAAGGTTAGAGTCAGAGTTACTTGCACAACAGATTAGATTAGAGGAGCTTAGGAGAGAGAGTGCAAGTACTTCGCGATCTGGTCCTAAAGTAAATATTCCTCCCATTCCACCTTTTCAGGATGGTAAGGATGATATTGATAGCTACCTTTGTCGTTTCTAAAGACATGCCTCTAGTGTTGGATGGAATTCTGATGATCTGGCCTTAGCTTTATCTGCTTTGTTAACAGGGAAAGCACTTCAGATTGTTTCTAGACTTACAGTTTCTGAAGCTAAAGATTATAGTGCAGTAAAAACCGCCTTATTGAAGGGTTATGATTTAACGGAGGAAGGTTATAGGTTGAAGTTTCGACATGCAAAAATCCAATCGGGAGAAAGTTATGTTCAATTCGCATCTAGAATTGAAAAGTATTTTGATAGATGGCTAGAACTTAGCTGTTATGATGATGATATTGTTGGTGTCAAGAGTCTCATACTACAAGAGCAAGTGCTAGATACATGTAACAAAGAGTTGTTAATGTTCGTTAAAGAACGTCAACCTTCGAATTTGCAGAATCTTTTGAAACTTGCAGATCAGTATAGAGATGCTCATGCAGACCCAAGGATACGCAGGATGAGAGATAGACCATCTACAGGAACCCAGCTGTCTGATGGAAACAGTTCAAAGAGTCGGGGACAGGAGAGTCAGCCTTCTGGTGACAAGGCTGGACCAAAGTCAAGTCAAGGGACAGAGAAGACATGCTACCTTTGCAAGAAGGCTGGACATCTTTCCTGGAACTGCCCCCAGAAGAAGAAGAAACCAGAGAAAGGAGCAAGCCTAAGTGTTGCTGGACCTGTCAGCGAATCGGCAGAAACAGGAACAGACAACGTTGAGACAGGAAAGACTGGCCTGCAACGTTCCTTCTCTGCAGAGAATGAGGAAGGTATGTGTCAAATCGTAGATAAATCTTCGGTCATAGAAAGGAATCTCACCGAAGACAGGATGAGTGTCAAGTTAGCCGACGGGGATACCTTGCCACTGTTGTCTGCAGCGGCATGTGGAGTACGACAGGATGGACTCCGGGTCTGCAGAGGTGTCGTCAATGGTGCCCTAGTGGACGTGCTACGGGACACAGGCTGTTCTACGGTGGTGGTGAGACGAGATTTGGTGCGGGAAGACCAACTTTGTGAAGAAGAAAAAACTTGTGTATTAATTGACAGGACTGTTCGATCTTTTCAAGTTGCTATTTTACAGATTGATACACCCTACTTCACAGGCGAGGTAGAGGCACTCTGTGTGAAGGATCCAGTCTACGACTTGGTGCTAGGACAAGTATCAGGAGTGAGGAAATCGGACGACCCCGATCCTGACTGGACACCACAGAATCATCAGGCGAATGCAGTGGAAACGAGGGAACAAAAGAGGCAAGCATCACGGGCTAGGCCACCCCTTGCTGTACCCAAGCCATTCGATGATGCGGTGACTGTCGAGGATTTGATCAAAGCCCAAGCAGAGGACGAGTCATTGTCAACCCCAAGAAAGTGTGCAGACACCGGCGAAAAGAAGACAAGTCGGCAAGGTAATTCTTCTCGTTTTTTCTACAGGAGGGGAGTGCTACACAGAGAATACGTAGACACCAAACCGGGAGCCGACCCAGTCTTACAAGTAGTGGTGCCTACCCAGTACAGAGACCAGGTGATGAGACTGGCGCATGAGTCCATTCTGGCTGGACACCTCGGTGTGAAGAAGACACTGGAGAAGATACTCCTACATTTCTTCTGGCCAGCAATGCATGCCGATGTTGACCGATACTGCCGTTCATGTGAACCTTGTCAGCGAACTATGCCGAAGGGTAAGGTCAGTAAAGTTCCGCTTGGTTCAACCCCTCTTATTGACGAGCCTTTTCGTAGAGTTGCGATGGACTTAGTCGGACCAATCGAACCTGCTACCAGCAAGGGAAACAGATTCATCTTGACTGTAATGGATTATGCTACAAGATATCCAGAGGCAGTGGCTCTTCGGAGGATAGATACCCAGACTGTAGCAGAGGCATTGGTCAACATCTACTCGCGAGTTGGCATCCCACGTGAAGTTCTGACGGACAAAGGCAGTCAGTTCACATCGGACTTGATGAAGGAAGTAAGTAGACTTCTTTCGATCCGGCAGATGACTACAACACCGTATCACCCAGCGTGTAACGGATTAATTGAGAGATTCAATGGGACTCTAAAATCGATGCTTAGGAAAATGTGCGAGGAGAGACCCAAGGACTGGGATCGTTACCTTAACCCTCTACTTTTCGCATACAGGGAATCGATTCAAGAGAGCACAGGATTCTCGCCTTTTGAACTTTTGTACGGTCGTTCTGTTCGTGGACCACTAGCCATTCTCCAAGAGCTTTGGACAGGCAATGCAGTCGAACCAGAGACGAAGACTACTTATCAGTACGTCTTGGACCTCAAAGACCGACTAGAGGCAACCTGCAAAGTAGCACAGGAGAATCTGAGCAAGGCTGCAGATCGATACAGAAAGCAGTACAACAAAAAGGCGAAGTTGAGAAAGTTCGAGATTGGCGATGAAGTTCTCCTTCTACCAACCGACAACAACAAGTTGTTAATGCAATGGCGAGGTCCATACCAGGTAGTAGAGAAGGTTGGACAGATGGACTACAGACTGGACATAGAAGGAAACATCAATACTTTTCATGCTAATCTTCTTAAGAAATTCTTCCGGAGAGAAGACCATGTTG
The DNA here is from genome assembly GCA_029962745.1 of Echinometra lucunter. Lineage (NCBI taxonomy): Eukaryota > Metazoa > Echinodermata > Echinoidea > Camarodonta > Echinometridae > Echinometra > Echinometra lucunter. The sequence continues at coordinate 2,956,245 of CM057168.1, read as the reverse complement.
GCGTCTTGGATGTGGTGTGTACATCTGTCGTCGATGATACCATGGATAAGGAATCTGAAGAGAAACCAGCTGTGCGCAGGGATCTACTCCAGCTTCCGTCCCTCACCCAGTCGGAGAACATTGATGATGTACAGATCAGTCCACATCTGACCCAAGATCAGCATGACAGAGTTAACATCCTTCTTCAGGAGTTTGAAGATACCTTGACTGATTTACCAGGAAGAACAAACCTCGGGCAACATGACATAAAGCTGACAGATAAGGAGCCAATCAAGTGCAAGCCTTACCCTTTACCTCATGCACTACGAGAGGAAGTGAAGAAAGAAGTTCGAAAGATGATCGATCTCGACATAGTAGAGCCTTCATCCTCACCGTATGCATCCCCAGTTGTCATGGTGAAAAAGAAGGATGGTACAGTACGGTTTTGTTGCGACTACCGTAAACTCAACCAAGTCACAGTGACAGACGCAGAACCCATCCCAGACCCAGAGGAGATCTTCAGTAAATTGGCCAATGACAGATTTTTCACGAAGATAGACCTGACGAAAGGTTACTGGCAAGTGCCACTAACTGACGAAGCAAAGCCTCTCACAGCTTTTGTGACACCGGACGGCCTTTTTCAGTTCAAGGCTATGCCTTTTGGTTTGGTAAATGCTCCGGCAAGCTTTAGCCGAATCATGCGTGATTTGTTGCGTGGATTGGTCAATGTTGATAACTTTATTGATGATATTCTCATCCACACAGCCACTTTTGATGAGCACCTCAACATCCTCAGAAATGTGTTGGAGAGATTGAAGGCAGCCAACCTGAAGGCTAGACCAACCAAGTGTGTCATCGGTTGCGAGAACGTAGAATTCCTAGGACACCGAGTAGGACATGGTGAGCTACGACCAGTCCCAGAGAAAGTGGAAGCGATCAAGAGTGCACCCCAACCAAGAACCAAGAAACAGATGCGCTCGTTTCTTGGCCTCGTCGGTTATTATCGACGGTTTATCCCCAACTTTGCCGCACTAGCAGCTCCGTTGACGGACAGAACCAAGAAAGGCGAACCATTACAGGTAAAATGGGGACCATCTGAGGAGAGTGCATTCACTACTCTCAAGCAGAAGCTAGCGGAGGAACCAATTCTTCACCTGCCAGATCTGAGTCGATCTTTTATTCTAAGGACAGACGCATCCGACGTGGGACTTGGAGCAATACTTCTTCAAGACGTCGATGGGAAAAGGTTCCCAATTGCATACGCTAGTAGAAAACTGTTCCCGAGAGAACAACGATATGCAGTTATGGAGCGCGAGTGTCTCGCTGTTGTCTGGGGTATCCAGAAATTCGAGCCCTACTTGTATGGAACTCATTTTCATCTCGAGACAGACCATCAGCCGCTCACCTGCATCGCAAAGTCTAAAGTAGCAAATGGGAGGATCTTGAGATGGGCCTTGGCTCTACAACCTTACCGATTCTCGATCACTGCTATAAAGAGTAGTGAGAACGTAGGAGCTGATTATCTTAGCAGAATCCCAGATTCTGAAGGTAGTTAAGTGTAGACACAGGAACAGGACAGATTGACAAGTTGATTTTTTTTTAAAATTTGAATTTTGTTTTGGTTCTACAGTTTTGAAAAAGTCACTCTTAGGTATCAAAATTATATTTTTATTCAAGTTAAAGATATAATTATTCTTTTAAGGAGGGGGAGAATGTCACAAAGTGACCAGGAATTTAAATGAGGGAACAGCAATTACTACCAGACCCAAAGGAACAATAGTCTCTTAGGGCAGAGTGCACGGATTGAATGGGAGAGTTATGCGAGTGATGTGTGCTGGACAGTGATACCTTGTGCAATGAGCTATGCAGAGCTGAGTAAGTATGCTTGGTGTATGTTGCATGAGTTAGCTACTGGGCAGAGCAACTTCAGCACTGGTCAAGGCAGGACCTGTGTGCTGAGTGAGTGTGAGAGGAGATAGGATGCGCAGGTAGTAACTTCACATTTTTGGTGCCATCTTCTATGAAAATCTGGGCAAAGCAGGCCAGGAGAAGACTCCTCTACAGCTCCCATCATGATTTTGAGACCAGTAAGTGTTTTTTTTTTTTTTTTGCAGTAATTTTCCATGATTTATCCTTTTTTCTTGTATATAGTGTAATGCCACAAATTAAGGCGTGGCACGAGAATCAAACTTCATTTGCATAAAGTAAGACACAGAGTTCCAGCATTTTAGTGGAAAACCAATGAAATGAATTATTTAATTAGTAAACTATCTTTGTATTTTTATCAGAAAGAAAGAAGTTAAAATATTAAATTTTGGTGATATTTTGTGTAGAATAAATTGTGTGGATAAAATATTGCTCGAATAAGCTAATAGATAATTGATATTTTTCTGTGGCACATTGGAGAAAAGAAGAGATTTAATTTTGTAATTTAGTGTGCAGTTACTTGGAAATATAGTAAAAGGAATATTTTTTTTTTACATATTTGGACTGCTAAATGAAGATGAAATATGTATAGGGCTTTGATAGTCAAGAAATATTTGCATTATATTGATCATCATGAAATTCGGTGATTATATTTTTTTTTTAGATATTGACCTGAATCAATATTTTGACATATTTGAATATTGCTTTTCTGATTCATTTTTTATACTTCAATTGTCTTTCTTATATATGCAAGAAGCAGTCTCTTGAAAAGGTTTCATGAATGTATATATTTAGAATTATGGGGTAAACCTGTATGCTGTGACTCGTAGGTTGTATGTATGTTTTAACAGCAGACAGGCAGCTGGGTTCCAGGACAGATCCCGTCCATGAAAACTGAGTTGGGATCCTTCGTCTACTAGACGAGCTACCGTCACTGAGTTCGACAGACCGTCGATTATGACCCCGCCGATGACGATTTCTTCGTTGACATCATTTAAGCTTAGCAAACAACTGTGAACTCGAACACCCATGGTTATCCGGTCACCATGTTTACGTGCATTCACCTATAGAGATACACCGGGAGCACAGAGCGACATAATGTAAGGGATTTCCAAAGGGTTGAGGACAGTTGCGAACATTTAATTTACAGTATAATCTGCAGATATTGCACGTGCTACATAACCCAAAGAATTATATCATTAAATAAGCTCAAGTTTTGGATTTTTGGATATTTGCAGTACTGCTATACCAAAAAGGGGGTAATTATATCCTACAAGGGAAACGGAAAGAATTGTTAACTTTGTGTATTTATATATTCCATTTTTTGTTTATAAATGATGTGAAAGTCACTTATCATTGGAATATATCATATTGAATGACTAATGTGAATATATTTCATTGACATATGAAATGAATATATTGTGGAAGTTTTTCAGTTGAATTTATTATATATCTGAATATTGAAGAGTTGAAGATAAGATGATACATTAAAAACACATAACTTCAAGATTTGAATAATATAATTACAATGCATCTCGAGTAATTACTTCTTTGTGTATATTCCTAACCAACAATTCTATATTACAGAACAGTACTTATCGCCAGACTTTGCAAAACAGTGCATTGATCTGACAAGGGAATAGACATTTTGTTCATAAGTATTCTTACACTCAAGAACCTCTTCTTTTTTTTAAACACATGCACACGTTGGTATCAATTTGCATATAGCACATCACTTTATTTGAAAGACGATAAAACATCAATGTAAATAAAATGCCTTGCTCAAGGAAGGGCATAAGTGCCCAGCGGGGATCGAACCCCGAACGGAGAAGCAATCTTATGCACCCGTACAACACACACACACACATACGCACACCCATACACTTGCAAATATCTTCCTCCAGTTTCTTAATTACTGTAGCAAATTAAAGATAAACATGAGGCTGGTTTTGTAATTGAAGGCGCATTTCCAAAGGACAGATGAGGCAGAATAGAAAGTCATATTTCCATTTTATTCAACATGGAGGGAGGGACAACAACATGTGCACGTCAAGCAATCAAGCAATCACAACCAAATTAGGCAATATTGTGTGTGTGCGTGGGCGTGTGTGTGTGTGTGCGGGTGCGGGTCCAGAAGATTGCTTCTGCGGTTTTGAGTGTAAGAATACTCATAAAAAAATGCCTATTCCCTTTTCTAGGGGGGGGGGGAGGGTGACACATTTCTCCCGTTTTATGCATCCCACCATTATTCTAGCAGACAGAAAAGGAAGAATTCTTTCCCACATATATATACATGTATGGGGAATCCTTGGACACAGGCACGCCGGAAGGGTCCCGGCTTTGGGGGGATGGGGGCAAACACTCTCGGGGGCCCACCCCAAACCTTTTTGGGGGCCCACCTCAAATGCTTACATATCAGCATTTAACGCACCCCATATACAACTCCCCCAAGCATATTTCTCCCCCTTTTATACATATTTCTTTATATATAAAAGGACAAGTTTAGATTTTTTTAAATTAAGAAAATACTGTTATCAAAAACTGTTTCCCATCTTCTCGCATCATTAGTACTGAAACGATTATTTTTCACTGCTTTTAACATGTTAGGATGGCGTGAGAGACTGAGGAGACCGGGCATCGCAGTGGAAGGGTTATGAAAGGCATACTGGTAAATTTTGACGATGGTGCCGACACCCTTTGCTCGAAAATCAGCTATTCAGTTTCACAACTTTGTCCGCGCGAGCGAAGCGAGCGTGCATATTTTTTACAATTTTGGTGGAGAAAATGTACAGAAATTTCATATTCCGGCATTGCCCAAATATGAAAAAAAAATACGGGCGCCCTTATGCCAATATACATTGTATGAGGATACTGAGGAGGGGAAGGGAGAGGAGGGGGCAAAATAATCCCCGAATCGAGCAAACATGCGTCCCCTTTTCAAAGATGATAGAATTTTTAAATACTGAGAACCGTTGCTTTTAGTTACTATACGAGGGAGCGTAGCGACCGAGTAACAAAATTTTGATTTTTGAATGCTGAAAATTTGCATTTTAGGGCACTAATGACTGTATAAAATTAAAAAAAATCTTCTTTTTTTTTCTTTCAAGGGGGACCCTTTTTGGGTGAAAAAAATTGATTTTGCCCCCCCCCCCCTTCGAATGATGGGGCCTCTCGCCCACCCCCTCCCCTCCCCTCATCTGGTGCCTATGAAAATAATCCGCCGAATGAAGCAAGCATCTGCCCCTTTTTCATAGATGATAGACAGAATTTCTAAATACTGAGAAACCTTGCTTTCAATTATTATACGAGGGAGCATAGCGACCGAGAAAGAAAATTTTGAATGCTGAAAGTTTGCATTTCAGAGCACTAATCATGTCAATATGCTCATTTTACATGGTTGTGTATGATCAAAAAAATCTTTTTCTTTCTTCCAAGGGGGCCGGGGTGCAAAAATCGATTTTTCCCCCTGCTTCCGGCGCTTATGGTTTGACACCCCCCCTCAGGTGACAGCCAACTGCCTGTCTCCTTTCCTACTTTTTTTTTTTTTTTTTTTTTTTTTTTTTACTTACATTAACAAAAAAAAAAATGGCTGGTACATCAGACTACTCAACACACCCTTTAGAGACAACCCCTCCCCCCCCCCCCGGTTTCCACGAATGGATGCGTTAATTTCACTCCCCACATGCAACCCACCCTTTCGAGACAACCAGGGGGGGGGGGGGGCTTCTCTCGAAAGGGTGCGGCCATCCCCGTTCCCTCCCCCTCTCATCCCGCTCTGCGCACGCACCCTTTTGACATAAGCTGTTTTATAAAACGGGTTCAAGGATGCAGCCAATAGCTAGTGCGTATGCATGTCACGTGTTCATGCTTTAATTCAACGCAACATTCAAGCCCTGCATTTTTTGTGGAGCATTGTGCATTTTGGATGCATCACTTTACCTCTAGCATGTAAAAACTGAGACGCGCGCCATGAAATACGCGTTCTTTCTTGAAGTCTTTCACAAGGATTTTGATGCGCTTACTCAGGGACGCGTCACACTGGCTACGCTTGTGATGTAGGCCTATTGTGATGTCCTAATATAAATCAAATGTTGCCTCTTTGCCTGTGTGATCCGAGGAAATTTTGAGGAGTTTTAACAAATATTGCACGACAAAGTCATTCTGCCAACCCGTTTTATAAAACAAATAATGCACAGATTTAAATTCGTGATGTTGGTGACAATGCAGGCATCTCGGGTATTCACAATATTATGCAAAAGCACACGGCTCGTGCTTTTCGCACACTGTAAATACTCTCGAGTGCGCTGCATCGCCACTAACACACTCACATCTGAGCATTATTTGTATAATACTCCATAACAAGAAGCTTACATTGGCCTAAAATATGAAAAAACATGTTTGATAAATACTCTTTAAAATGATATTGCAACTCTAAAATCGGATCTGACAGTACAGTGTGAAGTGGGTCTAAGGCTTTTGCTTTGTTGGATATGTTGCACCTTCCAATTGGTGAGAGGCGAGTCCTTTGAAGCTTACAATATTGAGGGTGATATGATAAATTCATGATCAATTGCAATCAGTCTGGGTCTGAGTGAATTTTATGGTTTATTAAATCAAAACTTTATGCATGAGTAAACAGGAATTGCATTGATTATTGTAGCATTTAATTGATTTTAATGGATTACTTTAACAGATTTTATGTTCTTAATGAATGAAACACTAATGAAAATGTGCAAAACCTATGCTGAATTTTAGCGTAACATCAGTCTGAGACATGAGATACATGTACATATATAGATTTGATTCGACACCATTGTTTTCCATGTCTTTTTGCGTAACGTCAGTTACCGGCCCCTTTTTCGCTTGCTGTGTGATAAGAAATGCAGTTTGAGATAAAAACTTTCCATGTGTTTCTTCCCCATTATCAACTTATTTATCTATAGTAATTGAATGTAAAAGCTGAAGCAAGTATCATTCACAAAACTACAATATGAACAATACGACTAGTACTCTATCTTGGTAACGTCAGTTACCGTGGCATTGCCCATATGCATTGGTCTCATCTCCACAATATCAAGACCACCTTCCCTTATCCCGAATTCTATCATGTCCCAAATTTGGTCTTATTGCTCTCACCCAGTGACCTGAAGAAAAAGTAGCTAACATTCTGTGACATTCCTTTTTTTTCTCTCTTACAAGATGGATGAAACAGTTGTAAAATTGAAAAGAAAATCAACTGAAAAGAAAGACTGACATGTTCATTTTACAAATTTTACCGTATTTCTTGTGAGAAACTCAACTGCAACAAGCCAATAGCAAGATTGTGTCTCGCCCACCGGTAACTAAATAACACGAAAGTTTCCCCAAGTACATCCCTAACCAAGTTTGATGTCACAAGAAAGTCTTGCAGGTAAACTTTAATGTTTGACCTAAAATGACCTTTAACCTTACCATGTGACCTGACGGCACAATAGTATGAATGTACCCCTAGTACAGCTATGACCCAAGTTTAGTTGAAAAGGGAGCAACAGTTGCAAAGTTTTTTTGTCATAAGAGAGTCTTGCAGGTAAACTTTAACGTTTGAAATAAAATGACCTTTAACCTTACCATGTGACATCCGATGCCACTACATGTATAACATGAAGGTCTCCCAAGTGCATCTATGACTCAAGTTTAGTTGAAAAGGGAGCAACGGTTGCAAAGTTATTTGTCATAAGAGAGTCTTGCAAGTAAACTCTAATATTTGACCTCACCATATGACCTCCGACAGCACCACAACATGATGTTACCCCTAGTACCCAAGTTTGGTTGCCATTGGACCAACAGTTGTCAAGTTACAAATGTATGTGTCAAAAGAGAGTCTTGCAGGTAAACTTTAACGTTTGAAATAAAATGACCTTTGACCTTACCATGTGACATCCGATGCCACTATAACATGAAGGTCCCCCAAGTGCATCTATGACCCAAGTTTAGTTGAAAAGGGAGCAACGGTTGCAAAGTTATTTGTCATAAGAGAGTCTTGTGCAGTAAACTCTAACATTTGACCTGAAATGACCTTTGACCTCACCATGTGACCTCCGACAGCACCGCAACATGATGGTACCCCTAGTGCATCTACCACCCAAGTTTGGTTGCAATTGGACCAGCAGTTGCCAAGTTACATGTATGCGTCATAAGAGAGTCTTGCAAGTAAACTTTAACATTTGTGACGGACGGACGACGGACGGACGCCATTTGGATCCCTAAGTCTCGCCTTCACCTCCGGTGGGCCGCGGGCGAGACAAAAATGACTGGTGGGTTGGTTGATTGAGTGATTGACTGAGTTACCAGGAGAAGGGAGAGAGAGAGAGAGAGGGGGGGGGGGGGAGGAAGGGGCATACAATGTCCTCTTGACCCTTATCCCATCCACCCAACAATGTCCATCTCACCTCCCCTGCACCATATACCATCACCCAATCCTGACCCCCATGAACACACCACTGAGTCTACAAGGGAAAGGTACAATGCTACAATAATCAATGCAATTCCTGTTCACTCATGCATAAAATTTTGATCTAATAAACCATACAATTCAATCAGCAAACCCAAACTGATTGGAATTGATCATGAATTCAGCATATCCCCCTCAATTTTGTAAGCTCTAAATGACTCACCTCTCACAATTGGAAGGCGCAATTCCTGCGCAACTTAATTTTCATACCCTTTACAAAAGTTAGCAGTGCTCACCCAAGCACGAATTATTTTCGGCCTTTTTGATCTCATGTGAAAGTTGAGTCCATCAGCTATCCATATATATAAACCTTCTCCGCCAGAATCATATATTTTTCATTTGGCAGCCATTTCAAAAGTGTAAAGTTTCTTTGGGAGCGCACGGTATAATTAGTGTCCAATTTATCTCTCTAGGCGCTTTCACACCTACCCGATCAGGAAAAATACCCGTAAATTACGAGAACTTGTTAAGGCCCCAAAATACCTGATAATTGTTCTGCGCTTTCACACCTACCCGAAGCCAGACCTCTTCGGGGTAAGTTCTCGAAGTTACGAGCATGCGCAGAACTATTTATTTTGCAGACGAGGCTCGTGCTTTTAAATTCGCTCAGCTAGCTCAGCTCTTGCTATGATAGCGCTTGCTAGTTAGCTCGATGCGATCTCTACATATTGATGTACACTTGCAGTCTTATAATCTCTCTTTAGAACTTTCAGTTTATTTTTTATTTCGAGAGGTGTCCTCTCAAACCCGAGGCTGGCAAGTCTTGCAGCCAGCATAGTCATATTTCTTTGGCTGGGGGAGGCCACTGCCTTATACACCTCCTCCTCCCTCCACATCGCTATCAGCGATGATCAGAGGATGACATACTACCGTATCGATATATCAGAATAAATCATAAATAAAAAAAAAAAACACGAAAGGGGAACAGAACTTTACAAAAACAACGACGTAGCTAGAAATAGACGATACAAATCTCAAATACAGAATGTACGGTACACAAACGATAACGACGTCCAATACGTACACGGTACACACAGTACAGTACACACTTCGTGCGCCAGTGCTTGATGGAATAGAAGTTCTCGTAATTTGCTTTCACATTACAAAAATCCCCGCGACCTTGGAGAAAGTACTCGTAATTTTGAGAAAGTACCTACTAATTTACGGGTATTTTCTTACGGGGATATTACTCGTAATTTGGTTTCACACTGGCAAAATACCTGGTATTTTCTGATCGGGGTAGAATACCCGATCTGAAAATACCAGGTATTTTTCCTGATCGGGTAGGTGTGAAAGCGCCTTCTCTCTCGTAGATTGTTTGCTGAGCATCCCTTGACAAACACCATCACTGAATGCAAGCATCAGCAAATTTGTTTGTTTGCGTGCTTTTGTTTGTTTTTAAATATAGAGGTTCTCATCTGTAGCCTACAAAAGGTACGATGACAAAGGCTCATGTTTGATTTTCATCAAATGGGAACCTATTCAAGTTCAATCATGTTAATATTCATGCAATGTAGTTATATTTTACTCCCTTTCCACGGATGGCCACACTGTAATCCAGTTTGTGGGAGTGAATATTTTCATAATGATGTAAATGACTATGTGTTAGACATCAAGAATAAAACAATGAAATCCGTTCATCACATAACTAGTGATTAAGTATATTTCATCAATACTATTATCGGTCGCCATGTAGGTTTAAAAATGGAAACTGTTCTTACCTCTGGTCCGTCTTGGACAGTTGAGCCTGGAGTCATTTCCTCGCCATCTGTGTTTACCCCCATTGTGGAATCACCTGTATGAAATGAGAGACAAAGATTTAGCTCAAAAGAATGGAAACATGGTATGGTTTATCCCTACTGATATGTTATGAAGTGGGGATTACAGGCATACGGCTACAGTACATGTACTACCTATGAGACCAAACGCCCACGAGTCCAAAAACTCATGAGATTGCCATATTTTCAAGCATTACTGCTTATAATGGCAGTCTTTCTTCCGCAAATGATTTTGCATGACATAATTTTATTATTCCTGTCACACTGAAAATGCATTTATTTTATTTTATTTATCTTTCCCCAGCAAAGCTTGCTTACTTTCATCTAATTTTCACTCCACAGCCAGGTTGCTAAGAGACAAGGAGTAAATTTTATGCAGCAATGAGAAGTGTGTGAGGAGAAGAGTGTGAGAGATTCTTTTTGCCATCGATGTCTGACTTGAGTTGATTTACATATCTATTGTATGTTGTGTGTAGGGTAGTAAACTTGAATAGGTCTTTTTAGTTGAGCTCAGTGAGCCTTTGCTTTTTAACAGCTGCTTGAGATACTTTTGGGAAAGTGTAAAATTGGGAGGATATACCAGTAGTTTTCCAGTAGTTTTCTGGGCAGATCATCTTTTAGACTTTGTGGAGCACACATGTGCAGTTTGAGGCAGTCGCCATTTTAGTCGCCATTTTAGTCGCCATCTTGATTTAATTTGATTTTCAAACTTTGAACCAAAAGCAGCCTTATTTCACTGATATTGGCTGAAGCTTTAGAAACCTGTATGAGGCCAGATTAGGCAGAATTCATACTGATATTTTTATACCTGAATTGAAGAAGCCATCGGTAAGTTAAACTGTGATTTCTTCTAATTTTCTTATCAAAAGAAAAAGAAAAAAAAAAACAACTTAAAGAACTTCAGAGATGATTTGGAATTTTTATATAAATGTTATAAACGTTATGGAATATTTGATATGTACTTTTGAAGAAGAATGCAAGTATCCTACAAACGTTATTTTGCAAGTATATGTAACCGGTAAATCATACTTTGTAAATGATGTTCTTGAATGTGATTTTTAACCTCAAGTGTGTTAATAGAAACTTCAAACAAATCTTTATCAATTATAATATGACATGTAAAATGAAAGACATGTTTGATGTTATTGTTAGGATATATCGTAGAAAGATTATTGGTTTTGTTTTTAATTTTAGATGGTTCCAAGATCGGGATAATTTCCAAGATTGGGATACGTTCCAAGATCGGGAGCATTTCCAAGATCGAGATAATTTCCAGGATCGGGACATTTTCCAAGGTCGGGCCGTTTTGAAGATTTGGCTATTTTGTTCCTACGAAGGTCGGTGAATATTATTGCTTTAGGCTGACGTCTTTGATGGAGATTTTTTTGGCCAACGATTACGAGATAAGTTGTCGTAAAGAACAGTGAGAGGGAAAGCAGAAGAATATTTTTATTTCAAGATGTGAACTTGGTTTTTTTTTTTTTTTTGAAGTCTTGCAGATTGACTGTTGGATTCAGAGATACAGACAAAACATTTTGAAACAAGATGAGGGAACAGTTGGTAGTGAAAGGGTTGTTATTTTAAATTTTTGCATCATTGTAAGATTTTATGATTTCAGATGTAGTCTTGAGCTGGAGATGTGGAAATGTAGTCAGAGGTTAGTTGGGGAGAAGTTGAAATTCAGATATTTGAATATTTTTTTTTGTGTGTGATCACTAAATTCAGTAATTGAGAGATATTAAGTGAAAATGAAGGTGGATCAGTACAGGGTCCTTTCATGGGAATGTTTAGAAGAGTTGTGATTGCATACGGAAATGAAACAAGGGTTTAATTAATATTTTTGGAGGTTATTGGAGGTGATAGTGTGATACATTGGAAAATTGAAATTGGTTTAATTGTGATTAGATCAGTACAGGATCTTTTCAGGGATAAGTTGAAGTATTTGTTGGTATAGAGACAAGGTCAGAGTTGGAACTGGATATGGTGGATTGGATCAATGCAGGATCCTTTGCCTATTTGTCATATTGAATTTCATGGTTGTGAAACAGTAATAATTTGAGGTAATATACTTTGTCGTTTTCGAAGTGTTGAAACATTTTATTTTATTTTTGTTTGACAATACAGAATTTCGAAGAAGAGAGATGTTTTGATATTCGAGGGGTTTTTTTCGTATACTGAAATAAATTGTAAATCTATTTTGACTGGTACAAGCTGAGTTTTATCTGGAATTTTATTTGAGTCCACCCATGTGACAATTCCCTTTGTCCATCTTACATGCCGAGCGTTCTGGCTAGGAGCCAACATGCCCAGTTTTATTATGTCTCGTTATTATCCTGTAAATCTTTCTGACTTTATCTATTATTATTTTATTTTTAAACAGTATTATTTTTTTATTTCTACTTCTTTGGAATTATTATTATTTTTTTTTGTTCTTTCGTTATTATCATCATCAATATTGTTTTATTGATCTTCATTTCATTATTTCTTTTGCATTTTTAGAACGAGACATATATACCCATATCTTCATGGCCGTATGTAGTATTTTTTTCTTAGGAGGTGGGGAGGCAAGACGCGTAAAAATTCTCGAAGAAGCTCAAAAGTGAGGGGGCAAATCGATTGAGCTAGTTATGACGGCTCTTTTGCATAACATTCCAACGTTTTGGAATTCCAAAATTCGTTATCCATAATACCGGTTTCCGAAAGGACAGAATTTTAATCCTTTTATATTCTGAAAGTATAGAAAGTATACGAAACATGCAAATTTTGGGGTACTCTTTGTGTTGAGTACAACACAACAAATGAGCTTTTTGAAAGCCTGAATGCCGTTTACACCCATTTTGGTACAGCATTTCTATTGCAAGGAGGGGAAAGATGAAAAAGGGAGTTCTATGTGGAAAACTGTAGAAGTGCCTCCCGGAGTTTGCAAATGTGGCTATACGATAGCGTGCGCCTATAATCCAGCTAACAATGGAAGTTATAAACTGATTCAGCGAACCCACGGGCAAGCCAGGTTCGAGTCTGAGTCATGTCTTTCGGTCCCAGAGGTAAATAATCATATCTGATTGATGTTTGTTTGTTTGTTTATTTATTTTCCGATTATTAAAAACACAATACATAAATATATAACATAAGTAAATAACATAGATGACATCAACTGAAATAAATAAAATGAATTGCAAATATGTTGAATAGATAAAATAATCGAAAGGATAGCCCATTTCAGAGTCATTAAAATAAATTACTCTGTTCTTCCATGGGGTCCATTAAAACATTAAAATAGAGTACATTGCAATACAAAAGAAATTAGACGTTGAAAAAAGAAAAGAAAATGACAAAATTTTACATATATATGCATAACTGAATGAACCAATTAGCCCCCACCCCCACCCCCATCCACAATGCAATTTATCAGACCAAACCTACTTGGTCACCCCCCCCCCCCCCTATGTGCAGCAAGAGAGAAGCTACCAGGCATGGACTATACATCGCCTAAGTACCCATTTATTTGCCTATTGAATTCTTTAAGTGTGCCAGAATGGCGAATTCTTATTGGTAATTCATTGTATAACACAGTTGCACGATACATAAAAGTTCGTTTGCAATAGTTGGTTCGCGGTTTAGGAAGAGCCAATAGACCAGCAGTTCTAAAATCATATTTGTTTTCCTTAGTAACAAAGTTCTCCTTCATATACCCAGGAGCCAAATCATGCATTATTTTATACATAAATGATAACATGTGTCTCTTTCTTCGCTTACATAGTTTTTCCCAGTCCAGCAGATTATGAAGTTCGGAAATTGATTTATGTTCATATGGATTTATGCCCAAAATTATTCTAGATGCTCTGTTTTGGAGCTTTTGAAGTTGTTCTAGTAAAGTCATATTGGTGGATTGCCAGACTATATCAGCATAGTCAAAGTGAGGTAAAACAACAGTGTTATATATTACATTTAAGTTTGAAGTACTCATAAAGTATTTAAGTCTGCATAAGAAATTTATCATTTTTCCAATCTTCTTACACATGTTATCTACATGCAGATTCCACTTCAGTTCTGAGTCAACATGAACACCGAGATATTTGAAACTTTTAACTTGAGTTAAGCGAACACCATTTAAGTTTAAATCTATAGTACCATTCTTTGTAAGCATTTTTTTCGAGCCTATCAACATACAAACAGTCTTGTTACAATTTATTCTTAACTTGTTTTTCTTCATCCACAATTCCAGTATTTTCAATTCCTTATTCATTGTTGTTTGTAAAATTCGTGGTTCTTTATGTGAAAAATAGACCACAGAATCATCTGCATATAAGTGTATAGAACATTTATTGAAGCATTTGGGTAAATCATTTATAAATATAAGGAACAGCAGCGGACCTAATAGGGATCCTTGTGGAACACCGAATTTGAGGGGCTGTTCCTCTGACATTGCATCATTGACAGATGTGATAATCCCTCTACCTGATAAGTAACTTTTAAACCAGTTAAGTGCTATGTCAGTAATCCCAATGTTTTCAAGCTTATTCAAGAGGATCTTATGATCCACAGTGTCAAATGCTTTTTGTAGGTCTACAAAAACAGTTCCAGTGTACATTCTGTTATCAAGAGATCTGAGCCACTCATCTGTAACCTTAATCAGAGCAGTGCATGTCGAGTGCTTAGGTCTAAAGCCTGATTGTTCTTTTGTAAATATACTATTAGCATGAAGATAATGAATTGTTTGCTGTTGAATTATCTTTTCCAAAACTTTAGAAACACAGGGCAGCAGTGAAATTGGTCTATAATTGTCCGGTTGTCTTTTGTCACCTTTTTTGAATATTGGTATTATCTTGGCTATTTTCCAACGTTTGGGGACTATACCTTCTATAATGGATTTATTAATCAGAAATGTCAGAGATCTAAGCACTACTGGAGCAGCTGCTTTTAAAATAAATGAACTAATGCCATCAATGCCTACAGATTTTTTATTCTTTAAAGAATAAACTAATTTTAACACATCAATTTCTGACACTGGAGATAGAACAAAGTTTCACGAAATGTACCAGTATTTCCATTGCAACAAGTTTTTGTAACATCGTTAAAGTTTTCAGCACCAGACCTTAATTTTTCAGCAATACTTGCAAAATGATTGTTAAAATCATTTGCTAGAGTAATATTATCATGTGCACTACTTATAATAGATGGAGAGGAGCTTCTATTTGGTACAAATGATTTCAAAATTTTCCAAGATTTGTTTCGGTCCTTACATTCACTTAATTTCTCAGAATAATACTTCTTTTTAGTTTTTCTAATCTCTAATGTGACTTTATTTCTTAAACGTCTATATTCTTTCCAGTAGACATTCTGCTTTTTGTTCCTTGCCTTATCTTTCATTTTATCACGAGATACATGTGGCTCTGACACACTGACACTGTCACGCCGCCTCATCTACAAGAAATTATACATGTAGAACTTGAACAAGATAGAAATGAACTGGATGATAGACAGATCTGGAAACCCGACTGCAGACTTCTGCATATTTCCAGTACATCTGGTAATAATAAAAGGTAATAAAGTATATCCCACATCCTACTAATAGAGTATATACAAAAAAGTGTAATAGAGATCACAATGCATACTTATCACAAACTTCAATGTAATATACTGCCGAAGTGAATTATGAAAGCATGCAATAACCACAAAACAGCTTATACAGAAATGAGTGTCATATCTATTGATTTCCTTTTTATACTGAATTACAAACCCGACAGGTTGAGATTTTGTATGACCTTTAAAGAAGATGTTCAGCCGACGATATTCTATTTTAAGGTATGCTATGATGAAGTAATATTAAGCCTAAGTAAAAGTATTATCGAAAGTCCACTTACCATTTCCGTCAGCTTAAAAGTTACTTCTGGTAGTTGATTGGCGATTGGAGTCCTAAAATCTCAATACAAGCTATCAGGATTGAAAGAATAACGATGATCCAGCTTGTTACTCATTCCCAATATCATGCACAGAGTTGTACTCCTTTTACTAATCTGGGAGTGTAGTGATTTAGACCCTGATGGAGGATTCAGTTCCGGGTACATGCGAAAGAGGGCCAAAAGTTCGCGGAGCCAGACCTGTGCAGAGCAAGTCACTGTGGTACACACATGCATTGACGAACCAAATGCCCCTATTCTACCACGCTCAGAGGGGGGGGGGGGGGGATCTCAGCAGCAGACATTCTTTTGGTCTGGGATATATGCTTCAAAATACACACAAAGTTCAAAGTACAACGCATTCACTTGCACATAAGAAACACCTATACACACAAACTTTCTGCACTGCTTAGATGTGTATATCGCTCTGCTCTAAAGTATTGAACTCCACTGAAGCGTGTGTATTGGATAAGCAATCTTCTGTGACGCCACAATATCAGTTCAATCTAAAAGCATTCAATCAGAAAAAAAACCCCACGCCGCACCCACACATAATTCCTAAGTTATACAAATAATAATGAAGTATAATTAGAATTCTATTTAATAATAAGAAGTACAAGTCGAAGAGGTTAGCATATCCCAGGTGTTCAGGCAGTGGAATCACACAAAGGAATTTAAAGTAATTTAAAATTCAAATGAGGTATTGGCCGAACCCCTATATAAAAGGCCGGTGTCTCGAGTGGTATGCATCTTTCAAAGTGAAAATATAAATAGAAAAGGAGAAATGAAAATACATTCTTGTCAAAATGAATCATATTTGTGTTGTTTAAAAGAATTATCATTCATTGTATTTCACACTTGATTCTTTCATAGTAAACCGTCAATCAATGTGTTGTTCAAAACCTAAGGGAAACGAAATGTGCAACGTACATTGCGGACATTTTATTCGATTGAATGTTCTGAAAACAGTTGTTTGCAAACAATATTAAAGAATACTGTACATTTCCCCTGGAGGAAATATGAGAAGACACAAAAGCAACCGTTTGTCAGCTTCTGTGAATCAGGGAGGGAAAACCAGTGGCGTAACAGCCGGGGGGGGGGGGGGGCAGCAGGGGGGGGGGCACTCTGCCCCCCCTGAAGGATTTCAGCGGGAAAATCCACCAAACCACCGGGAAAAAATGAAAGGGAGGGAAAGGAAGAAAAAGGAAGGGAGAAAGGGAAAGGAAGAAGAAGAAGAAAGGAAAAGAAAGAAGAAGAAAGGGAAAGAAAGGAGAAAGGGGAAGGAAGAAGGAGAACGGGAGAGAGAAAAGGAGAAAGGAGAGAAAGAAGAGAGAGAGAGAGGAAAAAGAGGGAAGGGGGAAAGAAAAAAAAAAACAAAGGGAAACAAAAGAAATGAGGGATAATTTAGTATCAAAACCCCGGAGCTTCCAGGTGCTCCACTCCGTGGACCCCCGCAGTGGCTTTCCCTGTAGACCCCCATCATGGGCCCTAAGCCAGAACCCTGGGCCCCACCCGCTAAGGGCTTTGCAACAAACAACTCGCGGTGCGGGCTCACCTCCGCATATTCTATTTCTAGACTTAGATACCGGGAAATTTTCGGCTCTGCCCCCCCCCCCCCTCCGATAACAGGTAGAGAATGTAAGAGACCGGGAACAGTCAACGAGCAATTCAAAGAAACGTCAGAGCTTCCGCGCTTCGCGCGGGAGGGGAAATCACCATCCCTGCACCCTCCATCTAGCATACCCAGGGAGCGCGCTTTGCACTATCGTCCTCCTAAATGAAATCCTAGCTACACCGCTGATTCTAGACTTAGTTACCGGGAAATTTTTGGCTATGCGTATGCCCCCTCCCCCCCCCCCCCCCCCATAACAGGCAGAAAGCGTAAGAAGAGCGGGAACTGACAGCGAAAAAACGTCGGAGCTTCCGCGCTTTGCGCGGGAGGGGGGAAACTCCCCCCTTCCTGCACCCTCCCCTCTAGGGAGCACTACATTGGCGTAAATTCTAGGGGGTGGGGAATATATCAAACCCACTTGGGGGAGAGGGGGATGGTGTGTACAAATTTCCCCCTATGCAGACACACTTTTTAAGGAAGAAAATTCATTTGAATTAATCAGTTAGTAAAAATTCTGAATAACAACCATCATGTTTTAGAATTTCTATGTGAAAATGCTACTGAAACAAAAAAGTGGTTATTTTGGGCTTGCTCGCTTTTTGCTCGCTCGTCAAAATCTTAGGATTTCCATCCGAAAATGCGATAAAAATCGAAAAAAAGTGGTTATTTTTGGCTCGCTCGCTTCGCTCGCTCGCAAAATAGATATCAAAATGTGTGTGAAAAGGAAAAAAAAATCATTAAAAAAGTTTTTTATCCCCCACTCCTCAAATTGGATTTACGCCGGTGGAGCACTACCGTCCTCTTAAAATGCAGTCCTAGCTACGCCACAAATTCTAGACATAGACTAGTTACCGGGAAATTTTGGGCTCTGCCCCCCCTGATAACAGGTACCTGTTACGCCCCTGGGGAAAACCGAAACAATGTGAGAAGATAATAAAGGGCGGGACCTCTTCGACTTGTACTTCTTATTATTAAATAGAATTCTAATTATACTTCATTATTATTTGTATAATTTAGGAATTCTATTACATAACACTCGTACAAGTCTTCAGAGGTTAGCATCTTCAAAGCAGCCAATCACAGAAGATGACGCATTTCCATACATGGAAAACTTGATTGCCCTTTTAAAACTATGAACGTGATGAAGTTCATCTGATTCATTTTAATCATAATGATAAGTGTTAAGATCTTTCCTTTCATTTGTTTAACTCTATACATGTTCAATTAATTTAGGAGAAATAATTACAATTGTTCTTTTGATATTTTCTTTATATTCTGCTTTCTTCAGTACAGTATCGATACTGCATTTTATAGATATCACTTAAGCACATTAGCTATTTTTCAGTTTCACTGGTACAATGGTCAAGGAGAACGTTACTTATATATTTAATTTGATAATGTCCACTGATGCGAGAAGTATGCTCAAAGGTTTTAGCAACTTAGTTGATTCAGTGTTGATTACTTTTGACAAGTAATGAGAACATACATCACTAGAGATATAAGGTAATTCGTATTTGGCGTTTTTTATTATCATTTTGATTCCAGCAAATACATGCCGTTGAGTTCAATTAACAAAGCAAAAGGATGATATGGAATGTATTCGTTTGACGCCTACATTATTATTCCAAAGTAATAATCTCTATTCACATCGAATATTGATGACAGCTTTCGCAAAACAAAATTGTGATGATATGGAATGTATTCGTTTGACGCCTACATTATTATTCCAAAGTAATAATCTCTATTCACATCGAATATTGATGACAGCTTTCGCAAAACAAAATTGTGATTTTGCGATGTCAATTTTATCGTATCATAATTACTATTGACCAAATCATATTCATAAATTCAGTTTTCATTATGCAGTTTTTAAAGAACAAATTTTGTTGCGAACATCTGAAATCTTGGTTCATTCATGTCTAAAAATGTATTTAATGACTATCTTTAAATCAACGACCGTAAATAAGGTCTGCAAAACGAAAGATACAAACATCTATGTTTGTCATTAAGATCTTCTTTCAATGGAATATGAGATGAAATTCTAAGACAAGCAAAACTGCTTTATTTGTTCAAGCAAAGAAAGGCCCCTGAATCAAGGCAACTTAAAGTGCCGACGTTTTTAAAACAAAAAATGTGAACTGTCTAGAGCAGGAAATACTGCCGTATCATTATCCGACAGATAAGATGAGTGGTCTTCTTTAAAATTAATTTATCGGTGGGGGCTCAAAATGAGCAAAGTAGAGTTCATTGTAACGTTCGGCACTTGGGTTTAAGTGCTTTTGTTTATGCTCCTTTTGGTATTTTGTGTTTATTTTGATACAGTATCACTGTACACGAATATTTTGCTTGCAAAAATCATAGTTCAAATTATTATTTTTCTTGCTATATAATATTTTTACAGACGAACAAGAGGATGATGAATATATAACATTTAATGTGTGTCAGAAGCAAGGAAAATTGTTGAAAATAAGCAAGAGTTCCTTACACCAACTGGTCTTGTCAGCAAGTTTTTGGACAAAGTCTATCTGAAATTATGAAACTGATTGACGGCTTTGACGCACATGGTCATTTCAGTCTGATATGTGTTGAGAATACAAAGAAGGCTCTCCATAATAAAAGAGTAACCCGTCAGAATAACTATTCTTGAGTGATGTCATAAGATTTATACTGTCTTGTATTGCGCCATATACCTGATATATCGCATCAAAAACATTCCAAGACGCATGATGAAACTAACTAAGAGAGAAAGGATGACCGTTTTCAAGTTTGATTTCAAACAATCCAAAGTATCTACCGAACTGATATTAAGAGGAACTATGTTCCGGAAAAAAACGGAGCAGCAATGCAATGAATCATCTCATTGCAAAAGATAAGCTATTTCTTTCATCTGTTCATCTCGATGCAAAAACGTACCTTATGTACAATAAACCATTCAACAGATCAAACAATAGCTGATTAAAATCATCATCATGTTGTTATTGTTGTTGCTGCTGCTGTTTACAAGCAGAAAACATTCAAACACTGTGAAGTGTATAATTTTCCTTTCGAGTCCAACGATATTATTCTTTAACACAATATTGCCAATGTCAGACTTAGCGTGTGATCATTATCGAGTCAAAATGTTAATCATTGTGGTTATCATTCAATGAGCAGTTAATATTTGCAAAATTATACCCACTCAAATTATGTGATGAATGGATATCATCAGTGGGTAACGTTATAACATAAAACTATACTCTGCAAGCTAGGCAGCAGCAGTGTATTTGTACCACCAATAATAAGACAAACTTAACTTGTTTGGAAAACATTCATGCATAATTGGCTGAGGCAAGCCTCTCTGTGATAAAATGAAATGAAATATGTCAAAATATGCCAAAGGAGGCCAAGTACCTTGCATTAAAATAAAGGGTGTACAAATTCAAGTATTCTCCCTTTGTTTGATAATGCATTGGAGACAGTGGCGAAATTAAAAGCCACGAGCTCTGGATAATTGTTTTGAGTACTATATAGACACAGGTCGCACACAAAACAAGCATTCA
>CM057168.1:2923201-2934521 GCA_029962745.1 Echinometra lucunter | reverse complement strand
TTTGATTCGACACCATCATTTTCCATGTCTTTTTGCGTAACGTCAGTTACCGGCCCCTTTTTCGCTTGCTGTGTGATAAGAAATGGAGTTTGAGATAAAAACTGTCCATGTGTTTCTTCCCCATTATCAACTTATTTATCTATAGTAATTACATGTAAAAGCCGAAGCAAGTGTCATTCACAAAACTACAATATGAACAATACCACTAGTACTCTATTTTGGTAACGTCAGTTACCGTGGAATTGCCCATATGCATTGGTTTCCTCTCCACAATATCAAGACCACCTTCCCTTATCCCGAATTCTATCATGTCCTAAATTTGGTCTTATTGCTCTCACCCAGTGACCTGAAGAAAAAGTAGCCAACATTCTGTGACATTCCTTTTTTTCTCTCTTACAAGATGGATGAAGGTCCCCCAAGTGCATCTATGACTCAAGTTTAGTTGAAAAGGGAGCAACGGTTGCAAAGTTATTTGTCATAAGAGAGCAGGGAAAAAATATATTTTTTTTTTTCTGGGGCTACTTTTTGAGCACACAGGCCCAAATTTTCTTATTGTACCATACATGTAGTTAACATTGGACCCTATGAGAATTTCAGGGGCTCTTTTTTTTGGTTTTCCAGGGCTCTTTTTGGCATTTCGGGGGCGAATTCGCCCTGAGCCCCCGTGTATTTTTTCCCTGTAAGAGAGTCTTGCAAGTAAACTCGAACATTTGACTTCAAATGACCTTTGACCTCACCATGTGACCTCCGACAGCACCACAACATGATGTTGCCCTTACTGCATCTATCACCCAAGTTTGGTTGCCATTGGGCCAACAGTTGCCAAGTTATGTATCATAAGAGAGTCTTGCAGGTAAACTTTAACGTATGTAAAAAGAGTCTTGCATGTACTCTGTAACAATGTGACCTCAAATGACCTTTGACCTCACCATGTGACCTCCGACAGCACTGCAACATTATGGTACCCCTAGTGCATCTACCACCCAAGTTTGGTTGCAATTGGACAAGCAGTTGCCAAGTTATGCGTCATAAGAGAGTCTTGCAAGTAAACTTTAACATTTATGATGGACGGACGACGGACGGACGCCATTTGGATCCCTAAGTCTCGCCTTCACCTCCGGTGGGCGAGACAAATATGACTGGTGGGTTGGTTGATTGAGTGATTGACTGAGTTACCAGGAGAAGGCAGAGAGGGTGGGGGGGGGGGAAGGGGCATACAATGTCCTCTTGACCCTTATCCCATCCACCCAACAATGTCCTACCTTACAGTACATCTCACCTCCCCTGCACCATGTACCATCACCCAATCCTGACTCCCATGAACAAACCAGGGAAAGTAGTACAATGCTACAATAATCAATGCAATTCCTGTTCACTCATGCATAAAATTTTGATCTAATAAACCATAAAATTCAATCAGCAAACCCAAACTGATTGCAATTGATCATGAATTCATCATATCCCCCTCAATTTTGTAAGCTCTAAACGACTCACCTCTCACAATTGGAAGGCGCAATTCCTGCGCAACTTAATTTTCATACCCTTTACAAAAGTTAGCAGTGCTCACCCAAGCATGAATTTTTTTCTGCCCTTTTGGTCTCATGTGAAAGTTGAGTCCATCAGCTATCCATATCCATACATATAAACCTTCTCCGCCAGAATCATATATTTTTCATTTGGCAGCCATTTCAAAAGTGTAAAGTTTTTTTTTTTTTTGGGGGGGGGGGGCCCACGGTATAATTAGTTTCCAATTTATCTCTCTCTCTCTCTCTCTCTCTCTCTCGTAGATTTGTTTGCTGAGCGTCCATTGACAAATACTATCACTGACTGCAAGTATCAACAAATTTGTTTGTTTTTTTTGTTTGCATGCTTTTATTTGTTTTTAAATATAGAGGTTCTCATCTGTAGCCTTTAAGGTACGATGACAAAGGCTCATATTTGATTTTCATCAAAAATGGGAACCTATTCAAGTCCAATCATGTTAATATTCATGCAATGTACTTATGTTTTGCTCCCTCTCCACGGATGGCCACACTGTAATCCAGTTTGTGAGAGTGAATATTTTCCTAATGATGTAAATGACTATGTGTTAGACATCAAGAGTAAAACAATGAAATCCGTTAATCACATAACTAGTGATTAAGTATAAAAAAATATCATTTCATCAATACTATTATCGGTCATCATGTAGGTTTAAAAATGGAAACTGTTCTTACCTCTGGTCCGTCTTGGACAGTTGAGCCTGGACTCATCTCCTCGCCATCTGTATTCAACCCCATTGTGGAATCACCTGTATGAAATCAGATACAAAGATTTAGCTCAAAAGAATGGAAACGTGGTATGCTTTACCCCTACTGATATGTTATGGATTGGGGATTACAGGTATACGGCTACAGGACATGTACTACAGAAGAGACCAAAAGCCCACGAGTCTGAAAACTCATAAGATTGCCATATTTTCAAGCATGTTATTTATAATGGCAATCCTTCTTCTGCAAATGATTTTATGTTTAATGAATTACAATAAATTTGACAATTTATCATTTCTTATTTTTAGAAAAATGATTGTTACGAATAATTGTGTATTTATGATTTATACTGAAAAAGTAACAAAGATGTTCAGCAACTTAACCATCCACATATATCACTCGGCCGATACTGAATGATGATTATGAAGTAAATTTTGAAATGTGAGGAAGGATTTGCTAACCTTCTTGACATTTTCGTGAGTCATAAATGTCATATTTTCTAGGTATAAAAAGATGGTGGTGCCCGACGTGAGCGCAGATGCCTCATCCTTCCGCCTGGAAATGAGAATTTACTGATGTTCAGCTTGCTCATAAGTTGGACACGCGCAGCGCGATATCCTCTTTATATTTTATTTGGCATTTTTAATCCCAAACTTGGATTGTGCCCTGCAGTTCTTTTCGACATACACCAATATCGCAATAATGCATTGAAAAAACTTTTGGCTCGCTGACACTGTACTCATAAAATCAAGATACCAGAAAGCTCCCAATTCGCAAAACAGTCCTATGGTCCTACGTTACCATGATTCAACATGCTTTGTTCAATTCCTTCATTGGTCAGCATGTACAACCAATCCCATCTTTTGTTATTCTTTAATTTTGATTTGTCTGCCATTCCTTTATGAAATTAATTAATTTCCTAATGCGTTGAATTTTCTTGTTACCTTAATAGAAACATAATTTGCCATTTTTATGTCTACATCTTTAGACATTTTGGGTCTACGCAGTGAATTCAGTAGTCAGAAGGTAATACAAAGCACAACACAAGCTCGAGTTAATCTACTAACACCTCCAAACTTACTTCAGTTCTGTCAATTCAAGACCATGAACAAACTTTATTTCATCTATTCGGTCATTAATTTCAATGCCTCATTCACCTTTACGGCATTATCGTGAAATAGGAAACCACCGTTCACTTTGTACAGCAGCGCTTTATTCAGTCACACGCATTGGTTTCCTATTTCCACCTCCATTCTCTTTGCATGTCTTTGTACACAAGTGCGTGCGTCAAATGAACGTGAGGTTTCCTAAACCACGATATGGCCACCTTTACTATACTACTTTTCATTCTGACAATGGAGCTAGTATAGCAATTTATGCCTGCTGTAAGGACATCACTGCGTTCGGGCTGCGGCCTTCGGGCTGCGGCCTTCATCGAAAGGAAGCTTTAATAGGTGCCTAACAAGTTACCTTTGCAGGGCTCTCCAGCTTGAAATACACAAGTAGATCTATACTACATGTAATTATAAAGAAAGGCAGTGTATACAGTCACACGCGTGTGTCTTTACCTTACGGCCACACGCGTGTGGTTGTATCCACAGCATCGACATGAGAATACAGCCACACTGAACTGAATTCCACAGTTTATACTCTGCGCCGCTACAGCTATCGCTAGTGTGTATGTATGCACTGCACAAGCGATGTGTATTCATGCGATGGTATGTGTTGCGACTTGCAAAACTTGGATCGTCACGAAGGTTTTATGTCTCGATTTCACTTTATATACAAACAATATTTTCACTTCATTCTCACCTGGTCAGCAAGCAGGTGACAATATAGTACAATATTGTTTGTATTTCAGTGAATTTCAAGAGATAAAACCTTCGTGACGATCCTAGTTTTGGGGTTTGGGCCGGGGGGGGGGGATGTTTGGCAACACAGACACATCGCTTGTGCACTGCAGTGCATACATACACACTAGCGATAGCTGTAGCGGCGCAGAGTATAAGTGGGAATTCAAGTTCAGTGTGGCTGTATTCTTATGTCGATGCTGTGGATACAACCACACGCGTGTGGCTGTATACACTGCCATAAAGAAATGTGATGAAATCTACTTACAACAAACATGACAAAGTACGGTTAATGTTTGATTCCATTACATTAGGGGAAAGGATGGCCAAAAAAATTAGTCTTTATCGGCCCAGATCATCAATAAATCTTTTCCACAGGCCGTTGTTATAGTTTGCAAATGCGCATGCGGAAGTGCTTGTTTTTGTAGATCTAACTGTTAATGTTTTATGCGAAACCGCGATCGCTGAGAAATAGTGAGATGGTTTCAACTTGGCGTGCGAAAAGGGAAATTTGATGGATTCTAAGACTAAACAAATTTGAGGTGAATATGACTTCCGGGCAATATCGTGTTTCAGGCCCCACCTCTAATATAGTTTGAATGTGGGGCTGATTCCCCCACGAAGTATTAGGCCTACATTTTATTATTCGTTCAATAGTTGATCGATCATGAAACTCATTTTTACATTTTCACATTTTCACATTTTTAACATTACTGGATTGACAACTCCCTAATATATACTCGTGTTTACGGCCCCACCAAACGGGATTATGAATTGATTATCACGGCAGTGGGGCTGATGGGCATCAGCCCCGCTGCTGTGTTAATCACGTTTGGATCCCGTTTGGTGGGGCCGTAAACACGAGTATATATACTGTGCTCATCAGCCCCGATGCTGTATTAATAATATTTGAATCGCATTTGGTGGGGCCGTTAACACGAGTATATATAAGAGAGTTTTAAAAGAAGATGATTAAACGTGATGATCGATTAACACATTCTTTTTTTTTTTTAATGTGAAAGTCCGTCGTCTTCTATTTCTGTATTTCTGTCCTAGTTAGCTGTTGTGGTCTAAGTTAGGTCAGAAGAGATAATCGATCATGATGTATGTGGGCATCAGCCCCACTCACCATGCATTAATTGAGTGGGGCCTGAAACACGATTATGCCGACTTCCGAACAGAATATTTAAGATAGTAGCATTGTATATATATTTCATAAAATCTTATTTACTTAAGAAAATGTTATTAGTAGGAGTTTTCACTGTGGCAGATGAGAACTCCACCGAGAAGCAGTGGTTCCACTCCCGGGGCTACTCCCACAAACAATGTCGCAGTTGCACTTGCAGTATTATTATTAAGAACAGCACAAAACTTCTCCAACTCCTAAAGGACGAACAAAATCTACATACCTGATATTTCACCTGTACGTACTATTATAACAGGCCACTTCTATGTAAAGGTATCCATGTCCTCGTAGAAATCTAACATAAACTTGATGTCAATTTGCGAGTCCGAAAAAATCGTCAAACATGGCGGCGGCCGGAACGTCGCATAACCAAAGACATTGGATTACAAGACAAATTACTCTCATCTACTTCCGTAATACGTTTTGCATTTGGGTAATTATGCTGTGTTCAAAACGGACTCGGAAAAATGCGTACGCCTTTGGTATAACGCAAAGACGTTTTAAATACATAGCGTGTGAAAAGATGTATCATTTTTTTCTTGATAATTCATATCTAAAAACTTTGTTTTTTAAGCCTGAATTTTGCACGAACGGAAGGATGGATAGTTATAAAAACATTTATTGATTCTTTATTTTCAATAAATTGCACTATAAATCCCCAGGTTCATGCTTGCTTTTTGGCCGAGTCATCTGCCATAGGGCTAACACGTGAAAACAAGGATTTTAAGAATGATTATTGTTCCCCTATTGTTATCTTAAATTTATGGCAAATGTAACTAACATGTAATTTGAGACTCTGAAAAAGCTTACTGAAGGCTCAAAAAGTGAGAGAGATCCCCCATAAATCCCAGGGAATATGCCTGCTTTTAGTCTTCCAGCTGCCATATGGGCCATTCTCCACAAAAGTGCACCAACGGGATTGGACAAACTTTCAAATTTTGACATACGAAAATTAATTAAACTCATTTGAATTCAGAAACTTTAATACTTCGAGAACACATAGCAACAAACGGGTGATTTTTGACCCTAACATATTTTTCAAGAAATAGCATTGAACTTGAACACCTTTTTACATAGTTTTTACCACCCGTCAGATACGTTACCACTAGGCCTTAGACAAGAAAATCGCTGTGGATGTATCATTTGTGAACCAATGGTATCAGTAAATATTTCAAAGTAAACGTAACAAATATACACACATGATTAAAAAGTAATTTGTTGAAATTTGATTGGTCGAGACGTATCAAAATGATAGATGTTTGAAGTCTGCAAGTCAAAATCAGCGCGAAAAATAGTATATTTTCAGATGAAATACATAACCTAAATTGCAATTCATATCTCTAAAACAATTTGATCTTATATGGCTTTGAAACATTCATAAAAATCATACATAAATACTGAAATTATTAAAGAAATGTAATTGTAAGCACACTTTGCAGCAGATTTCATACATTCTGAATTACAAGAAAAGAGAAAATTGGTAACGTATCTGACATACTTCCTCAAATTTTCGTTTACTCTGGTTTATATATCAAGATAACGATAAACACAATCGTGCAATATATTTTACATCCAAACGAATTATCAACTACGAACATTCAGATTTATAATCCTGATTAAACACTGCTCAGTAATGCAAAGTCATGTATTCATCTATAGCACACGTGCATACATATAAACAAAATTTACGCAATAACATAATTATGTTCTGTTTGAAATGTATGGCCTAAACTTTTGATTTAAAGTGCACAATGTAGTCCATTTCCTTCTATAAACTCATTGATAAGATATCTAACATTATTAAGATGGAACAATATCATCAAATTTAGTACCTGCGAGTGCAAGGCAAATATAACTGTAATATGTCAATATGGTAACGTATCTTACAGACATCTATACTACAAAATGTTGTTACTGTGACTTATAATAATAACATGCGTAAACTCACTCTTGCATTTTGTCTTACATCAAAATGTTATATCCACCTCGAACATAATGATTATTTAGGATAATCACCTTGACATAGTTAAGTAAAAAAAAATATGCATCGATAAACAAACACTGACAAAATTAACCTTATACATTATTATAATACTGTTTCAAACATAATGACCAAAGCTTTTGATTTCTAATGTGTACAGTCTATTATGTAGCTTTGTTTACTTTTAATGAAATATGTAACACCATGCAGTTTGGATAAACATGATAAATTTGATTACATTCGAGTGTTTAGACAAATATATAACTGCAACGTAGGGTAACGTATTTGACTGTTGATAATTAAAACTTATAAGTACAACGTTATTACACTTGGGCTATACTTGATAAATGGATTTTTAAAAAGATTTCTGTAATGTGGAGAAAATTTGTAAGGGAATTACATCAAACTTGCTCATGGAATTACATCATTAACTTGCTCATAAAAAAGAAATGTTTTCCGAAAAAAATAATTTCGTCATTATTTTCCTTTTATTAAAATATGCCATTTTCATCATTCTTGCATCACAGGGAAATGATTCCTTTTCTTCCTAAATTGTTCAAAAAAATGGGAGGATATGGAAATTGCATAAATGCAAGTAATGCTGTCCAAATATTTGTCACTTGCAAATTCTAATATTGATCCTTTTACTTAACTTGTGCTTCTTTATATTTTTTGGCCAAATCTTCGATTAGTGTGAACTGTTCGATGGTTAACTCAAATTTTCTCTCTGACTTTCCAAGCCCTGTTGGCTGAGCTGTTGTGGTGAGTATATCATCGAATGGAATCCAGATTTTATCTGCCGGATCTGGCCACTTAAAGGTCTTGAGGGTTGAGACCTTCTTTGATGTCACGCGAGTCATGAATGTTATCTTGGCATCACAATCTTCGAGATCCACTTCTAAGACTTTTCCCAAGTACCACTGACCCGAATATATGGCAGCCACATACTCATCAACAGCTGGTAGAACTGGTGTATGATTAACCTCTACAGCCTCAACTGTCTCCGCGGCTTCAACGGTCTTCACGGCCTCAACTGTCTCTGCAGCTTCAACCGTCTTCACGGCCTCAACTTTCTCTGCGGCTTCAACAGTCTTCACGGCCTCAACTGTCTCCTTGGCCTTCACAACGGCATTTACGACTTCAGCATCACTGGGTTTTGCATGTTTAGGCTTTAGTGTTCGAATCATCCATCCGTCACACCTATCTTGTCCCTTTACGCAGTTCTCGCAGTAGCAAGAAGTGTGTCTCACAAGCATCTTTGTTTGACTTGTTGGATGCACAGAATGGATTTTCATTGTCCCAGGAATAGGTTGGCAATCAATGGAAGAGAGCTGCTCCGTCGCTCTGTCGTAATCCTCCTTTGAGTACATAACGTACGTGATTTCTTTCTCATGAGAAGACGCCCATGCGTAGAAATCAGTAGCATCTTGTATGACAGCCTTGCCTTGCTTCACAGCATCAGAAGCTTGTCTCTTTGCTGTCCCGCCAATGCCGTCGCAAACACTTTTGCCATGACCACACTCGAAGTAATCCCAGCTTGCTTTTACACCAAATAAGTCGTTGTGTTGGCAGAGAGTACTGAAGATGAACCGATTCCGATACTGTGAGGATGGACTATCGGTCCAGTAGTGGATCTTTCGCAAATCAGGAATGTGCGTCTTGAGGATTGGTACAAGTTTGTTGAGAATAGCCATCACCGCCTTCGAATTGTGATCACCAAGCTCCGAAACAAACACAATGCTTTGTGTTGCAGTTTCCCATCTTCATCTCTGTAGTATGTCACAGTTGGATGTAGTGTTGTGCTTGTTGAATTCCAGTATGCACTCTGTATCTCTTGGGCACTTTGACACACAAAATTCTCGGCGAAATCCATTTGGACTATTGCTTCGCTTTGTGGCAACCTATCTTTTAGCTCGAGAATGGCCTTGTATTGGGCTCGCACCCTGCCAACGTGCTCAAGAAATAAGATGTATTCATTTTGCATTAGTGTGATGAAATCAGCAAGGCTTTTCTTTACGCTGTCGATTCTCATTTTCTTAATTCCGTTGACTTCAACCTTCATCCATGCCTCATAATCTACCTCTTCAGTATCTACTTGAGAGAGAAGGTGTTTCATGTCATCAGCGTTGACAATCTTGGCAGCTGTCTCAGGATTCAACGAAATATCTATACCCAAATTACGCAAGGCCTTGAGTTTAAAAGCCATGTTCTGATGGCTTGTGCACAGACACGTCGCCCTGGAAAGAAGAGATGTAAGTTTAACATGTGGCGGTCTGAGTTTACAGAACTTTGATAGTGAAACTTGAACATCGGGATTGTCGGAACAAAACTTTGCATGCGTATTTTGGAGGTAATCAGTTAGCACCCGATTCTGAAGCTTCTGAGATCCGGCCTTGGTTGCATCTCGCTTCCCTGGCATGCAGCGACTTACATCGTCTCTTTCATAGAAAGAGATGATCCTTTTCTGAAGCTCATTTATCTGTCTTGATCGCATATACCAAGTCTTGACATGGGCTCTTCGGTCGATTCCAGTTTGCCGGTTCATAAGTCTAGCACATTTGTATTTCTTGATAACTTTACCGGATATAGTTACCCTCAAACTCTGTTTCTGTTTGGCAGAACTATGTTTTCGCTTCTCTGAGATATGATGCGTCAGGACATTGGCAAAAAGCAACTTCTTATGCACTGATGGCGGCAAATCCTTCAGATCGAGACCTGCTTCTTGTAGTTCAGCCGACGTCTTACTTTTGGGGGTCATATCTGCTGACAAACGACGAGGAGGTGATCTCTTGCGCTTCTTATCAAGCCTTTGGATTCGCTTCTGTACTTTTTTCACTTCTTTATGTAGCTTTTTGTTTTTTGTTTCGAGCTCTTTGATCTTGTTGTTGGCACTTCTCAGAGCTTTTGACCTCTTTCGTGCTGTGTTTTTTTTAGGAAAGGAAAACTGAACTATCAGTGGCGACGTCGATGAACGCGAATTTCGTCTTTCGGCAAGAACGGCGGTTTTGGAAGACGGAGATGTCCCATTTCCTGGCGGGTGTTCTCTATCCCTTTTCTTCTGTCTGAATTTGCGTTGGTACATTCGATTTTTCTTCAGGATTTTTTTCAGAGCCGACGTCTTTTGGTCAGAAACAGGAACGCGATAATTCATTTGCCTTCTCCGCTCCTTCGCTAAAAACATGGGGTCACTCTTTTTCTTTCTCTCTCTGTAGGCCTTCTGGATCTCAGCACGCGTTTTACCCATGTCTTCTTTTTTCTCTCTGAAATAAACGAGGGAGAGAGAGAGGAAAAATATCAGCATGGGAGTTTTATATGTACATTATTCAATAATTAATAACAAATAAACTTAAAATATTTAGTCGTCGTGTACGTAAAAACATGACATTAATATCTAATAAGATACGTTACCAGAAGGGTAAGATACGTGCCGTGCCTATCTGGTAACATTCTAATGTTCATGCGAGCTATCACACACACTAAACAATCGCATGCATACGTGTTAGATGTCTTAAGCATATAACTGTCCCATTAACTTCAAATAATTAAAAAATGTATCATAGTACTCAAAAGGATAAATGAACTATATTCTGTCAATATTCAAAAAAATGAAAACTCTTACCAACCACGTAGCTAGGATGAATAACAAACGAGAAGCCTTTCATCTCCCTCAGACTCTCAGCACGTAACGCTCAACGTGGCCGCCATGCTTTGTTCAGGGTGGAGAAGCGCTAAAAGCGTGTGCAAAATTAGAGAATGCGCGTGAATAGCGCGGTTGTGCCGACGCGCAATGCGGTAAAACGTATTTGACGGTTGTCATGTTATGATATGAGATATGTTTACGCATGCGCGTGGTTGCTAGGTGGTTGCTAAGGGTTATGAAGGCACGCGACATTGAACCAAGATGTAAAGAACTACGGCTCCGAGTTGTGTAAATAAACCTTATATTTTGAGAGTTCAATCAGATCATGTGTCCATCTCAGTGATATACAGTGTCATTTCCACCAACGTAACATTACATGGTGGCAGCGAGCGGAACTGAACTCATGTCAGAAAT
>CM057168.1:2901238-2918101 GCA_029962745.1 Echinometra lucunter | reverse complement strand
CATTCATTGTGCTTCCTATTAAGACCTATGGAGGGAAAATCATAAACGCTTTCACAATGTTTGAAGCAGAAAAAAAAAACCAACTCTGAAGACGATTTCATTGACTTATGGTCTTTGTATTCTTCATAATTTTTTTATCCTGGTAATAAATGGAACAGCATAAAGGCTTTTCGTTTTAGTTTTTCATCTAACCATTTTTTATTATCAGGTGATTATTTAGGTCCTCAAAATGAGTCAGAACAAGATGCAAAAGATTGGAAAAACGAGCAAATAACTCAAGATAATAATGAGCAAGCAGGTATGTAGTACATCACGAGCATAACATGATAAACTGCATTAAATATTAAATCTTTCATTAAACGAAGAGAATTAAAAACACAGCGAACCCCGGCTGATTACACGTGTTAATCTTCTTTGAATTATTAATCTTAAGTAATTTTAACGCCTAAAAAAACTAACTCGTTCTCTCGACATACTAACTCGTTAAGTAGAGGGAACGAGTTATAAATCACGGGAACGAATCATAAGTCGTGGGAATGACTTAGGCAGCTCGCAAAAACTCGCCATAACTCGCCCATATAACTCGGCTAAGTGGGAACCTTACATTAGGAAAAAAAAAACAGTAAGACGTTGGAACAAGTTAGTAAGTCAGGGAACGAGTTATAAGTCGAGGTAACGAGTTAGTAAGACGAGTTATAACTCGAGGGAACGAGTTAGTGAGACGAGGGAACGAGTAAATCGTGTTAGTAAGTCGTGGGAACGACTTACGAAAAAAAAAATGTCATGTCACCTTAGGGGCTCCGTAATACGAATACTCTCACCATGGAAATGGTGTTTTGGCAATCCTGTAATAATTGCACCTAGAAGAACTCTATTCATTGGGTCCCTCCTCGTCTCTCTCCCTCTCTATACCCCCCCCCCCAAAAAAAAAAAAAAAAAAAAAAAATAGCTGCCCCAAGTGATAAATACCAGCCCCAAATGAGACAAAATATGTGTCGTGTATCCAAATCAAAAGGCGTACTGGCAGTAAACCTCACGCTCAAAGATACGTATTTTGTAATACCGACATGGAAAACCACTAAACCAAGAAAAACCTAGGAACATGAATTATGCGCTGTGGTCAGGGGTAAATGGGGAAATACGCATACGACGGCATCCCAACATGTCCCCCCCCCCCCCAATTTTTTTTTTTTTTTTTTAAATGTTTTCAAAACTCTTTTCAAAAGTGTGCACCAGATCAATGATTTTCAAATTTTGAAATTCAAAAGTTCCCTCGTGATAAGCTTGGTCGCTTCGCTCCCTCGCTTTCATGTTCTTCGAAAATGTTTGTATTCTTGCCCCTCGGGAAAATATTTTCTGCGTACGGCCCCTGCTTATACCCATCTCGCATTCCCATCTGCGGATTCTTTTTTTTTTTTTTTCCTGTGTCTCTTAAGCTTAAAGGTAACAAATTGTTTTATATAATATATTTTTTTCTATTTAGATAAAATTGGAAAAAGGGGAATCAGTTTGGACACAGAGAAGGTGACGAAGCCTTCCAAGTATCACGCAAAAGGAGAGATGTTCAAATTAAGGAAGCAGTCTGTGAAGTCGGACCTTCAATTTTGAAATAAAACCCCAAATAGGATTTTCAACCCGAATTTGCTGATACCGAATATGAATCCGATGGACCCCCATCGGAATAATAGGCGGTCGTCATATTTTCCCGATAACGATGACGATAATTTATGCGCCTACTAATATATCTTTACAAATAACGATGAACAATAATTTTATGCGCATACTTATATATCTTTACCGATAACGATGACGATAATTTATGCGCCTACTTAATATACATTAACGATAAACGATCACGATAATTTTTATGCGCCATACTTAATATATCTTTACCGATAACTATAGAAGTGGTCAGACTCGCTGATCTACTCACCGATTTTATTGCTGAAGAAATGAATAAGTTAAATGTAGGTGATTTTTGACCAATATTAGTTTTATTCCTACAGGTATATCAAGTATGTGCATTAAAGTTCTAGTTTTCGTTATCGGCCAAAATGTAACTACCGCCCTTAAACAGGAAGCGAAACCATTACTTCATTACTCAACGGTCCAATGCATGCACAGATAGGAGATAGATGTCTGCCTGAGAAAGCAACAACCGAGCTCCGATGCTCTAGGATCCTATTTGAGGAAATGTTGCTAGGCAGTTGTTTTGGCCCCCACCTCCTTTTATGTGAGCAGACAAGTTCTGAATGCTGTCATTAGTAGTAATCTGTTTGATTTCCAATCACTTTTTAAAGGATATCACCTGTTTTCATCATGTCCATGGAGTGCACAACGACCACCTTACAACTAAAATTCCCCTGTCCCGTACTGCCGTTTTAACGATTTCGTCTGAGAAACTAATGCGTAACTTTATTCTTCCGCTGGTTACAGACGTATCTAGTCGTGACAGACGGCGATAGCCATTTTAACCAGCGGCGTAACAGGTTGCCTGTTATCGGGGGGGGGGGGGGGGGCAGTGCTAAAATTTCCCGGTAACTAATCTAGAATATGCAGGCATGGCGGGGTGAGCCCGCACCGCGAGTAGCTTGTCGCGAAGCCTGTAGCCGGTGGGCCCCAGGGGCCCGCCTTAAGGCCTCTGATGGGGGTCCAGAGGCAATCCAGCAAAGACATAACGTTTTCATAACGTTTCCTCAAAGTTTTGTTGAGGTTCCGTACGTCTTCGTCTAAAACGGCCGTTTTTAAAACGTACATATAACATCAAAGTTTGGACTTAACATATTCCACAAAGCACAGTTTTTTTTTTTGGAAAAAGTTTTTAAAACGTCAGTGGAAGTTACAAATGAAACGTCCTTTACAAATCGTTTGTAAAACGTTATCGCACGTTACAAATTAAACGTCCGGTACCCGAGGTGTACAGAACGTTTTATCCTGACCTATTTTTGGTTGAACGCTTATTAAAACGTGTTAAAACGTCCAATTCCAAATCATTACGAATGAGCAAATAAAAGCAATCTTCTTCAACAAACGTAGAATCGTTACCAAATTCTTTTTTTCCGATGTCCAAATGAACAAATAAACACATTCTTCTACAAAAATCAGTCGGTTGATATCATAAATGAAATATATATTCATTCTCAGCAAACACAAAACGTTTTTCAAATAGTTCACAAAACGTTTTTTATAACGTCCGCTACGTCTTCGTCTGGAAAAAAAAAAAACGTTCTTAAAACGTTTTTAAAACGTCTCTAGGGTTTCTGCAGGTCCGGAAAGTAATCGATCATGATTCATGGATATTCACAAAAGACTTAGAATTGACCAAATCATAATTTTAAAAGAACAAATGGCAATCTATTTTGGCCTTCTGTTATGCAAAATTCTATAATGCAAACATAATGCAAAACATTTGAATGCCAAAAATGCAATTCGAAGAGGCATTTCTGGGTCTAAATTCAAAATTGTAATCGTCAACTGTTTTTTAACGGTCATTGCAATCTGTTCCCTATATATAGACAAGACTTGACAAGAGATCAGTATATAGGTTTAGGATATAGGATAAGATAGGATATAGGCATAGGGATGTTATGATTGCAGAGGATTTGTAGGTATCATAGAACATTAAGAGGATCTATTGAAAGAACTTCTCTTCAGGATAATTTCTTTTAAAGATTATAATTATCAAAGGTTTTCTGGTCATTCTTAAAAGGTTCTTTAAAGGTTTTCTAAAGGTTCTCAAAAGGTTTTCAGAACGTTCTCAAAACATTTGTAAAACGTCTAAAGGTTTTCTTCAGGTCCCTTGACTGGAAACCAAATGCATAAAAGATTTTTTTTTTTTTTAAACCTTTTAGAAAACGTTTTACAAATGTCCAATAAAATTTTTGTGGACGTCTGCAGAACGTTCATAGAACGTCTATAACGTCCAAAAGGTTTTCAGCAGATCCTTAAAAATTTCTGAAAGGTTTTTTTTATTGGTTTTTAACGTTTAAAAAACGTTTTTTAAACTTCCATATGAAACGTTTTAAATACGTTGAAAACCTTCCACAAAAAGATGTTCTAAAAACGTTTTGACAAAACGTCCAAACAACGAACTTGGAATGTTTCAAGAACGTTCCGAAAACGTCCAATTGTTAGCTGGGAAAGCCCCTGCAGGG
This sequence comes from Echinometra lucunter, assembly GCA_029962745.1. Lineage (NCBI taxonomy): Eukaryota > Metazoa > Echinodermata > Echinoidea > Camarodonta > Echinometridae > Echinometra > Echinometra lucunter. The sequence continues at coordinate 2,913,947 of CM057168.1, read as the reverse complement.
GTCCAGGAAGTGGAGCCCCCGGAAACTCCGGGTTTTTGGTACTAAATTCTTCCTCATTTCTTTTTTCCCCCTTTTGTTTCCTCTTTTCCCTTTCACACTTTTCTTTCCCTTTCTCTTCTTCTTTCTCCTTTTTTTCTTCTTTTTTTTCCCTTTTCTCCCTTCCTTTTTCTTCCTTTCCCTTCATTTCATTTTTTCTCAGTGGTTTGGAGGATTTTCCAGCTGAAATCCTTCGGGGGGGGGGGGGCACTCTGCCCCCCCTGCCCCTACCCTTGTTACGTTCAAGTTTGAAATGGCCAGCTTCCGATCGGGAGAAACGCCTTGGCAACGGCCAGACGGCCATACTTAAGCAGATGTTTTTTCAGACGTATTTAGACGTTACTTAATACTTTTCTATCTATCGTTCAAGGCAAAAAATAATTAAATTTGCCGCCGTCTGACACCGTCTGACGGAAATATTTAGACGGAGGCAGACGGAGTCGTTAAACGGTAGTAGAATAGGACAGGGCCTTTAGTAACTCTATCCTTAGTTCCTTACTGGCTCTCTTACGAGCCGGTCTTAAGAATTACCTTATACACTTTCATCAAGAATGATTTCCTAGTCTGGAAGGTTCAGAAGAACCTGAATGCGATCACCACTAGGCTCGTTACCCAGTTTATCTGATATCACTTATTCTACGCCCACTGCAGCATACATAATAATCAAGTAAGTCAAGCTATAAGAGCTATGTCCAGCTTACATTTCAATGAAGGCACGAAATTAAGTCTGCTAACGCTTTAGGTATTGAGTTTGAAATATTTTGTGGAAGTTCAGTTATGCCATATTATGGTAATTAGTTTTAAAGTAAAAGGCTAACATTGAATGAACATGGTGAGATAAAATGTCTTCCTCTTTGACGTAGAAAAAGAAATATCGCATACATCTACGTCAATTGTTTGCGTCTGTGTGTCTCATCAGGGGCATTAAGTGCAGAAAAAAATAACGTTTTTTCTTATATTCACCTTTTCAACGTGAAAAAAACCGAAAAATGGTTGCCTAGGTAAACTTCTTTTTATTTTTTAAAAAACATTTTCAAGTTTTCGACGCAAAAGACAAAAGAAATATTTTGCACAGGTATACGTCATTTTTTTTTACATCTTTAACGTAAAAAATGAGAAAAAAATTGCGTGTGTGTGTGTATATATATATATATATATATATATATATGTATACGTCACTCATCTACGTCGTAGTGTTCATTAGGAGCCACCATACAATCCCGTTTTTATAGCTGATTCTTCTTTTTTTTTCTTTAAGATGCCCAATCATATTAAACCCGTTTCAAGAAAATATGCCCGGCGTAGTTTTGCAAACATTTCATGCCATATCTTATCAAATTAATTTGAAGAGAATAGACTCGTGTTACAAGTAGGAATATTTAGTGTATATTGACGTTATGTACACTTACTATGATTGGAAGGTATATCTGATTAATGCCCTCCCTGCTTTTTACTGCTGAGTTTTAAATAATGTACACCAACATGCACAGTGGCGGAATTATAGATATTATAGTAACGCGCTTTTGCTCTTAAAATTTGCAATCAAAGAGCTATCAACGCCATTTTGCAAAATATATTAGAAGTATATGTACTGCTCTGAATGAAAGTGCACTATGTAGAAATGGGAAGATCACTGGGCGATTATTCATTCGTGTATTATGCTGTTTTGTGATTAGTCAGTTACTAGATAAGATCTTTGCTTATGTAGTATGTTTACGAACTGACTTGGTTTTGGAGGCCAGATTTTATTTGTTTTGTTTTCTTGTTTTTTTTTTTTTTGTTTTTTTTTTTTGGTCTGCTTGAATGATAGGAAGTTCAGCCGTTAGATTAGCCTCAAATTATTAAGCTTCTGGAAACTCTGAAGAAATGATCAACATACTGCAGCACGTATTCTATATATTTACAGGCAGTGAAATTTGATGAAACAACGCGAATACTTGTTTTCACTTCACGTTGAGAAATTTTGGTAAATACAAAAATACAAATACAAAAAAATGTTAATAAGATGGAAAGCAACTCGGGGGTCTGCCTGTGTATACCTCTCAAACGGTGAATAACTGCAGAGTAACCTCGAACACATACTAAGATGATTATCCGCTGATTCTGTACCTTGGTTGTAAAACAGTCCCCAGCCTGTTGTCATGGTTTTTGTGATCTATTAATGTCAAAGCTTAACTGTATACATATTTATTTCACATTGCATACAACTAGCCCTATCCGAGTCTTGCAAAACATTTGATCTTATTTTGTTCTCTGCTTATTCTCAATTACTATATGTTCCTTTCCTTCAAAATGAAAGTTCATTTATTCAACTTTTAACATAGCACATAGTCAATTCTTAAACCCCGAGGGAAAGGTTTATCCTGAAACTCAGAGTGAAACCAGCTTCTTTCGAAGCTGGTAATAAATATGATGACATTATTTGATTTCCAACTAATAAAGTAGAATACTTTTTCCCCTCAATCAGAAAGTCTCTGCAAAGTCAGTATGGCCGAAATTTTGAAAACTGATTTTTTTATTTTTTGTTTTTGTTTTTTGCTGAAAATTTTGACAAAATCCACGAAAAGTGTGCACCAAATCTTAATTTTTACTTAAATGCAAAAGCGCCCTCATGACCAGCTCGGTCGCTTCGCTCCTTCGCTTTTCAGTTTTTCAAAAAAAATTTACGAGGCTTGCCGCCCCCCTGCAAAAAAATGTCAGCGTATGGCCCTGAAAGGCAGTCTTAAACATTTCTTGACTGGATTAAGAGAGAGAGAGAGAGAGAGAGAGAGAGAGAAAAGAACAAACAAAGTGCAAGGATAATGCAGTGCAATGATAGTAACTGAAAAAAACAACAACAAACTAAATCACCTTAAACAAACCGAATGTGTAAAACTAAATCAAGGTATTATTGTGGTATTTTTAAAATTCATATATTTCGCCATGTATCTTTCAACAGGTAATATGTCTTGTTCTCTGCTTCATGTACGTGTCCTGCTTTCCTTCAAAGCTGTTTCAGACTTTGCCGAGGTAAAGTTTTATAAAGATAATAATTACTTTAAAAAGTGTTGTGGTGGTTTTTACACGAGCGCATTTTCTTTAATTCACTATCGGACACTGGTATATCCAAAGATTGGCACGAAGTCGGGGCCTCACACTCCTTCCGCCTTATTCCCCCCCCCCCCCCCCCCAAAGCACCGAAGGCAATTAAAGGCTGCTTTAATGAAATTGGTGTCATCTAACTTAAACTTGGCATCATCTCTCTCTCTCTCTTAAAAAAAAACAAACAAACAAACAAAAAACACTAAATTTGGACCAGTCTTGGGGCAGAGGCCATCGGCTTTTTTTTATGTACAGTAGATAAATACAACTATCCCGTCTCGTCATGCTCGTGTAGAAACTATCGGCCTACGCCACGACATCCTACTCCGCCCTCCCCCCCCCTGTTTTTAAATATTTTAATTCATTGTGCTTTATAGTTTTCATTCATCTAAAAAAAAGTCTGTAAGGGGACGATCCCCTATGAAAATTTTGATGTTATGCCATACTTGATCATCATTTCATCAGGCAATCATAGTTTTCCCCTGATTTCCCTTTATTTTGTATATGCACAGTAGAAAATTGGATGGTTGATATATGAGAGGGGAACTCCTTGCCTGATGCATTTGCTTTGAAGAAGAAAATACGGAAAAGTGACAATTCCCATACATCTAAAAATATAATGCTTTAAAAATCCAACAATTTTCTGACTACTGCATTTTCTTTATGTTTTAAAGGGTTGTTATTAGTTACTCCCATTCTTGGGTTATGTGTCCTTTTTAAATTTACTCAGACACTTTCTGCACACTTTCGGTTCTGCATTACCATAGATTATTATATGTATACGTCATGGATACTAGCATCCGAATTCAAAAGTTACGAAGAAAGAAATCATAGATCTGACTCATGTAAACTTTATTAACATCGGAGCTTATGAATTGATTTAACGGTTTTTATTTCTGCTTTTTTCATTCAAAGTAGCGAACATTGTCTTTGAGGGTGAATTAGCCTGTAAATTAGTTAAAAGTTGGTTACATGCGATTCTTTTTAGGCTCAGCTTTGTCGTCAGGGGCGGAGCAATGCATAAACTCTCAATTGCAAACCAGCCTGGAGATGAAGCCACTTAGTCATCAGCAAGCTGCTTGCTGTCCCCCAACTGATACAGAGACTCTCTGAACAGTCTGCACTAGTCCTTCAATAAGCTTCCATCCTCAGGCTGTTACCTGTTACAGAGAAGACTGAAAGTCACTTCACAAAAAAGAGGTCTGAAACTGAAGACAGTATAAGACAACGAGAACAGGAGAATGTATTTTATCATATTTCCAAAAGGAGATGAAACTACTGAATGCAGAAGATACAAAAATAACTTGGGCAAAATATATGCTCACGGCCACCGAGATTGTGCACATCCTAAACAAGCGGCTGAACTTGGCCATGGATTTCAATCTTATCTTTAAGATAGAATTAACTGGAAATGTCGCTTCAAAATATAAAACAGTAAAAAAGGAAAGGAAATAAATAAGATAAAGAAGGATCAGAATCTTGCGTTTTTGTTCATAAAACGATTTCGATGGTTTTTAGGGAACAGTGTAATAGACCGACTTTGTCCATCAAGACCGGAGCCATCCGAGACTTTAACAAGAGCTGAATCACTACTGAATTTAGACAAATGCAAAGATGAGCAAATTTGGAAGGGGCGGCTGTGGCCCGTAACCCCAGACTGCCCCATTGGTCTACGTTTTCGTATGATTGTGGGTGTTTGTGTGAGCGTGTGTGTGGGTGTGTGTGTGTGTGGGTGGGTCTGCTTGAGTGCAATTAACAGACTAATGTCCATATGATATTCCTATGAGTTTTGAAATGTCAATGAATCATTTTGAATGAGAATTATATACATATTGATGAGAATTTTCGTGATTTTGTTTGTTGTTTGCTTAATATATACCCCCCTTTATCTTTAATTATTTTCTTTTATTCGTGTTCCCAACAAAATCTAAAGCCTCTACCTTTATCTGAATCACTAAAGACCCATAAAGACCCCTAATTTCCCTTTTTTGACTGAATTTCATTCCCCTACTACTACTACTACTACTACTACTACTACTACTACTACTACTACTACTGGTACTACTACTACTACTACTACTGCTGCTGCTGCTGCTACTACTGCTGCTACTACTACTACTACTACTACTACTACTACTACTACTGGTACTAATGGTACTACTGCTGCTACTACTACTACTACTGTTATTACTACTGCTGCTACTACTACTACTACTACTACTACTACTACTACTACTACTTCTACTACTGGTACTGCTGGTACTAATACTGCCGCTGCTACTACTACTACTACTGGTACTACTTCTGCTGCTGCTACTACTACTACTTCTTTTACTACTGCTGCTAATACTACTGCTAATACTACTGCTACTACTCTGACTATTATTCATGACTGAATTCCGAATTTTCTTCATGTTTTATTGAACACGAATTTACAAACACGCGAAATTAAGTGTTATGTTTCAGTTTCAAATTCGCCAGACACAGTGACGGCACCAAGGGGGGGGGGGGGGGGGCATTTGCCCCCCACTCAGAAGCTTCCCCCCCCCCCCCAGTTGCCCCCCAGAAAATTTGAGGACTGAAAAGAAAAATTATACAGTAATTTGTAAATCAGTAGATGTAATAAGCATTATATTCAAGCTGTGAAGTGCTCTAAAATAGCTTTTTCTGCTCTTCAAAACTTCGACTGAAAATGAAAAAAGTGGTTATTTTTGGCTCGCTCGCTTCGCTCGCTCGTCATGTTTTGAAATCTCTTTTCTAAAATGTGATTAAAATGAAGAAAAATAGCCATTTTTGACTCCCTCGCTTCGCTCGCTCGTCATATTTCAGAATATTTATTCGAAAATACAATTAAAAACCCAAAAAGCGGTTTTTTTTCGTTCGCTCGCTTTACTCACTCACTAAATTGATATCAAAATGTGTGTAAGAGGAAAAAAAAATCCAAAAATTAAATCATCCCCCCCTCCTCAAAGTGGATTTACGCCAGCGACTAAAACTCACACTTCACTCGCACACGCTCAATTTTTCCATACATGCAAAAAAAAATTGACTGCCCCTGCCCCCCAACATTTTCTTTTGCCCTCCATTTGCCCCCCCCCCCCCCCCCCCCCACTTTAACAATCCTGGTGCCGCCACTGGCCAGACATAAGAAAAAGAGATAAGGACGGTGGAAATGAATGAGAGAGATTTAATAGAGTGTGTGTGAGAGAGAGAGAGAGAGAGAGAGCTTATGACTGCCAAGAGTTCGAATAGCGTCAGAACTGTATATTTACTTTTTATCGTTGTTAAGTTGTTAACATCTTTTTAATGAAACATACCTACAAAACAGGCATACGCGTAATAACAACAATATAAAGAGATCAGATGATATCTTACAGTATGCCAACAACAGAACGAATTTCTCATGCAGTTTATCTTTCAGTAATCTGTGTCAGGTAATATTGTTATATGGACGATCGCCCTCTTGTGTTTATTTTTAAATTCCCTTCCAACATAATGTACCTTTATCATATTTAAGACGTAAATCGAGGTAAACTAAAACAAGTACCAAATGGTACAGAACAAGGCGTGAAAGGAATTAAGCAAAGCAAAGTATTGCACTATCCGCCCATCCAATTTTCCTGCCCAAATCCCTAGCTATCCCACACCCTCACACTGCCTTCTCTCTCTCTCTCTCTCTCTCTCTCTTCGGCACTTTTATTTGCTGTTTCTTGTGGTTTAAAAAGATTCTAGCTATTCTTTTTGATGTGGAACTAAAAAAGATAAAAGCAGGGGCCACGGAAACAGAGAGAGAGAGGGGGGGGGGGGGGGCTGCAGCTTCCCTCCCCACAATTTTTTTAAAACTTTCAAAAACACTTTTAATTGTAAAAACATGATATGTAAACTGTAGACTGCTCATTTCATATAGGGTTGCAAAACCATAAAAAACCCAATGGATTCGGGGGAATCTTGAACCTTGCCATGGATCATACAGCCCTGGACTTCGAACTGTTTTGGGTGTCAGCCCCCCCCCCCCCCCCCCCCCCCACACTCACCTAAATACGGGCCTTGGCCTCTGCATTGTCATAATGATATATGGTTTCAAGGAAATCTTACTGTACATCGTATGAATCAATTGAAATAGTCAACACAGTACTTCTTTAAACAAAACGTCCCTACTGTGATAAAAGGAACCGGGTGAGGTATAGAACAAAGTTCACGTACTGATATTTTCATATTTACCTAGTAAGCCCTTCTTCCAGACTAAACGTTATGCATGAACATTCATCTTGCTAAGAGATATGTTTGGAAAGACTTCATGATCTTGCATTGATGCCAGTGTAAATGACAGTTTGTTCTTTTATTGAAAATGTCACTTTTGTCACTTTCTTCCTTTTGTCAACGTGGACAAAAATGGTCATATAACATTTATGACTCTAGATAATTAATGAAAGATAGTTTGCACGATGTTAGTGATGTGTTCTGGATTAATTACAGATAACATTTTAATATGGTCTAATTTCTATTTAAAAAATACTGTACAATGTTAAGCATGTTTAAGATTATAAAGGTAATCTAAAATAATATCCCAACTTAATTTAACATGATTCAACTTTACAATGTTAAAAGCCACTCTGTGAATTGAGTTTTAAAACCGCCTAACAATGTAATAACTATAATGTACCTATATCGCATGTTCCATATAATAATTCTGGGCTGATGATGATTGAGCACTATCAGAGTTGGGGATGAGTTCACTAACAGTGCGAGTCTAGTACTAGTCTGTGATCTGTGAAATGAAAAGAGGAAAGCCCCCCCCCCCCCCTTAATAAATAAATAAAATTAAATAAATGAATAAAATAGAATAAACTATTGTACCACGAATTAGATACTTCCAATTAGAAATAATTACTGCAGTGAATAAAGTATAAAGTAAAGATGATGAATCTGAAAAACCTCCATGTTCACCTACAACTCCATTACATCATAATTATGGCAATATTCAAGTTGCATTTTCAGCTTAGGAAGGTGACCACTTCAATGCATGCAGCCCTGCTTTGTCTCCCCATATTATCACACATTTTTCATGCAGTTTATCTCTCAGTAATCAATGTCACGTAGCAGTGTTAAATGGACGACCGCCCTCTTCTATTCCCTACCCTGCAAATTGATGGCCTTAGCTGAGGTGACGCGAGAAATAAGTTTGTTATCTGAACAATAGGCCGATTTTCAATGTTCAGCTCTCCGAATGGCAGCACATTCAGCTTAAACGAAGCGGTAGAATGGGGGGGGGGGGGGGTGATGTATAAATTTTCTACGCCACAGTAGAGTGCAGTTCCTTTGCATGGTTTTCTACAAAATTTGAGTCAGTGTCCTTTCATTCTTTGAAATTCCCATTGTTCAACATTTAATAAATCCTTAAAAAATACATCCCATGTTATATTTGATTACCATTCTCAAAGGCAGCACTTCCACATCAAAGACAGCGTCATGATTACGAGGCTGAGAAAACATTAATGACGTTCGATATCCCCTCCAATCAATATGTCAGCATTTTGTTTACTGGACAGGTTCACTGGGTTTTTCTTTTTTCTACACGGAAGGCAGCCATGAGGTTAGCATCTCTCCCATCTCATACCCAATGAATTAGTTGCTTCGTCAGGTTAGATGTTTTCAGGCTGGCTATAAATCACAGTAAATGTAATAGGTATAGCTGATACCAGAGAAGCCCGCCGGTGATATCATGTATATGGGAACACAAAGGATCTTCCTGCAAAGCTGTGGAAATTAGATTAATTTTAGCAAAATGATCCAAATGAAGCAAAAAAAAAAAATAATAATAAAAAATAAAAACTAAATAAATAAATAAATAAATAAAAATAGAATGAAATAGAAATTCCCCCAGAATATCCTTATAAAGAAGTTGCTGACATGCATCACCAGAAGGCCTAATGCTAAAGGTCTGGAGGAAGCTGGATTTAAAAAAAAAATAAGGGGTGGGATTTCAATAATGGGGAAGTAACATTGCCTTAAAACGCCATTTGATTTTGTTTTTATTGATATCAACGCGAGTGTATATGCTTCATCATCATCATCACCACCACTACCATCATCACTAAAGTTATCATACTCATCCCCCAAATCATCAACACCATCACCATCACTATACCTCCATGCTATAGCATCATCATTATGATGATCACTGTCATCACCGGTACCATCATTATTATCATGATTCCGATGACCATCATCACTTTCCCCATCCCCATCATCATTGTCATTATCATTAGGGTAATTTATAATATATTATCTAGGCTAAGTCATTGCATACGAAAATTCCACTAAATTACAAAAGAGGGCTGCCACACTAATTTTTAAATCGTATTATATATTTCATGTAATGACTTATTTTCTCGCCTAATCTGATAAATGTGTTTTTAGCAACGAGTTGAATATTTATTTGTTTTCAAGTAACTTCCATAAACTTGAATACATTCAATGTGTCTAGAAACAAGCCTTTTCTCAGTCTTGCCAATGCATAGTTATAAAATAGGACGTATCTTATATGTCGTATTGAGGATGCAATACCAGTTCATGTTACTCTCTTCCTTTATCTCTTTGCCTTTTCCTTCTTTCTTCCATTTTACCTTTTAATCAATGTATTTCAGATTATGGGACATTTTCTATAATTTTGTCCTTTATTGGTAGCATATTTCTATGCCTGTTTTGGACCATTCATTTTTAGTTCTATTATTTGTTTGTTTGTTATTTTTATTTTTTATCCAGGGTCCCATGGAAGATCAACTTTTGTTGAACGGGCTACAATGGAGAAATATCAATCATTAAATAAAAATAAGTACATTTATGTTATTGTTACAGAACTGTACTGTCATGACTGTGCAGTTGTGAGTTATTATACCTGCCATATAAAACTTACATACTTTCCTACTTTTTATTGTATGTAATATGATTTGTTCTGCAAGGCTGATGAAGCCTTCCTACGAGCTCTTTTCCTGATGCTCAAACCTGTTCTCTCATCATGCCCAACGATCTGATTGTCAGACAAGGAGATGTAGGAGAGGAGATTTGCTTCATCTCACGATAACTGGTAAGAAACTCCATTTTAAATTTATTTTTCATCCGATCTAAATTCCAAGAAAAGAGAGAAATATAAAGTAGAAGAACGAGGAGAAGGATAGAAAATTGCAAAGTTTGTCGCCTTGGGTGAAACTGTCACTGCTTCTCCAAATTCTCGTCATAAGGGGAAGTTTGATCGTATACAAATGTAAGCATACTAACCTCAAGATAACTCGGGCTCGAGTCTATGAAAAAAGTGTGTTATACTGAAATCAAATCACAACTCCATTGGATGATTTGACATTATATTTGCTATTGTCCTACGTAATTGGTAACTTGACGTTCCGTAGCATGGTGGAGATTCAAATGTGTCATTTACTTGGTCCGATCTATGTAGAGCTTATAACTTGTTAGTCATGTGGGTATTAGGATTTTCCAAAGCATACCCTACTATTTGGCATACCTTGGTATGCTTCAAAACACACTACCTCACCATCTTCTCATTACCTACAGGTTGAAGAGCTGAAGGTCAACAGCCATTCTCGTATTGCTAGACTCCTGGAGACTGTCGAATTCCTAAACGACATCAATCTTCTCTACGACGTCCCACGACGAACCTCGAACCGGGCACCCATGTGGACGTCCTTTCACTGTCGGTACACGACCTAAAGTCTTTCTTGAGCAGTATTCGCAGGTTGAAGCGCAAATACGTCGAATCGGAAAAGAGCTGTAACGATTTCCGAAACTGCTATTGGGACACATTTTTTTTTTATATTGTAGATACATTTGGTTTTCATCATACCTGTTTGAAATCCTAGTGGTTCATGATGTCATATGGTTCCAAAACCTGGTACAAAAAATGTGATATATTTCCATTTATCATACAACACTTTTTTTTTTCAAATCTTAGTTTTACCTATATTGAATTTGTATATGTATACATGTACTTGGTTCTTTAATTTCATGTATCTGCAGATTGAAAAAATAAAGAAAGCCTATAGCTAGCTGCCTAGCTTACCTACATTGAATGATTTGATTAGAGAAAATACTAAATAGAAAGGAAATACTGTAGAAAGAAGATTTTTGTAGGATTATTTTGCCCCATTTTTGTTCATGTTTGACATAATATTTGGTGAATGATGTGAAATGAAAATGAACGAGAATAGAATTCGTCATAGACTCGTGACGAATTAGGTGGTCTGTCGGCATCTTTTAGGTTTCGACATGGATTGTGATAGATTCGTTGGTAAGACTTTTGATAAAATTTTTACGCCTCGATAGGAGACTAACGTCATAGAAATTGGATGGTTTGATATCGCAGAATACTTAAAAGATGATCCAAAGCTTGAATTCACCTTAACGAATCAGATTTTCTATAGGGTTATACATAAACTACTGTGCGCTGCATTGCTATTGTCATAACGGGCCAAAATCAGCAGTTTATTTCATCGACTGTGACTGTATATGTAATCATATAGTTAAAGAGGATAGTAATATAACATGTAAAAATAAAGCAAACGGAACAAAAATTGCCCCTTCCCTCCGGGACTGGAACCAGGGACCTTGAGCATGTGAGGCAAGTGCTTTGAAGGTATACCTGAAAACAGCTCATAGAGATAACACGTTGATTCAAAACGGAATTCTAATATCAGGTTTTCCAGTCAAAATTTCACATGTTTTCGACATTTGATTAAAAAACATATGAATGCATAAGATAGAGAATTTTCTCAGCTGCAACATACTTAAAGATGGGCGAAGATCAAGCAGAAATAAGGAAGATGTTGATCAAAGAAGACGAGAATGTAGAATCAAGAATTACATAAAGGTCATGTCCAATAGAGAATACATGCAAATTGAGAAAAATTGACATTGTACCTTTAATTGTGAATTTAGACCAAGCAAAATGAGTAACAATGAACAGCATATTTGTAGAGAATTGTCTCAGCTACAACATATCGAAATCTCGGCGAAAATTGATGAATAATAAGCGAGATAGTCTCGGTTAAAGGTAAAAAATATGACGTCATAATTGAAAAAATGAAATTTTGACTTCACCTGAGAATATGACGATGTTCCGACTGCTCGACCCTCAAATTTTTTTCGTGAATTCAAAACTTCATTTCATAGGCTTTCAGAAAATCCGAAAAAATTGGGGGGTCCCCATGCTATTGATATGAATATTCATCATGCTAAGTATGAATGAGAAATGACATTCTGTTAAGAAGATATGATCATGAAATGATATTTACAAAATGGCGCCTGGATGACGTCACGATGATCTGATGAACCTGAAAATGAGTAAAAAACCGAGATCTCGTAAGGACTGATAATTCATGAAAATGTGACAAAATGACAGGGCCAGTTCTGAGATTTCGACTGCACAAAAAAGTGGGTACCAATAAAGAGAATAATAAAGAAAATTCTGACGAAATTAAAAGGTGATCTGCCAAAGATGACAGACCACCTAATTAGTGTTAGTGTAGAGATCAACGAACTAAAACATTTCTAGTTCAGTGGTAGAGATCAGCGCATAGAA
>CM057168.1:2888857-2896357 GCA_029962745.1 Echinometra lucunter | reverse complement strand
ATGCATGCAGCCCTGCTTTGTCTCCCCATATTATCACACATTTTTCATGCAGTTTATCTCTCAGTAATCAATGTCACGCAGCAGTGTTAAATGGACGACCGTCCTCTTCTATTCCCTGCCCTGCAAATTGATGGCCTTAGCTGAGGTGACGCGAGAAATAAGTTTGTTATCTGAACAATAGGCCGATTTTCAAGTGTTTAGCTCTCCGAATGGCAGCATATTCAGCTTAAACGAAGCAGTAGAATTGGGGGGGGGGGGGGTGATGTATAAATTTTCTACACCACAGTAGAGTGCAGTTCCTTTGCATAGTTTTTTCTACAAAATTTGAGTCAGTGTCCTTTCATTCTTTGAAATTCCCATTGTTCAACATTTAATAAATCCTTAAAAAATACATCCCATGTTATATTTGATTACCATCCTCAAAGGCAGCACTTCCACATCAAAGACAGCGTCATGATTACGAGGCTGAGAAAACATTAATGACGTTCGATATCCCCTCCAATCAATATGTCAGCATTTTGTTTACTGGACAGGTTCACTGGGTTTTTCTTTTTCTACACGGAAGGCAGCCATGAGGTTAGCATCCCTCCCATCTCATACCCAATGAATTAGTTGCTTCGTCAGGTTAGATGTTTTCAGGCTGGCTATAAATCACAGTAAATGTAATAGGTATAGCTGATACCAAAGAAGCCCGCCGGTGATATCATGTATATGGGAACACAAAGGATCTTCCTGCAAAGCTGTGGAAATTAGATAAATTTTAGCAAAATGATCCAAATGAAGCAAAAAAAAAATAATAAATAAATAAAAAATAAAAAATAACTAGCTAAATAAATAAATAAAAATAAAATAAAATAAAAATGCCCCCATAATATCCTGATAAAGAAGTTGCTGACATGCAGCATCAGAAGGCCTAATGCTAAAGGTCTGGAGGAAGCTGGATTAAAAAAAAAAAAATAAGGGGGGATTTCAATAATGGGGAAGTAACATTGCCTTAAAACGTCATTTGATTTTGTTTTTATTGATATCAACGCGAGTGTATATGCTTCACCATCATCATCACCACCACTACCATCATCACTAAAGTTATCATACTCATCCCCCAAATCATCAACACCATCACCATCACTATACCTCCATGCTATAGCATCATCATTATGATATCACTGTCATCACCGGCACCTCCATTATTATCATGATTACGATGACCATCATCATCACTATACCCATCCCCATCATCATTGTCATTATTGTTAGGGGAATTTATAAATAAGATATTATCTAGGCTAAGTCATGGCATACGAAATTTCACTAAATTACAAAAGAGGGCTGCCACACTAATTTTTAAATCGTATTATATATTTCATGTAATGACTTATTTACTCGCCTAATATAGATGCGTTTTTAGCAACGAGTTGAATATTTCAGATGTATATTTGTTTTCAAGTAACTTCAATAAACTTAAATACATTCAGTGTGTCTAGAAACAAGCATTTTCTCAGTCTTGCCAATGCATAGTTATAAAATAGGACTTATCTTATATGTCTTATTGAGGATGCAATACCATTTCATGATACTCTCTTCCTTTATCTCTTTGCCTTTCCCTTCTTTCTTCCATTTTACCTTTTAATCAATGTATTTCTTATCATGAGACATTTTCTATAATTTTGTCCTTTATTGGTAGAATATTTCTATATTTTGGACCGTTCTTTTTTTTTAGTTCTATTATTTGTTTGTTTGTTATCTTTTTTATCCAGGGTCCCATGGAAGATCAACTTTTGTTGAACGGGCTACAATGGAGAAACATCATTCAATAAATAAAAATAAGTACATTTGTGCTATTGTTACAGAATTGTACTGTACAGTTATGAGTTATTATACCTGCCATCTAAAACTTACATACTTTCCTACTTTTTATTGTATGTAGTATGATTTGTTCCGTAAGGCTGATGAAGCCTTCCTACGAGCTCTTTTCCTGATGCTCAAACCTGTTCTCTCTTCATGCCCAACGATCTGACTGTCAGACAGGGAGATGTAGGAGAGGAAATTTGCTTCATCTCAAGATAAGTGGTAAGAAACTCCATTTTCAATTTATTTCTCATCCGATCTAAATTCCAAGAAAAGAGAGAAATATAAAGTAGAAGAACGAGGAGAAGGATAGAAAATTGCAAAATTTGTCGCCTTGGGTGAAAGTGTCACTGCTTCTCCAAATTCTCGTCATAAGTGGAAGTTTGATCGTATACAAATATAATCATACTAACCCCAAGATAGCTCGGGCTCGAGTCTATGAAAAAAGTATGTTATACTGAAATCAAATCACAACTCCATCGGAGGATTTGACATTATGATATTTGCTATTGTCCTACGTAATTGGTAACTTGAACGTTCCGTACCGTGGTAGAGATTCAAATGGGTCATTTAGTTGGTCCGATCTATGTAGAGCTTTAAACTTGTTAGTCATATGTGGGTATTAGGATTTCCCAAAGCGTACCCTACTAGTTGGCATTCTCGTATTGCTAGGGTCCTGGAGACATCAATCTCCTCTATGATAGAAAGGAAATACTCTAGAAAGAAGATTTTTGTAGGATTATTTTGCCCCATTTTGTTCATGTTTGACATCCGCAATAATATTCGGTGAATGATGTGAAATGAAAATGAAATATGAAGGGATGTAGAAGCTGAACAAATCTGACATATTGATTAATATGACTATTCTAATTAAAATAATAATGGGCAGATTTACTAGAATTTATTTATTTATTTATTTATTTATTTATTTTTGTTTTATTTATTTTATACTGCAGGGTAGGCCTGTTCAGTTCTTAAAACTGCTTTACAAAGGCGCCCTGCAGTTTAAAATACATGTCAAGATAACTATAAAATATATCATCAAAAAAACAATCAACGTCAAAAATACAAAATACAAAATATTTAACATCAGAAACAACTAACACCAAAAATATAGAGTGGGAAGTGACAATTTAATGTTGGATCATTATCACATTTTATTGATCTTTAGTGAATTTATTTTTATGTAGATCATTTTCTGATGCCAAGCAAATTATATACGACCGCTGTATTAAAATCGCTAAGATTCTTTTGATAACGTTACCTTTTTTTCATGTGCCCCTTATATGTACTGGAACTATCTCTTTATTCCATATTGGTACTGTATTATTATTACGCAATAATGTCATTTTGCTTGGATACAAGTTGTAGATTTGATCAACAAAGTCTTTTAACTAACAATTCAATTTAACACTTACCTCTGGAGTATGTTCAGTGTGTCTCGTCACCACCAGTAGTTTCTTTCCTCATTGCCCTCTCTCTCTCTCCCTTTCTCACCATCTCTCTCACCCTCTCTCTCTGTCACCCTCTCTCTCACCCTCTCTCACCCTCTCTCACCCTCTCTCACCCTCTCTCATCCTCTCTCACCCCCTCTCTCACCCTCTCTCTCTCTCTCTCTCTCTCAACCTCTCTCTCTCTAGCTCACCTTTTCTCTCTCTTGCTCTCTACACCTATATGGGCTCATTCATGTACACTGCGGTAAACCGCTTTAAAAAGGGGGAAAAGATATAAAAATAAAACAAGTCAGTTATTTTCTATGTATGAATGATGGTAGGGATGAGTGATGCAGGAAAGGACCTACATATATATTCTAAACTCAATTCTTCTTTCTCTGTTATTGTGTAATCTGTGTTAATTGTTCATAGAATTTTTACTATGTATATATAGCATTCGTCATCATAATACTTGTGAAAAGTTTCAGACTTGGAAAAGAAGTTGTTTGAAATACAGTGTTCTTATATAAAATTTATATTGCCATTCTAATATATATGCAAGCGTTTCTCATTGCTTCTTATATTGAAAACCGATACATGGTGATAAACAATTAATTGCATTGAAATGCACTGGGCAGTGTGAGCACACTATATATTGAATACAAATTTAAACATTGTAGCGTAAAAATGTGTCTTCTGCTTAAATGTATATTTTCCCCGTAGAAGCGCTTTATACATGTATAGCTAGTTTTCTTTTCTTCTCAGGCTGAATACAGTTCATAGTAGAGAAATTAAAATGCCAAAGATAAATTGCACGAGTTTAATGAATAGATCCTCCTTCAAGAATTATTACAATTATGATCCATATCTCTTCATTTGTCTACTTACATGTAGATGACGATAGCACTATCTACAAATATTTTTTTTTTTTTTTTTGGGGGGGGGGGGAACCCTTCAGTACATTCGATGGCAACATTTTATGTGCATGTTACCAAATGGGTTCGAGATAATAAGTGCATCTTGGCTATGTAAGTGTAGCCTTTGATCAAGGCACTTCTGGCAGCGATCATTCTTTAATCGCTGCTCAGTAACTTGAATATGAGATTTGGTCTATTCCGTCAGGCGGCTGAATGCGGCACAATTCTGTTCCACGTACAGTTGCTCACGGATATCGTAGAAATCTTTCATGTAGAGGGTTCATAGAGAAGTCTCAAGTGTGACAAGTACCCTTAATTGAAGGCTAATAAGATTTATGCTAGCATGATTATTGTTTTTTACTATAGACACGTTTCAGGCATCAGTTACTAGTATTCTGTCATATCGTACAAAGCTTTATCGCATAGATTTTGTAGAAATGATAGTGATAAAAAGTCATCTAGTTGGAGTTATAAACAAATTACAGGCTTAGCAGACTACTAAATGACAGTGGCACTTAGCCGACGATCATTAAAATGGAAACAGAAAATGCGAAAGCATTAAAATTCTGGACTGATGGACTGCGCATTCTAAAGAGAATGGACATAATGGTCAAATTTGATGGATATCAGCGTTAGCTTTGGGGTAAAAAAAAACGAAATGTCACTACCTCTATGTCACCCTCCCCCTTCAAAAACAAAAAGAAAACAAAACGAAACTAGATTGTGATTTTAGACATTAGATTTTTAAAATCCATCTTACCGAATCTGACCCAATATATTTTCTAGGGCTGCCCATCACGTGCCATTTTCCATGAAAAAATGGGCGTGATAAACAACAATTTATTCATATTTTTTGAAAGGAGAGGTTGAATGTCTGAAAGAGCTAAAGGGACAGAGAAAGAGAGAAAGAGAGAGAACAACTTCAGAAAGGATACAAAGAAATACTGAAGTATCCTAACATGTTCAGATATTCAAATTGATAATGAGAGAAGTGGTGTCTTTTTTTCCAACTTACTTCTTCCAAAAATTACCTCTGACTTTAGAGGAGAACTTAACGGACTCATTAAACGTCCGTCAGCTGTTAAAATCTGCCATTAACATCAGGAGGCTCCATGAAAATAAAAAAGAGGATGACTGATTCACTAGACATGTTAAATGACACGTATTCTTGCAGTTTGTTTCAAAAAAGAATTTCGTGGCTAACTCAGATTGTGCTTAATTCCATATGGAAGCTTGTAAATTAACAACGCAATGTAAAAAAAAAGCACCATAAATATTATGGATACTATCCGTACAGAAATGCTCCATAGCACGGTTGACTTTCCCGACGGATAGGGTTTTCAAAAGTCTTCAGAATGCGAATGGTTTTCAGAACATTTTGGTCAACTCCAGGCTTACACTGCTGCACAGAAAATCTTTTGCCCATCATATTGGTCGTTGGAAGGTTTTGGTAGGCCCACAGGTAGGCTACATTTCTTAGACTGATCACCGCCTGATCTCCCACTGATCTGCTTAGTTTGCAGTCTGTGCAATCTATGCGGATTATCGTCGGGAAATGGTTGGCAAATGAAAGGCGAATAATAAGCCAACAATCGCCGATTAAACTCCGCAGGTTTGTAAAACACCCCAAAATCAAGTAGAAACTTATCTTTCTAAACTTCAAAGATTTTATATTTCTTCATACTGCTGCCTCGCAAATTCACTTGTTTATGAAAGTTTGTTTGTTTTTGTTGTTGTTGTTTGTGTTTTGGGATGGTTTTTTTTTCACTGCCACTGTTTCTGTTTTCTGTGAAGGGAGCTATTTTATAAACTTTCCGTCGTATTATAAACATTGTTTTTTACCTGTTTACTGTTGCTGCTGCCTGTTCATTTATATACACTGTTTTCTTTATATAAAGTTTGAATAAAACGGCATTTTGAAACAAGCAAACAAGAAAAAAAATACTAATCAATTTTTTTTTTTCAAAAATAAAGTTGAGTCCTGGTCATGCAACAATACTGTGACAAATTATGTTGTATTTTAGTAACGTTTAATGTGTGATTCTAATCAACGATTAACAAACGATTATCTTTGGTATCTTGGCGACCTTGCTGCGAAAATATCAGGGCATGTTTGTCGTCTTTTGGGGGTGAAGCACCCTTTCCCTCACTCCACCGGCCTCCTCGTACGCATATTTGCATATTAACTGGCATGGCATGACATGACATGCATTCGTAACCACTTTTTCCTTCTTATGGACTTGGAAGGCATGGTTACTATGAGCGTTATATGAAAATGATTTGCTTATGATCATAGTGTAGTTTTACTGTATATTTGGTATCAGATACATTATAAAATGTTTGATGTATTTGATTTCTCTCATTTATTCTTGTGATTTATTTGTTTGAGAACTATCTATTTCATGAATCTTTCTTTTCGCCTACTATTCTTTCTTCGGTTACTTGGCAGTGAAATGCTGTTGATTTATTCTGTTTTTGCCCAGTACCATAATGATATGTTTATCAGATTGGTTCGTTGTATTTTCACACTGCAATAAAAGTTTCCAGTTTGTTTTACGAATGTTTACTGTATCTTCCGTTTGGTTCTTTATTTTAGGTGTACTGTCAGGAATGTAATGACATGTGAAGTTTAAGCCTTTTTTCTTGCTCTTTGTTTCTGTTCCTGTCTTTATTGCTGTCTCCGTCATTAACTCTTCTCCCTCTCATCTTCTTGCACTCTCTCCCTATCTATGTCGGGGTGGGGGGGGGGGTGTTTCATAAAGGCTGTTCATAAAGTTTATGAGCAACTTGAATATGGCAAGCCACATGGGATTCTCGATCATCATGAATCGCATCAGCTAAATGTTAAATATGCAGATGTAAGTTAACATTAGCATTGTTTACAAACATTTTTATTCAACGTTTATTTCTTGTCACAATTTGATAAAGATTATGGAAAATATCTCCTTTGTTAAAACGTCAGGAAAAATGTGAGCAACCCAATTCATTATTTGTGAAAGTCATGCTTAACTTACCGATCAACTTTAACACTCCCAGTTCCTACATCATCCTCCTCCCCCTTCGCTGTGTCTTGTTGATCATATCTAACCACTCTCTCGCTCTCCCACTTCTATTACTTTCTCTTTCATCCAAGCATTGTACACTCGCCAGTCACATCAAAAGCAAATCTTTTAAGACTAACAACATCAACAACTACAAAAACACAAACGGGACAACCAAAACAAAGAAACCTATGTTTATGTATGGGTAAATGTCTCAATCTTTCCTAATGATATATATATATATTTTTCATTGTTGTAGAT
>CM057168.1:2856781-2888357 GCA_029962745.1 Echinometra lucunter | reverse complement strand
CATTTAAAAATGAAAGATGTAATAAAATGTAGAATGTGTTCTAAATATTAGAATCTGTTATTAGAATTCATTACACAATACACATTTTACTTACTCCTTTATCTCCATTCAGATTGTCCTTCCTCTCTCTTCTTTTCATAGTTCATGCAACTGAAACACAGACCTCCCAACCTTTCTGACTAAAAAATAAGGATGAAAGAAACAGCATTTTCCATAGGAGTGTGCAGTTAATTTATCAAGAAAAATATGACAAATCATATTTAAACAAAAGCTTGGAATGGTCAAAATTCAAATTCTTTCCTCCAAATTCAGAATGAATGGGAGGTCTGGAAACATCTTATTTCTGGTTTTGCTTTTTTTTTCTCTCTCTCTCTCCTTCAAACATACTCCGTACTCGCTCGCCGATCCACCCCACTCTCTCCCTCTCTCTCCCTACCCATTTCCCATTCTCTGCCTACTTCTATTGGACTTATGTTGCACATCCACATGATTACGTGTATTTAAATTCTGCTTTTCGATTTTTCAATCGATTTTTTTCTTCCTTGATACCTTTTTTTCATCTCGTGTTAACGAAATTAATCAGTTATTTCTTCTCTATTCTATTCTACGTCAAGAAAGACAGAAATGATCAAAGGAAAGAGAGAAAAAAAGAGAGGGAGAGGGAGCAGGAGAAAAACCAGTGAAGAAAGAGAAATAGTGGATAAAATAAAGACAAAGAGGGAGAAAGCGCCGGATAAAGAGAAGAAAGAGCTGGAAACAGAAAGAACCTCATAAATATAGAGATAAGGGAGAGACGTTAGAAGAAACGGGGAAGGGGGAAATTAGAGAGAAAGAGGGAGAGGAGAAAGCAGTAGAGTGGGATTAAAAATTATTATTTCTTTCTTTGTTGCAGTCACTGAAGTGGCAATCAGTAGATCAGCGTATAAAATATCAGTATTGTGTTCTTGTATATAAAATAATGAATAATTTAGTTCCAAATTATTTAAAACCTTTAGTATGTAAACGGCCCGTGAAATACAGGACACGGTTTTCTTTGCGATGCCCCCTTCAGCTTCCCAAAGCTAGAACTGAATATAAAAGAAAATCTTTCGCATATTTCGGACCCAATTTATTTAATGCACTTCCTTCAAATTTACAAGCTTGTACCTCCTTGTTATTTTTTAAAAAAATTATGCAAAGCCTTTCATACGAATTGATAAAGAGCGAAACAATATTCCATTGATTTACAATGCTATGTACTTGTATGTTTAAATTGTCACTTCCCACTCTATATTTTTGGTGTTAATTGTTTCTGATGTTAAATATTTTGTATTTTGTATTTTTCACGTTGATTGTTTTTTTTTGATGATATATTTTATAGTTATCTTGACATGTATTTTAAACTGCAGGGCGCCTTTGTAAAGCAGTTTTAAGAACTGAACAGGCCTACCCTGCAGTATAAAATAAATAAAACAAAATAAATAAATAAATAAATAAATAATAAAAAGAAGTCAAACATTAAGAAACACTATGATCACATTCAATACAATACACTTAAAGAAAAGATCACGCAATGATGAGACGACAAACGTTCGTAAAACACACTGGAAACTTTTATTGCAGTATGAAAATACAATGACCAATATGATAAACGTATCATTATGGTACTGGGCAAAAAAAAGAAAAAATCGACAGCATTTCACTGCCAAGAAACCGAAGAAAGAATAGTAGGCGAAAAGAAAGATTCATGAAATGAATAGTTTTGGGGTTTTTTTTATAAATCACGAGATTAAATTAGAGAAATCAAACACATCAAACATTTTATAACCCATCTGATAAAGTAAAACTACACTATGATCATAAGCAAATCATATTCATATAATGCTCATAGTAAACATACCTTCCAAGTCTGCAAGAAGGAAAAAGTGGTTACAAATGCATGTCATGTCATAGAATTTATCACCATCATATCTACAAATACATGGGATGAAGCTTTGTACGATACGACAGAATACTAGTAAATGCTGCCTGGAACTTGTTTATAGTAAAACTAAAAATCATGCAAGCATAAATCTGATTGTTCTTCAGTTAAGGGTTACTTGCCAAGCTTAAGACTTGTCTATGATTCAGAACCTTCTAAGTAAAAGATTTCTATGATATCGGTGAGCAACTGTACGAAGAAAGGAATTGTGCCGCATTCAGCCGTCTGACGGGATAGACCGGGGGAGCGTTTCATGAACCTGATGAAGAATCTTATCGGTGACTTTCACTGACTAATTTACTCTCAGCCAGTGAAAGTCACCGATAAGATTCTTCATCAGGTTCATGAAACGCTCCCCCGGTCTATCCCGTCAGACGGCTGAATGCGGCACAATTCCTTTCTTCGTACAGTTGCTCATCAGATGCGAAGATTTTCTGTAGCTTCTAACGGTTGTCAGTGAAAATCATTGACAAAACTCTTCATGAAACGCTCCCCTGATCTCACGTTCAACATACTGAGCAGCGATAAAAGAATGAATGCTGCAAGATGCACTTATTATCCCCTACCACCTCCGTAACGTGCACATTCATTATTTTGCGATCACACATACTAAAGGGGGTTTTTTTCCATAGAATTTGTTTTACTGTCATCTCAGCAGACAAATGAAGAGATATGGATCATAATTGTTCGATCTATTCACGATATTCATGCAATTTCTATGGCATTTTAATGTCTCTACTATCAGCTGTATTCATCCCGAGAAGCAAAGAACAATAACTACACATGTATCAAGTGCTTCTACAGGGGAAAAATTATATATGAGCAGAAATTAGACATTTTGCGCTACAATTTTAAAATTTGTGTTCAGTAACAGTGTGCTCACACTGCCCTGTGCATTTCATTGCAATTAATTGTTTACCATGGTGTATCGGTTTTCAGTATATGAAACAATCAGAAACGCTTTCATATATATTAGAATGGTAGCATGAATTTTGTATAAGAACACTGTACTTCAAACAACTTCTTTTCCAAGTCTGAAACTTAAACTAATCACAAATATTATTACGACTACTTTTCTTTATACATGGTAAAAATTCTATGAACAATCAACATAGATACCACTATCATTATGAAGATTTGAGTTAAGATACCAGGTCCTCTATTGCATTGCTCATCTTTACTGTCATTATGCACATAGTAAATAAACTGCCTCATTTTATTTTGCTGTATTTTTTTCAAGCGGTTAAACACAGCATAGTGAACTAGCCCGTAGAGATGTAGAGAGCTGGAGAGAGGAAAGGGGGGGGGGGGGGGGGGGGGGGGTGAGAGGGAGGACAATGAGAAAAGAAACTACTGGTGGACACAAGAGACATTGAACACACTAATGAGTTATAGAGGCATCCTGTTTAAAAGACTTTGTTGATGAAATCTACAACTTGTATCCAAGCAAAATAATGTATTACATAATAATAATACAACAATACCATTATGGAATAAAGAGATAGTACCATTGCATGTATGGGGCACATGAAAAACAGGTAACGTTATCAAAAACATCTAGGCAATTCCACAACATATGGGACACAGAGCTCAAAATTTGAAATCGCACTGTGCCCTGTTAATTCCAAATAAAAATCTAAAATTACAAAAGGGCCTTCTTTTTGTTAAAAGTAAACATTTAAGATGAAAAATCTGCAATTCGACCTTCTTACGGAGAATACAATAAAAAACAAAAAAATGCAAATATGGGACTATGGTCAGGGAAATGTGCTTTAAATCCCTCTTATTTTTATATCAAGTCATTTTTCTCAGATTTTTTTCATCTAATTGATTTTAATGGATTACTTTAACATATTTTGGGTAGTTAATGAGTGAAACACTAATGGAAATGTGCAAAATCTACGTTGAATTTAAGTGTAACGTCGGTTACGTAACTTCAGTTACAAACATGTCTTCAGTAAATTTTTTTCATGGCGGTAAAACAAATTATTCAAATTGCTCATTATTTTGCACATCTCTTCCCAGGAACCTGGTGTACTGTCAAATGAATTTTTTTATTTTTTTATTTTTATTTGGGGGGGGGGGGGGGGCTTCATCTTATCATTTCTCAGATTTACAGACTAGTACTTGACTCGCGCTGTTAGTGAGCTCATCCCTAACTCTGATAGTGATCAGTCATCATCAGCCCAGAATTATTATATGGAACATGCGATATAAGTACATTATAGTTATTACATTATTAGGCAGTTTTAAATCTCAATTCACAGAGTGGCTTTAACATTGTAAAGTTGAATAATGTTAAATTAAGTTGAGATGTTATTTTTTAAAATTACCTTTATAATCTTAAACATGCTTAACATTTTACAGTACTTTTTTAATAGAAATTAGACCATATTAAAATGTTATCTGTAATTAATCCAGAACACATCACTAACATCGTGCAAACTATCTTTCATTAATTATCTAGAGTCATAAATGTTATATGACCATTTTTGTCCACGTTGACAAAAGGAAGAAAGTGACAAAAGTGACATTTTCAATAAAAGAACAAACTGTCATTTACACTGGCATCAATGCAAGATCATGAAGTCTTTCCAAACATATCTCTTAGCAAGATGAATGTTCATGCATAACGTTTAGTCTGGAAGAAGGGCTCACTAGGTAAATATGAAAATATCAGTACGTGAACTTTGTTCTATACCTCACCCGGTTCCTTTTATCACAGTAGGGACGTTTTGTTTAAAGAAGTACTGTGTTGACTATTTCAATTGATTCATACGATGTACAGTAAGATTTCCTTGAAACCATATATCATTATGACAATGCAGAGGCCAAGGCCTGTATTTAGGTGGGTGTGGGGGGGGGGGGGGGGGCTGACACCCAAAGCAGTTCGAAGTCCAGGGCTGTATGATCCATGGCAAGGTTCAAGATCCCCCCGAATCCATTGGGTTTTTTATGGTTTTGCAACCCTATGAAATGAGCAGTCTACAGTTTACATATCATGTTTTTACAATTAAAAGGGTTTTTGAAAGTTTTAACAAAATTGTGGGGAGGGAAGCTGCAGCCCCCTCTCTCTCTCTGTTTCCGTGGCCCTGCTTTATCTTTTTTAGTTCCACATCATATAGAATAGCTAGAATCTTTTTAAACCACAAGAAAGAGCAAATAAAAGTGCCGAAGAGAGAGAGAGAGAGAAGGCAGTGTGAGGGTGTGGGATAGCTAGGGATTTGGGCAGGAAAATTGGTTGGGCGGATAGTGCAATACTTTGTTTTGCTTAATTCCTTTCACGCAGTGTTCTGTACCATTTGGTACTTGTTTTAGTTTACCCCGACTTACGTCTTAAATATGATAAAGGTACATTATGTTGGAAGGGAATTTAAAAATAAACACAAGAGGGCGATCGTCCATATAACATTGTTACCTGACACAGATTGCTGAAAGATAAACTGCATGAGAAATTCGTTCTGTTGTTGGCATACTGTAAGATATCATCTGATCTCTTTATATTGTTGTTATTACGCGTATGCCTGTTTTGTAGGTATGTTTCATTAAAAAGATGTTAACAACTTAACAACGATAAAAAGTATATATACAGTTCTGACGCTATTCGAACTCTTGGCAGTCATAAGCTCTCTCTCTCTCTATCTCTCACACACTCTATTAAATCTCTCTCATTCATTTCCACCGTCCTTATCTCTTTTTCTTATGTTTGGCCAGTCGCGGCACCAGGATTGTTAAAGTGGGGAGGGGGCAAATGGAGGGCAAAAAAAAATGTTGGGGGGGCAGGGGCAGTCAATTTTTTTTTTCATGTATGGAAAAATTGAGCGTGTGCGAGTGAAGTGTGAGTTTTAGTCGCTGGCATATATCCACTTTGAGGAGGGGGGGATAATATAATTTTTGGATTTTTTTTTCCTCTTACACACATTTTGATATCAATATAGTGAGCGAGTGAAGCGAGCGAACAAAAAATAACCGCTTTTTGGGTTTTTAATCGCATTTTCGAATAAATATTCTGAAATATGACGAGCGAGCGAAGTGAGGGAGTCAAAAATGGCTATTTTTCTTGTTTTTAATCACATTTTAGAAAAGGGATTTCAAAACATGACGAGCGAGCGAAGCGAGCGAGCCAAAAATAACCACTTTTTTCATTTTCAATCGAAGTTTTGAAGAGCAGAAAATGCTATTTTAGAGCATTTCACAGCTTGAATATAATGCTCATTACAACATCTACTTATTTACAAATTACTGTATAATTTTTCTTTTCAGTCCTCAAAATTTCTGGGGGGCAACTGGGGGGGGGGGGGCAAAGCTTCTAAATGGGGGGCAAATGCCCCCCCCCCCCCCCCCCCCCTTGGTGCCGCCACTGTGTCTGGCGAATTTGAAACTGAAACATAACACTTAATTTCGCGTGTTTGTAAATTCGTGTTCAATAAAACATGAAGAAAATTCGGAATTCAGTCATGAATGATAGTCAGAGTAGTAGCAGTAGTATTAGTAGCAGTAGTGAAAGTAGTAGTAGTAGTAGCAGCAGCAGAAGTAGTACCAGTAGTAGAAGTAGTAGCAGCGGCAGTATTAGTACCAGCAGTACCAGTAGTAGAAGTAGTAGTAGTAGTAGTAGTAGTAGTAGTAGTAGTAGTAGCAGTAGTAGTAGTAGTAGTAATAACAGTAGTAGTAGTAGTAGCAGCAGTAGTACCATTAGTACCAGTAGTAGTAGTAGTAGTAGCAGTAGTAGTAGTAGTAGCAGGAGTAGCAGCAGCAGCAGCAGCAGTAGTAGTAGTAGTAGTAGTAGTAGTAGTAGTAGAATTAGCATAAGTTTTTCTTTCACCCCCCCCCCCCCCCCCCCCATATTAAACAAAGAATGTAATGCAAAATGATGAAACAAAACATTCTTTTAAAGATAATTACAAATTAAACAAAATATTTCAAAATAAATCATCAAATCATATATTTTTCCTAAACTGCCAACACATGAACAATAAAAAAGCGGCAAGGAAGCAAGGCTTGTTGACTGAAGAAACTTGGGGTAGAAGTAGTTATAGTAGTAGTAAAGGTTATATCAGCAGTACAGGCTAATTCGGGATTTTTCGTTTGTTTGTGTTTTTCATTTGTTTGTTTGTGTTTTTGTGGGGTTTTTTTCATCTTGTTTAGTCTATTTCTTTGATTTTTTCCCCTTTAAACCTTACATTCAACTGTTTTGTTTTTGTTTATTTGTTTGTGGGGGTGGGACATTATTATTGTTCTGTTATTTCCAGTTGTTTCAAACTTCGGGTAGTCGATTATGCTCTATTTGATGTAGTCAAGGCCATCCGACTTCACTGCGAGGTACCTTACATGTTCGTATCAAATTCTTCTGTGCAGTCATCGTTTTTGTTGCTTCTGTAGATTTTCAGCACCTTTAACAGGTAAGAGATATTAATATTCGTTTCAATTACCAGGTTGTGTTAATGACCTGCTGTACTTTATCACACTTATGATGTTCATGTCATACACCGATTCGGAAAGCTCAGTGAAGATTAACCACGTTTACTGGGGTTAGCTAAACGATAGACAAATTATTCCTGGCTTAGGCAAAGATCATGGAGAGGGAAAGAGTGGACACTCACCTGGTTTTAGTGCAACGCCTGCCATTCATTTGGAAAAGAGCGCCCCACAGCGTTGGGCAGGTGAACTGATTGCGTATAAACCAATAGGGGAAGATGGACCAGGGGAATGAAATTCAGTCCAAAAAGGGAAATTAGGGGTCTTTATGGGTCTTTAGTGAGTCAGATAAAGGTAGAGGCTTTAGATTTTGTTGGGAACACGAAAAAAAGAAAATAAATAATTAAAGATAAAGGGGGGTATATATTAAACAAACAACAAACAAAATCACGAAAATTCTCATCAATATGTATATAATTCTCATTCAAAATGATTCATTGACATTTCAAAACTCATAGGAATATCATATGAACATTAGTCTGTTAATTGCACTCAAGCAGACCCACCCACACACACGCGCGCACACACACCCACACACACGTTCACACAAACACCCACAATCATACGAAAACGTAGACCAACGGGGCAGTCTGGGGTTACGGGCCACAGCCGCCCCTCCAAATTTGCTCATCTTTGCATTTGTCTAAATTCAGTAGTGATTCTGCTCTTGTTAAAGTCTCGAATGGCTCCGGTCTTGATGGACAAAGTCGGTCTATTACACTGTTCCCTAAAAACCATCGAAATCGTTTTATTAACAAAAACGCAAGATTCTGATCCTTCTTTATCTTATTTATTTCCTTTCCTTTTTTTACTGTTTTATATTTTGAAGCGACATTTCCAGTTAATTCTCCCTTACAGATAAGATTGAAATCCATGGCCAAGTTCAGCCGCTTGTTTAGGATGTGCACAATCTCGATGGCAGTGAGCATATTATGCCCAGGTTATTTTCGTATCTTCTGCATTCAGTAGTTTCATCTCCTTTTGGAAATATGATAAAATACATTCTCCTGCTCTTGTTGTCTTATACTGTCTTCAGTTTCAGACCTCTTTTTTGTGAAGTGACTTTCAGTCTTCTCTGTAACAGGTAACAGCGTGGGAATGGAAGCTAATCGAAAGACTAGTGCAGACTGTTCAGAGAGTCTCCGTGTCATTTGGGGGACAGCAAGCAGCTTGCTGTCCCCCAATTTTTAAATTAAATTTAATTAAACTAATATTGGTCGAAATCACCTACATTTAACTCAATCATTTCTTCAACAATAAAATCGGTGAGTTGATCGGCGAGTCTGACCACCTCTATAGTTATCGGTAAAGGCATATTAAGTATGCGCATAAAATTATCGTCATCATTATCGGGCAAATATGACGATCGCCTATTATTCCGATGGGGTCCATCGGATTCATATTCGGTATCAGCAAATTCAGGTTGAAAATCCTAATTGGGGTTTTATTCAAAATTGAAAGTTCCGACTTCACAGACTGCTCCTTAATCTGACATCTCTCCTTTGCGTGATACTTGGAAGGCTTCGTCACCTTCTCTGTGTCCAAACTTATTCCCCTTTTTCCAGTTTTATCTAAAATAGAAAAAAAATATTATAGAACAATCTGTTACCTTTAAGCTTAAAGAGAGTTAGATTAAGTAGACACAGGAAAAAAATAAAAGAATCCGCAGATGGGAATGCAAGATGGGTATAAGCAGGGCCGTAAGCAGAGAATATTTCCCGGGGGGCAAAAATATACATTTTAGAAGAAACATGAAAGCGAGGGAGCAAAGCGACCAAGCTTGTCACGAGGACACTTTTGCATTTTAAATCTTGAAAATGATTGATCTGGTGCGCACTTCCGAAGGAATTTTGAAAACAAAATTTTCAGTGAAAAAAAAAAGTTGGGGGTGCAACATATTGCATGCCATCGTATGCGTATTTTCCCAATTTACCCATGACCGCATCGCATAATTCATGTTCCTAGATTTTTCTTTGTTTAGTGGTTTTCCAGTGGGTGTTACAAATTTACATATCTTTGAGCGTGAGGTTTACTGCAGTGCACCTTTGATTTGGATACACGACACATATTTTGTCTCATCTGGGGCAGGTATTCATCATTGGGGGCAGCTATTTGGGGGGGGGGGATATAGAGAGGGAGAGAGACGAGGAGGGACCCAATGAATAGAGTTCTTCTAGGTGCAATTATTACAGGATTGCCGAAAGACCATTTTCCAAGGTAAGAGTCATCGTATTACGGAGCCCCAACGGTGAGATTTTTTTTTAGTAAGTCGTTCCCACGACTTACTAACACGACTTACTCGTTCCCTCTACTTACTAACTCGTTCCCCGACTTATAAACTCGTTCCCACGACTTACTGTTTGTTTGTTTTTTCCTTAGTCTTTCCCACGACTTACTAACTCGTTTCCTCGACTTATAACTCGTTCCCACGATTTATAACTCGTTCCCTCGACTTAACGAGTTAGTAAGTCGAGAGAACGAGTTAGTTTTTTAAGCGTTAAAATTACTTAAGATTAATAATTCAAAGAAGATTAACATGTGTAATCAGTCGGGGTTCGCCGGGATGTTAATTCTCTTCGTTAAATGAAAGATTTAATATTCAATGCAAGTTTATCATGTTATGCTCGTGATATAGCAACTTCTTTTGAGACCTACCTGCTTGCTCATTATTATCTTGAGTTATTTGCTCGTTTTTCCAATCGTTTGCATCTTGTTCTGACTCATTTGGAGGACCTAAATAATAAAAAAAATGGTTAAGAATGAAAGAGAACAGAAAGCCTTTATGCTGTTCCATTTCTTACCAGGATAAAAGATTATAAAGAATACAAAGACCATAAGCAGGATAACTCAATGAAATCGTCTTCAGAGTTTTTTTTTTTTTTCTGCTTCAAACATTGTGAAAAAGCGTTTATAATTTTCCATCCATATGTCTTAATAGGAAGCACAATGGATGTATTACTTACTCTGAGGTGCCGTCTCACTCGTTTTTGCTCGATAGAAAAAAAAAAAAAAAAGTAAATCGTACTTTGCGCTCGTCCCTGTCCCTTAATAAATAACCAGTGTGCGGATACGTCATCCATGCTCTGGCTCTAGCTCCATGTACGTACAGTGCATATGAAAATAAACATTGAAAAGTAAATGAAAAGTAGGATATTATCAATACCTTGAATATTCCCCCGGTCTAGTTCAGTCATTTCATGTCCTTCTACACCAGTCTCCTGAAGAGTGACAAGAGTATCATTATTAAAAACATCAGATGCAATCATGGAACATGCATGTTAGTCCACATTCCTATTGCGTTTACAAAATGAATAAAAAGGAAATCAAATCGTGCAATCAAAAATATGTCCATGGGCGATTCCACGATTAGTGATGTTATTTAAAAAAGAAATCATACCTATTGATCATGTTGATACAGTCAATATCTATTTCATTTCAAGTCCTAATCTTGTAACAACATAGGCCTATTCACCCACCCCAGGTCAACAATACATAACAAAAATTAAAAACACTGAATAATGTCGGAGCTGTAATGAGAATTCTAACCTTGATTAGCAACGTTACAAAAAAAGGATACAAGAAAAAAATCGATGTTTTTAAAAAAAAAAGCCTTAGAACTTAGAGCCATATCAGGTTTACTTATTATATGATGACAAATGTTTACCAACAAAGTTTAAAAGTTTACCTCTATTTGTTTGTTTGTTTGTTTAAGTAGACCTCAAAATCTGGGTTAGTCACATTACAGAGTCATGTTACATCTTGTCCAACACTACACATTTTAGATTTTTATACATAATTACCTTCAGATTATCCACCTGAAAAATATACAAAAGCAACAATAGTTTTCTGAGTCTAAAAAAAACTGTGTGTAGTCCTATGTATCAAATTTTTTGTATGGTTCGGATTCTACTATAATTAGAAAGTTGGGACCAAAAAAAATGGTGTATATGAAACCCCTTGGCATTTACAACTTCTACATGAATTGTAACCAAACAAAATGACCTGAATTTGAGAAAGAGCAAAAAAAAAAAAAAAAAAAAGTTTGGGGCCATGTACACTTAATCATGGAATTGCACCCCCCCCCCTTTATGATTAAAGTCTTATCGTGATTAGAAAACAAAAATAACATTCTAGCTTAGATAAGAAGTACTCTTTGGGGATTCTGAATCAGATACTGGGGTTGAAATGCTGCAGACGTATTAAGAAATAATTCTGAAGTGAAAAGGATACTCTTTGAAGAAAGAGGATCCCCACTTCTTTTCTCTTCGCAGACGAAAGTCCTTTTCTCTCTCTCTCTTATTTTCTTTCGCTGATTCGACAATTTTAGCTTTTAGGAGGAGGCCACGGGTAGGTATTCCCGCCCTCCAAAGCCACTTGCAATGATAATAACCATGACGACAATAATGATAACCGTAATAACAACAACAACAAAAACTATGAGCTAGATCAAATTGATGATGTGAGAGTTGCGGACGTAAATAATTTCCTCATTCAAGTACGTTCAGCTTTAATCAGTGTCTAAACTTGTACGATAAGACGTATAATAATTATTATGTTATATTGATTATACTTGGACATATATATTTCGATAAGCAGTATTATGTATGATATGACATTAAGGAGAGTAGAGGGAAATTCGCAAGAGAAAATTCTAATTGATCCAAAATTCGAACAAAATGTCCCAACTTCAACTTCATTATTGTTTGACGAGCAACTCTGACATTCATTATTATTTGATGTAATTAGAAATTTATGTAACTATGAAGTCTTCTTTTACATTCCATAAGCGATGGATTACTTAGATAAATTTTATTTATAACGTGCCCTGTGAAAATAGGGAGCGAGAAAGAGAGATCAGAGAGAGAGGGAGAGAGAGAAAAGAAAAAATGAAAACAAAGGGAAAACAAAAGAAAAAGAAAGGGAATAGAGTAGAAAGAGAATAGCAGAAAAGCGTATGAGAATGGGGGAAAAGGAGAAAGAAAGACAAAAAAAAAAGAACAGTGATATATAAATAAATGAAAGAAAGAAAAACGCGTGGAATAATGAACGAATTAGTAGATGAACCATAAGATTAATAATTATTGTGTTGTCATAGAGTTAAATGCCAAATGTGTGTAATTATATTATTTTTAGGCACACCTTTACTAACAACATTGCACTTCTACGACCCGAAAACCCAGAATGTCTGTTAACGATTTGATTAATTATGTACTCCTTTTTCCCTTCAATTTCTATGCTGTTTATATCGGTCGGTCGGAGAATTCCAAAATGACAGGTCTCACACGGATCGTGTCTGGTATTGGAGGGGCCTAGGCTGGCATGCGCGCGCAATCAGCTAGCTAGAAGCCCAAAGGACCGGAGAAGCCTGTTGCATGTACCGAACCGGGCTGGCCAGAAAATACGATAAAAACAGACACATGATCTGCGATGATCACCCGTCATGAATCTCCCATAAAATTGCTCAAATTAAAAAATAAACTATAGGTATTTATATAATTCTAGTGCAAATTAAACCTCAAATGATATTTTCTAAACTGCCGTAAATATTCAATATTGAATGACAAGCGCCGTTAAACCAAAACAACAACAACAACATGTAGATCACATGACCCACGGTGACTTGACAACATGAACATGAACATGATCATATTTATAAATATGGCCTGGACAAAAATAGCGGCACTGCGCATGCGTATGCCCGATCGTAGGCCAGGTTAAATTCTGTTCCGCCGCCATGTTTTACGACTTTTTCGGACTCGCAAATTGACATCTTTATGTTAGATTTCTACCAGGACATGGATACCTATACATAAAAGTGGCCTGTTATAATAGTATGTACAAGTGAAATATCAGGTATGTAGATTTCGTTCGTCCTTTAGGAGTTGGAGAAGTGTTGTGCTGTTCTTATGTTCTAGATCTACTGCAATTGCGACATTGTCATGATTGTGGGATGAGTAGCCCACAGAAATAGAAGACTCTGAGTCTGACTCTGTGGAGTAGCTCCGGCAGTGGAACCACTGCTTCTCGGTGGAGTTCTCATCTGCCACAGTGAAAACTCCTACTAATAACATTTTCTTAACCCATTCGTGACAGAAGTCCACATTTTGTGGTTTGGCCTAATAACTTTTGATGCAAAGCCGTGAAAGTCATACCAAATACATGAGCAGAAAAAGCAAAAAAAATTCTAACGTTACACATACTGTTCCCATTTTTGGGAAAACCCGGAGAATAGGTATAGGCGACCGGAACGCGCGCGCGCGTGCCATTTGTACTGTGCATACGTACGTGCAGAGATCGGCAGCAACAGCCGAAAGTCAGGGTATGTGACAAGTTCATGATCAAGTTCAAAAATGACTTTAATTAACATATTTAGAATATGTTCTAATCAAGTAATTATGTTCTGATATATTACATTGTCCTTTTGGCTTTCAAATGTGTGATTACCGTAGTGATGTTAGAATTCAGACGGTTTTCAGTTTTCTGCAAATAACTTTGCACCCTGTAATTTTTAGATCTACTGGAATATTAACCACCTATCTTGAAGCCGATATTCTACTCTTGATTCCTATGGCATTTTTTTGTGCGAATTGATTTTGCATTCCGACGTAGCGAACGAATCGCCAGACCCTTGCGCAATGTCAGTTTTCAGACATGATTTTCAGAATTCAGACACTAGACATGCTAGAGGGAGGCGTATTATAGCTGGCCTTCGCTTCGCCGTGCATGAACCTTTTGATCTTTTTCAAGTTTTGATTCTTGACCAATAGCTTTTCAAATATTTATCCCGTCGATATCATTTCACAATTTGAAATATTCATGCAAAAAGTACATGTTGTAGTTGACATAGGAAGATTTTTCGGCAGTTTCATATGGCATTTGATATAAGGCTAGAATAGCACATGCACCCATACATGTATATCTGGACAGTCTGTTTTCAAACGGCCCGGCCGTTTGAAAAAGTTTACAAGCCATATTGTTTTCTGAAATTTTTTAACACCTTTGTTAGACAATATCATAGTTAAGAAATTTTGATGATATTCATTTGTGTTATTTAATGAATTTTTTAAAATCCAAAACACAAAATTAAAAGTGTAGGCTTCAGTTTTGGCGTCCGGACACACAACATTATCTCATCTGTACCCGCAGATGAATGAATGCATGGATGGTAAACCTGTCCAGTTGCTTGTTCTTTCTCTTTGTCATAGGAGATTACTACAAGCCTACTTCCTTATTTTTCGTTTGAATAATCTTTTTTAAATTTTCTATCATGTGGTTGCCTAATAAAGTTCATTTGTTCCTTGAGTTTCATGTAGAGGCTAGATTATGGATGTGAGCATGCTCCTGCCTGTGGCGTACTAACCTTACTATTATATTTGATTTTTTTTTCTTTGTCTGTCTCTGTCTCTCTCTCTCTTTTAGCTTTGCCATTTCATTATCTTAAAAAGGACCCATGTTTTGTAAAGATTTTTCAAGAAATGGAAATTCATGGTTCAGGATCTCTCCCTTGAAAAGAAATGGAAAAAAATCTACAAAACACCCACATTTACATGTAAAATACAGTCCTTCTATATCTTCTTAGTATATCCCCACCCTATTCTCCCAGTTCGTTTCTTGAAGAATCCAAGAATCTATAACAACAGGAAAGATAGAGGGAAAGAGGAGCAGAGGAAGGAGAAGAGTTATGGATGGATAGTCTGCAGAGATGGCTATAGGAGGTAAAGAGCAGGGGAATGAAGTGGTAGGGAAAGCTGGAAAGAGATTTGTGGAACAACGTGATCGCCTATGTCGACAGATTATGCACCTAGAAAAAGTACCAGTATTTCTAATTTGTTTCCATCAGTTTCTCATTATACTCTGTATCATTACTCCGTTGGTCTTACGTTCGGTTGTTTGTACAATTTCTCCTCCTTCCCCTTCCCATATGCATCTTCTTAAAGTATTCTCTCTTAAAAGTCAAGCCATTTCTTTTCTAAATGTATATTATCTTTTTCTCTCTCTCTCTCTCCCTCTAACCTTAATCTGTTAAAATGAGGTTATCCGCATTGAACAACTTGCTTCTATTTAGATATTTTACAAGATGTTTTACCCTCTCTTTCTCTCCTGTCACCGTGTTCTTCTTCTCTGTACTCCAATGCTCATCATCTACCTGTGCTATTTCAGTATACATATTGTATATCATGAATCACTGTCATCATCATCATCACCATCAAAATATCTTCTCTAATCTTACAAAAATACCTTTTAAAATGCATGATAAATGATCATAGCGATGATGAAGAAACCAGAACTGGGGAAAGCAGAAGAGAATAAGAAAAAGTACCAGATGGGAAGAAGGAAATGCATGATAATCCGAATCAATTGTTTTTATTTTCTTACACTTTCTGCAACCAAATGAACAGCAGTAATCTTTAAAAAGTCGATTTTTTTTCTGCAGTTACATGTACATTTACATAAATTGGAAATGTATAGAAAATGTAAACATATAAATGTGGTACAGTTAACTTCAAAATTATATAACTATATATATTCTATTTTTTCACCTCAAGGTATGCAGATTTACCTGGTTAACATTATGCTGAACCTTTGTACATGTATCATTGTATCTTGTCATTTTTTTTTCTTTCTTTATTTCACATATAGAATAAATTCTTCTTAAAATCATTTGGTGTGTGTTAATCTTTATGCCTCTACACTTTTTCACTAATAATCAAAATAAAAATAATAATAGATGATAGTAATAATAATAATAGTAATAATAATAATAATAATAATAATGATAAATAATCCAAAGACCACATATTTTGTAGGATTAAGTATTAAAAAAACAACAAATTTTTTGTAACATAGTTGAAAATGAAAATCACATACAAAGAGGAAAGCAAATCTGATGCATAATGCTCTTTGAATAAATACTTACACTTATCCCTGCATTATATTCATCATACTAAACCAACCGGTCCTTCTCATATGCGATCAGAAATTGCCTTTCATTGGTAGCAATATCTAAAAGGTTATTTTGAAATTTGCAAAAGAAAATTGTCAATGGCTTCTTTTTGCTGACGGATTTTTTTACAGTGCATATGGAAAATCAAAATGAGACAGGGTAACTGAGTTTTTCAAGTTATGTTGCTCAAAGTGAGATACCATGGACAATGACCAAATTGAAGTAGGGTGTTTGAAAAATCATCAGAAGTCCAACAGAAATAGACGAATAACATTCAGTCATGATTTGCAACCACATGAGAAAGAGTAATGCAAGAATGCCATGTTCATTGGCTAACCAAAAGTCATAGCATCTTTATATTCTACAGGAAGTCAATGCAAGAAACCATTTCTCTTGATTTGCATTTTATTTGATATTTTAGAAAAGAAATTCTGATTGTGGAATGACAATAAAAATAAATAAAACTTAATACCTGTAACTAAATAACTAAATGAATACATTATGCATACAGCTAAATTCAATGATTATTTATCGACTTGTTTGTAAATACACATACGCATTCTTCGCAACCTGTCATCAATACACCTACGACTTTCCTGCCAGTTTATCAAAAATGTACAAAAGCACAAGAAAATTAATGCATTAAATAAAATAAAAGAATTTACATTATTTTAGTGTACATCATATAAAAAATTGTATCTGTTATGTATATAGGCATACAGAGTTATATAAATGAGTAAATTTTATTTTAAATCATACTTAAGCCCAAGTAAATTCATGGAGCATTCACCAGGATATCATAGCTTTTTGAAACATATATTTCCCACAATGTGCCCCCTTTTGCTACTTTGTATTCATGCTCATTATCATTCCAAAGACAGAAACAAAATGAAATGGCATAATCAAGATCAACCACTTTATTCTTCTAAGTCTTTGAATTAACAAGAGGAGAAATCTTCAGCTGTATAAAAAAGTAAATTATAAATAGCAAAAAGGGGGGCATCATTTAATTTCCAGTGATATATACTACACATGCACAAATTGTATCTGAAAATAGCTAAATACATGTACTTCTTCATTAAACTTCGATTAAAAATAATCACATTCGAGGCAATGAGAGTTTGGATTACAAATGGAAGGGAGACAATGGGAGTTGGACTTGCCCTACATTGATTTAAAAGTGAATGTTTCTGTTATGATCAGAATGATTTTACCTTGTTTTTCTTACACAATACTGATGAATCAATTTGTAAAATACTTTAAGGTCATGTTGTGATTGGATGGGATCTTAAGTACTAAGAAAATTAGACTGTCAACAAAATGAGGCTACGCAGTGATGACTCGGCTTAAAGATAACCAACATGTGATGAAACCAGTGATGAAAAGGTTGCACCAGTGGACAAGGACGGAGTGCTCATCATCGTAGAAAATTTGACCTGTATTGAAATAAATAATAAATGGTGTGGAAATTAACAAATAGGACCTATATTGTAAGAGACAAAATTCCACTGTGAAATTTGTAAAGTCTCCATTCCCCTGTCCCTAACACATAAACATGTTAAAAGCATTCATGAACACTGTATCGAATTTATCATATTACTAATTTTCAAAATAACAAAACTACCAAATAAGTGTAAATGAACTCTCAAGGAAATGAGTGATTTCCTAATTCAGCTGTCCTCCCATGACCAAAAATGCCCCCACCCCATCACTATCTCTATCTCTCTCTCTCTCTCTCTTGCACTCTACAGTCTCTACTTCACTGTTCAAAGTGAAGTCACCTTTTAGATTAAAAAAAAAAGTACTTGCTGTACCCTATAGTTTAATCATCTAGATTATGGCACAAAAGTTTAATACATTCAAACACAAATCATTGTTAATCATATATATTTAAAAAATAAAAAAGATGCCCCCCCCCCTCAAAAAAGTGAGCTCTTCAGATTCAGAGTCTATACTATAGGATGGCATTAAGGCAAGGTAGGGATGACCAATAGAGGAGTTTATTTGAAACGAACAAGTAAGGATAGAATTGCATGATCCAGCCCTCTCTTACTCGATCTTCTTTCTCCAACCTCCTCTTTTTCTCCCCTTTCTTTTTTCATCATTTGAAAAATCGTAAGGGGCAGTTGCCCCCCCCCCCCGTGCACGTGCACCCCTGCCCTTAGTTTATTCATGGACATTGGAATAAGTGTTTGATAACCACAACAAAGGGTCAAAGGAGATACTGCTAATCACTTAAAATATGATAGGAAGTAAGGTTTAAAAAAGTGGTCAATGATCGTATCAAATTTCAACAAAATCTATCCCCATAACCTGCAGCATTGCATTGCAACCACCTTCATACACTCAACATATGTGCACACATGCACCATCACAGGGTGTCTGAAAACTGACACGAGTGCTAGCCTTTGAACATCCAACGCAACTTTCGCCCTTCTCATTGGCGTTGATGATCACCTTTAGCCGTGCCGTAGGTGAATTCATGCTTGGAACTCGTACGCTGCAACAAGCGAGAGAACTTTACAAATACGAGTAGAAAAACTTTAAGAAAGTGAATTTAAAGAAGGAATTTCAAATTAACTTACAATGGAACAAGGCTGAAATCTGGGAAATTCGTAGAAAACCGCTGTATTAAAGGTGAATATTTCATGATGACTGTACTCTCAGCGATCGGAACTTCACGCCGAGAACATCAGCTGTTTCATGTTTACATCGAGTGCGTATTAGAATGCGCAGAGTTTAACAGTACGCGCGCACGAAGCGGAAAACTAGGCCGCAGTCAATTTCTACGCAGTGTCTGAATTCTAACATCACTACGGTATGTGGTGAAAATCATTTTGATTTTTGCCAGAAATGTTCTCAAACTCAAATGTTTCATCCATGAAATAATCTTGTGCAGATTGTCCCCTTCGCGTCCCCCACCCCCCCCCCCCCCCCCCCCCCCCCCCCAACTCTGCCGCTGCCACCGGCTGCATTTGTTTGCACACAAATGAATATGTGCACGCGTTCCGGTCCCCTATTCTCCGTGTTTGCCTAAGATTTTGATAAAATATATAGAGTAAACTGCCCGAGATTCGACCGCTTAAGCTTTTCTGCAATATTTATTCTGCTAAACTTACTTTTCACAAAATCATATCTACATAAATTCATGTCAAATATATTAAGCTATTTTTATCACAATGTTTATTTTTTCAAATGCATCACAATTTTTTAGAAAATATGAAAATATATCGCTATGTTTCATGCCCTTCATTCGATATCCCCCGGCAATCATTCGACCGGGTGCAACTGCGCGTTCAATGTCAACGCGTATGAGGGCCGCTGAAATGCGCCGCACCACACATGGTTGTCCATTGCGGAAGTTGCGGCGCCCGCGGTGCTCCCGTTGCGGTCGAATGAAGGCCAGCGGGGACTTTCATTCAACTTTGTACATGAAGTCACTGTATCGGCAGATACGGGGGGTTTGGTTTTTCATTTGTTTTTCGCCGATACCATCACACCCGGAGCTTGCGATAAACGAAAAAGCTCGTCACAAAACCGCCGATTTCTTTATTTTTAGCGCTTTTTCTGCGACCCTATTTCTTAGCAGTGGACTTTAGCCTTTGCGTGCTTTGGAAATATGGCGCCGATTTTGCATTTTTGATGCCGGAATTTGGCTTTTTAGATGGATTTTTGGAGGTGACTAAGGGACTTTCTTGTGGTGAGTGACAATGTCTCTGTGTGTAATGAAGTGATTAGTGTGTGTTGTGACAATAATGTGCTGGCTTGTGATATAGTGATAATAGGTCGAATCACGGCACAGGTCGAATGACGGGCACTTTACTCTATACAATGCTACTATCTTGGTAACGTAGGACCATAGGACTGTTTTGCGAATGGGGAGCTTTCTAGTATCTTGATTTTATGATGGAGTGAAGTTAACCCTACAGGGCTCCGCCGCGAATCGGCGGAGCCCTACGCTCAACTATTGACAGCGCCGCAAACCGTCAGTTTGGTTCGCTTATTTTGGACATAATGCTTTGGAAGTTAAAAAATTTCTACTCATATATACTCACGAACTTCCTGGACAACCAGCAAACCCTGTAGAATCCTGATTTGAAAATTATTTTGAGAAAAAAATGTGATTATCCAGTGCTGTCAAAATGTTCCCATGTTGTAGCAGCCATCTTGGAAAGTCGAAAATAGACTGCGCATGCGCGGTGTTGACGCAGCAATCTTGAATATTCAGGCTTTCAGAGAGATTAATGAATATGCATGAAGACGAGTGACGGATCCTTGCTCTCATGGAGAGTACCAAAAAAAAAAGAAAAAAAAAAGAAAGAAAAAGAAGAAGAAGAAGAAAAAAAGAAAAACCCCCAAAGAGATAGTTTATTGTAATATCAATTAGTCAAGATTGATTCGACTGAAATAATGCCTGGAACAAAAAAACATAGTTGTATCACTTCCAGTGTTGCAGATTCATGGTTACAGATATAAAATCATTAAATAAACAAAATTGATTGTCTTTTGCCTTTTCATAGATCAAAGCTTAAATATTATCAGGGATCATCCAAAGTGTTGTAAAAATGTATGTCGAAAATTCTGATAAGGATTTCTCTACAAAGTAGCTAAGATTGCTTTCATGAATGGAAATGATATCACCCCAAGCCCCCAAGGCCCCAAGCGTGAAAGTAAAGGCTAGTAGGGGAATCTTAGGAATATCATCACCAGATAATGTACATCCTATATATTAAATGATGATGATTACAATTTGGCAACGGATTATCCCTGTTTATGAGGTTTATTGATTTGGTAATTGAGCATTATAACTAGTGCTGTAGTCAAACGTTTATCCGTCCGGTAAACGACCGCCCATGCCACTAACCGTTTTCAATTCGACGGTTTCGGATAAACGGAGATTTACTGTCAGCCAGGGATTAATCATTGTTTGTGTAGCTACTTGTAATATTTCAAGATTTTCTGACTTAATTGTCATCATAAATCAACTCCAAGACTTACGATGCTGTGTCCGCTTTGTCTTTACTCGTGATCTTTCTTAACGCAAAGTTCTTAAACTGCGTCAGCTAACCATTGATAAGCTCACCGAAAGATTGGTCCCTCACGTCACTCGTACGTCGTGGTGCGCACGGGGGTGATGCAGCACCTCCGTACTGTATTTCAAACACGTATGCGCGCCTCTAAATGCCCCTGCACAAGCGATACACTCAGGTGTAACTAACGTAACGCGCACTTGTTTACTGGCTCGCGATCGCCCTCCAACACGAAAATATGTGCGCATTCCGCAAAAAGTACCATGAGCAGAGCTTTCGAAGCCAATTTGAAGATCGGGAATCGCGCATAGAGATCGCCTCATTAATCATTGATATGTCCTATCGGTACATGTACTTGCGATGTGCAGCAAAAGTACATAGGTCTACTCTTTAAATTGAGAATTAAAAATGATCGATACCTTCAGCATGTATAAAAGAATAGCTCCGCGAGAGAAAATGCTGTACTAGTCTATGGGATTTCATCTTTGCAACTTTTCACTGAAAACTGAAATAAGCAACAATTTCGTAGTGCCGTTCCCACAGCACTAGAAAAACGTTCGTTGACCGTTACACCATGTACGTTCGCTGGTGTTTTCAGCTATGTGTAGAAAACGAACACAAATATGGCGCAGCGAATTATTGTGCATTACAATCACAGTGAAAGCCAAATAGATCTATACATGAGCTCTCTCGCACGGTATTTTGTAAGTTTACAACCGAAATAAGTAAGTTGTTTATTTATTTTTTCTGCCGGGATACGATCTCAATCGATTGATACTGGAACCGTCTCGGGGCCTGAGGCTGCCGGGATTTAATCCCGATCCCAGACCGGCTGACAGCACTACTTTCAATAGGCGGCAACTTTGGCAAAGGTGTGATGTTTTCGTTTATCCGAAAACCGTTCGGTTTTGACTCCCCGTTAAACGGAATTGAAAATAACCGTGATGTTACAGCACTAATTATAACGGTTTAAAATGGATGTGTAGCTCCATCAAAAGATTAGCCTGAAGTATACCTTGTAAGTCATCGTCTGTCATATCTTTTTTGTTGGTAAGTCCCACAGCGAGGACACCGACCTTCCTCCACCTCTCCACCTGATTCATCATAAGACTTCGGAGGGGCGTCATGACAAGGGTCATTGGGCCAGGGCCTGGTTTTGCGGGTTCCATCTTTTGAATTGATAATGAAATTAGTTATATAACATGAGATATTTCATCAATGTCTTCACCTCCTTCTCCTCCTCCTCCTCCTCCTCCTACAACAACAACAACAAGAAAGATGCATACATGATTTGTTCAAGTAGAACGAGAAAGAAAAAAAGAAAAAGAAAAAAAGAGGCCCCTCCTACCTTTTTCTTAACCAGATGGTGAAGACCGAAACAATCGCTTTTCCCATACCCCGTAGGGAGTACGCCCAGGGTGTTCCTCCCATTTAGGGCATGGACTAGTAGCATTACTTGTCCGTTTTTCAATTCATATTTCAGATTTAAATCTCTCACAGTTGATGCAATCTCTCTCTGGAGGTCCATGTTTTGCCGTCAGCCGGGGGCAAGGATGACATTAAGAACACGTGCGTTTGTTTACAATCAGTCACCCCACGTGCGTTTGTTTACAATCTGTCACCCCATCGCTTCATGCATATTCATTAATCTCTCTGCAATGCCTGAATATTCATGTTTGCTGCGCCGACACCGCGCATGCGCAGTCTATTTTCGACTTTCCAAGATGGCTGCTACAACATGGGAACATTTTGACAGCACTGGATAATCACATTTTTTTCTCAAAATAATTTTCAAATCAGGATTCTACAGGGTTTGCTGGTTGTCCAGGAAGTTCGTGAGTATATATGAGTAGAAATTTTTAACTTTCAAAGCATTATGTCCAAAATAAGCGAACCAAACTGACGGTTTGCGGCGCTGTCAATAGTAGAGCGTAGGGTTAGAGTGAAGTAAGCAAGCCAAAAGTTTTTTCAATGCATTATTGTGATATTGGTGTAGATCTATGTTGAAAAGAATTGCAGGGCACAATCTAAGTTTGGGATTAAAAATGCCATATGAAATAAAAAGAGGGTATCGCGCTGCGCGTGTCAGACTTATCGGCAAGCTGAACATCAGTAAATTCTCATTTCCAGGTGGAAGGGTGAAGCATCTGCGCTCACGCCGGGCACTACCATCTTTTTATACCTAGAAAATATGACATTTATGACTCACGAAAATGTCAAGAAGGTTAGCAAATCCTTCCTTACATTTCAAAATTTACTTCATAAACATCGCTCAGTATCGGCCAAGTGATATATGTGGATGGTTAAGTTGATGGACATCATTGTTACTTTTTCAGTATAAATCATAAATTAAAATTGTCAAATTATTGTAATTCATTAAACATAAAATCATTTGCGGAAGAAGGATTGGCATTATAAATGACATGCTTGAAAATATGGGAATCTCATGAGTTTTTGGACTAGTGGGCTTTTGGTATCATAGGTAGTACATGTACTGTAGCCGTATGCCTGTAATCCCCACTTCATAACATATCAGTGGGGAACCACGTTTCCATTCTTTTGAGCTAAATCTTTGTATCTCATTTCATACAGGTGATTACACAATGGGGGTAAACACAGATGGCGAGGAGATGAGTCCAGGCTCAACTGTCCAAGACGGACCAGAGGTAAGAACAGTTTCCATTTTTAAACCTACATGGCGACCGATAATAGTATTGATGAAATGATATTTTTTTATACTTAATCACTAGTTATGTGATGAAAGGATTTCATT
This sequence comes from Echinometra lucunter, assembly GCA_029962745.1. Classification (NCBI taxonomy): domain Eukaryota; kingdom Metazoa; phylum Echinodermata; class Echinoidea; order Camarodonta; family Echinometridae; genus Echinometra; species Echinometra lucunter. The sequence goes on along the minus strand of CM057168.1, from coordinate 2,864,175 downwards.
GTTTTACTCTTGATGTCTAACACATTGTCATTTACATCATTATGAAAATATTCACTCCCACAAACTGGATTACAGTGTGGCCATCCGTGGAGAGGGAGTAAAATATAACTACACTGCATGAATATTAACATGATTCAGGGCTCGAAATACCCACCGGCCATCGGCAATTTGCCGGTATGCCCCACCCACTGGCCGGGATGCCCTTCTCAAAATCAGAAGGTTTACGGCCACAAAATTTTCTGAGTGGCCTTGATGCCCTCCAATCTAAGAAACTCATACTACATTAAAAAAAAATAAAACCCTGAATTTTCCTTTTTATTTTGTGACAAAATATTTCAAATTAGCACAAAATGCACCCTTTTTCAACAACAGGAGAGACCCTTAAGTTTGCGATATCGCCATGATCGTAAAAGGCCAGTATCATTAACTGCTCAGTCCCACATGTACCAGTGCAGTGTAGTGTGTAGTGTATGTGTAAGTGCAAGTAGTGAATGACCTGGCGGTTCCTACCCTGACTTCTGATTATCAAGGTTATTTCTGGTCTTGAGGGCCGATATTTTAATAAAATTTTGATATAGTGTGTGGATTTTATTTTTCAAAATGTCAGTGAAACTTATCTTGAGTGGTATCTGAATATCATTACTATTTAAAGAAGCGCGCGCCGCCGATGTTTTTAGTCAGCTGCTTTGGGCTGTAGGCCTTCCTTCAGAGTCAATTGCTCCCCGAGCTCTGGGGGAGTTATCCTGCAGAAACTGCCTCATTGGGCTGGTGATTTCAAGATTTTTCAGTCGTGGTAATAGTTTATTTTTTCAGCTTTTAGGGCATTGTAGGGTTGATATTTGATTAAATAATTAGTTTTAACATATTTTGTGAAGATATGTGATATCTAGAAAAAAATATTAGAACCCCCAAAAGATGAAACTTTAATTCTGTGAAGTTCTGCGTTTTAAAATTACTTTGTTTTGGGTTAGGGTATAGGAAGTGATGAAAATTTACTTAGACCTACTTGCATTGAGTGTGTACTCAATTAAACATGTAAACCACTTCTTCGCTTGGTTTACATGAGATGCTAATATTATTTTCTGGACATTCATTTGCTTAAGATTATGTAATGACATTAACAACAATCCAATAAATAATAGAAGGGGACATTTTCTCTTCTGTGCTGCCTCTGAGCCTGAGGCCATCTTTATTTTTAGTTTTGCTTTCTTCCATTCACTCCACAAAGTTACAGTTACAAATTTTTCTTGAGAAAGGAAGGGGAGAAGGGATGAGAAGGAAAGAAATGAACACCTCAATTAACAATTCAATTCATCGAGTGATAAATACTTTAAGATGATCTAGGATTCTGTCCTCTCTCATTTCTCATTTTAAGCTTTATCCACATGAATTAATGATAATAATGTCAAGTGGAATTACTTGATTCATCCATATAGCCAGAGGGCAGTCTCACCAAAAAAAAAAAAAAAAAAAAAAAGGCAAAAAGAAAGAACAAGGGTGTGAGAGTTCAGCTTTAAAACTGATTTCAGCTTTTTTTGGTTTGGATTTTCAACTTAATGTCAGCTTTTTGTGGACTTCCTCTGTACAAAAGTATAGGAGCTTTTGTGATTTCAGCTCTGTTTATTTGTGGTCACTCACACCCCTGAAAGAAAGAAAAAGCATCAGAGGGAAGAGAAAAGGATAAGAGAACGTAGGAAGAGCAGGAGCAGACAAGGAAGGAAAAAGAAACTTTAGAGCTTCCGCGCTTCGCGCGGGAGGGGGGAAACTCCCCCCTCCCTGCACCCTTCCCCCTAGGAGTACACTTTGTATTCTCAATATTAAATTTGCACACCTTGCATTCCCCGCTACTGCCCCCCAAAAATTAAATTCTAGCTACGCTTCAACCCCTAAAATACTGCCACCGTGCGTAATTGTAAGTGAGAAGCATGAATGAACTACTGCGGACAAAGCGTTAATGCGCGTTTATGCATTGTGCCGTGGCACGAGTAGGTCAGGTCCCATTTTGGCCTTGATGCCCCTCTAAGAGGATATGTGCCCCTCTGAGAGGATATGTGCCCTCCCAAAAAAGTGGCCGTGACCCAAATTTTATGAAATTCGAGGCCTGATGATTGAACTTGAATAGGTTCCCAATTTGATGAAAATCAAACATGATCCTATGTCATCGTACCTTTTGTAGGCTACAGATGAGAACCTCTATATTTAAAAAACAAAAGCACGCAAACAAACAAATTCGCTGATGCTTGCATTCAGTGATGGTGTTTGTCATGGGACGCTCAGCAAACAAATCTACGAGAGAGAGAGAGAGAGAGATAAATTGCACACTAATAATTATACTGTGTGCACCCCCAAAAAACTTTACACTTTTGAAATGGCTGCCAAATGAAAAATATATGATTCTGGCAGAGAAGGTTTATATGTATGGATAGCTGATGGACTCAACTTTCACATGAGATCAAAAAGGCCGAAAATAATTCATGCTTGGGTGAGCACTGCTAACTTTGTAAAGGGTATGAAAATTAAGTTGCGCAGGAATTGCGCCTTCCAATTGTGAGAGGCGAGTCATTTAGAGCTTACAAAATTGAGGGGGATATGCTGAATTCATGATCAATTGCAATCAGTTTGGGTTTGCAGATTGAATTTTATGGTTTATTAGATCAAAATTTTATGCATGAGTGAACAGGAATTGCATTGATTATTGTAGCATTGTATCCCTTGTAGACTCAGTGGTGTGTTCATGGGAGTCAGGATTGGGTGATGGTATATGGTGCAGGGGAGGTGAGATGGACATTGTTGGGTGGATGGGATAAGGGTCAAGAGTAGTGCTGTAACATCACGGTTATTTTCAATTCCGTTTAACGGGGAGTCAAAACCGAACGGTTTTCGGATAAACGAAAACATCACACCTTTGCCAAAGTTGCCGCCTATTGAAAGTAGTGCTGTCAGCCGGTCTGGGATCGGGATTAAATCCCGGCAGCCTCAGGCCCCGAGACGGTTCCAGTATCAATCGATTGAGATCGTATCCCGGCAGAAAAAATAAATAAACAACTTATTCATTTCGGTTGTAAACTTTAGTAATTGTACTTACAAAATACGTGCGAGAGAGCTCATGTATAGGTCTATTTGGCTTTCACTGTGATTGTAATGCGCAATAATTCGCTGCGCCATATTCGTGTTCGTTTTCTACACATAGCTGAAGACACCAGCGAACGTACATGGTGTAACGGTCAACGAACGTTTTTCTAGTGCTTTGGGAACGGCACTACGAAATTGTTGCTTATTTCAGTTTTCAGTGAAAAGTTGCAAAGATGAAATCCCATAGACTAGTACAGCATTTTCTCTCGCGGAGCTATTCTTTTATACATGCTGAAGGTATCGATAATTTTTAATTCTCAATTTAAAGAGTATGTACTTTTGCTGCACATCGAAAGTACATACACCGATAGGACATATCAATGATTAATGAGGCGATCTCTATGGGCGATTCCCGATCTTCAAATTGGCTTCGAAAGCTCTGCTCATGGTACTTTTTGCGGAATGCGCACATATTTTCGTGTTGGAGGGCGATCGCGAGCCAGTAAACAAGTGCGCGTTACGTTAGTTACATCTGAGTGTATCGCTTGTGCAGGGGCATTGAGAGGCGCGCATACGTGTTTGAAATACAGTACGGAGGTGCTGCATCACCCCCGTGCGCACCACGACGTACGAGTGACGTGAGGGACCAATCTTTCGGTGAGCTTATCAATGGTTAGCTGACGCAGTTTAAGAACTTTGCGTTAAGAAAGATCACGAGTAAAGACAAAGCGGACACAGCATCGTAAGTCTTGGAGTTGATTTATGATGACAATTAAGTCAGAAAATCTTGAAATATTACAAGTAGCTACACAAACAATGTGTAATCCCTGGCTGACAGTAAATCTCCGTTTATCCGAAACCGTCGAATTGAAAACGGTTAGTGGCATGGGCGGTCGTTTACCGGACGGATAAACGTTTGACTACAGCACTAGACAAGAGGACATTGTATGCCCCTTCTTCTTCCCCCCCCCCCCCCCCTCTCTCTCTCTCTCTCTCTCTCTCCTTCTCCTGGTAACTCAGTCAATCACTTAATCAACCAACCCACCAGTCATTTTTGTCTCGCCCGCGGCCCACCGGAGGTGAAGGCGAGACTTAGGGATCCAAATGGCGTCCGTCCGTCGTCCGTCCGTTACAAATGTTAAAGTTTACTTGGAAGACTCTCTTATGACGCATACATGTAACTTGGCAACTGCTGGTCCAATTGCAACCAAACTTGGATGGTAGATGCACTAGGGGTACCATCATGTTGCGGTGCTGTCGGAGGTCACATGGTGAGGTCAAAGGTCATTTGAGGTCACATTGTTGTAGAGTACCTGCAAGACTCTTTTTACATGCATTAAAGTTTACCTGCAAGACTCTCTTATGATACATAACTTGGCAACTGTTGGTCCAACGGTAACCAAACTTTGGTGATAGATGCACTAGGGGCAACATCATGCTGTGGTGCTGTCGGAGGTCACATGGTGAGGTCAAAGGTCATTTGAGGTCAAATGTTAGAGTTTACTGCACAAGACTCTCTTATGACAAATAACTTTGCAACTGTTGCTCCCTTTTCAACTAAACTTGGGTCCAGGGAAAAAATTATTTTTTTTTTTTTTCCGGGGCTACTTTTTGAGCCCACCCTCCCGAATTTTCTACATTGTATTACAGTTTACATTGGACCATGTGAGAATTTCAAGGGCTCTTTTTTAGTTTTCCAGGGCTCTTTTGGGTGTTTCGGAGGCGAATTCGCCCCGAGCCCCCGTGTATTTTTTTCCCTGCTTGGGTCATAGATGCACTTGGGGGACCTTCATGTCATAGTGGCATCGGATGTCACATGGAAAGGTCAAAGGTCATTTTATTTCAAACGTTTAAGTTTACCTGCAACAGGGAAAAAAATTCACTGGGGCGGCGGGCAAATTCGCCCCGGAAACGCCTGAAAGAGCTCCCGAAACGGGCCAAAAAAATGATTTCGGGGGCGACGGAAAATTAGAAAATCGCCCCCGAAAGTTCTTGGTGGGAATCGAGCAAGTCCGTTCCTGAACCAATCGCATTTTGGAGGAAAGTTTCAGCACTGTTGGAAAGCTCTGATGAAGCACATGGCACATGGCACATGCGCTTGATCATGCGTTCTCCCGTCAGTTGCATGAATCTTTCCCGCCAATGCAATTTGGACTAGACTGCCAGTCGCATTAGCTTTGGGAGCAATGATACAGCCAAGCTCTCGGTAAAGGCTTTTTTGGCTCAATTATTCGATGGGTGTGCTACAGCTTTATACAAAACTTAATACATATCTTTCACGGTTAGTATTTTTCAAATCACGTGTAAGGAGACACTCATGAATATTCAAGTTAGATATGAATATTTATGAGCTTCAGATATGAATATCTATCACCTTCAGATAGTGTGAATGTTTATAAGCACCTCCACATACGTGTGGTGCTATAGTTACAACTTTAGATAAAAAATGATATACATCTTTATTGATTAGTGATTGCACAATCAGCTAGGTAGATGATGCTCATAAATATTCACACCAGATATGAATATTTATGAGCACACCTACATGTACATAGAAATGGATCATTCTTGCAATAACTCAGTAACCATATGATGGATCAACTTCAAGCTTGGCTCATATATGCATATGGGAGGGATAATGGTCGATCAAATTTTTGGGTCTCAAGGTCAAAGGTCAAAGGTCATAGAGGTCATGTAGATAGAAATGTATTATTGCTGCAATAACTCAATAACCATTTGACAGATCAACTTCAAAATTGCATCATGTATGTATATGGGAGGGACAATGTCTGAATAGATTTGGGGAACTCAAGGTTCAAAGATCAAAGGTCATAAATGTCATTTTGTACATAGAAATGGTTCGTTCTTGCGATAACTTAATAACCTTTTGACGGATCAACTTCAAACTTAGCTCATGAATGCATATGGGAAGGACAATGACCTGATTAGATTTTGGGGACTCAAGGTCAAAGGCCAAAGGGTGATAGAGGTCATTATATACATGAAACTTGCTTGTTCTTGTGATAAATCAACAAATCTGTGAAGTTTAACTTCAAACTAGCCCCCGAAAATAGTAGTCCCCGAAATGGGAAAAGTAGCCCCTGAAAGTCGAAAAAGTAGCCCCCGAAAAATTGTATAAAACTCGAAATGGAGCCCCCGAAATAAAAAATTTATTTTTTCCCTGACCTGCAAGACTCTCTTTTGACACATAACTTGACAACTGTTGGTCCAGTGGCAACCAAACTTGGGTACTAGGGGTAACATCATGTTGTGGTGCTGTCGGAGGTCATATGCTGAGGTCAAAGGTCATTTGAGGTCAAATATTAGAGTTTACTTGCAAGACTCTCTTGTGACAAATAATTTTGCACCCGTTGCTCCCTTTTCAACTAAACTTGAGTCATAGATGCACTTGGGGGACCTTCATGTTATACATGTAGTGGCATCGGATGTCACATGGTAAGGTTAAAGGTCATTTTATTTCAAACGTTAAAGTTTACCTGCAAGACTCTCTTATGACAAAAAAACTTTGCAACTGTTGCTCCCTTTTCAACTAAACTTGGGTCATAGCTGTACTAGGGGTACATTCATACTATTGTGCCGTCAGGTCACATGGTAAGGTTGAAGGTCTTTTTAGGTCAAACATTAAAGTTTACCTGCAAGACTTTCTTGTAACATCAAACTTGGTTAGGGATGTACTTGGGGAAACTTTCGTGTTATTTAGTTACCGGTGGGCGAGACACAATCTTGCTATTGGCTTGTTGCAGTTGAGTTTCTCACAAGAAATATGGTAAAATTTGTAAAATGAACATATCAGTCTTTCTTTTCAGTTGATTTTCTTTTCAATTTTACAACTGTTTCACCCATCTTGTAAGAGAGAAAAAAAGGGAATGTCACAGAATGTTGGCCACTTTTTCTTCAGGTCACTGGGTGAGAGCAATAAGACCAAATTTGGGACATGATAGAATTCGGGATGAGAGGAGGTGGTCTTGATATTGTGGAGAGGAGACCAATGCATATGGGCAATTCCACGGTAACTGACGTTACCAAGACAGAGTACTAGTGGTATTGTTCATATTGTAGTTTTGTGAATGACACTTGCTTCGGCTTTTACATGTAATTACTATAGATAAATAAGTTGATAATGGGGAAGAAACACATGGACAGTTTTGATCTCAAACTGCATTTCTTATCACACAGCAAGCAAAAAAGGGGCCGGTAACTGACGTTACGCAAAAAGACATGGAAAATAATCAAATCTATATACACTGTACATGTATCTCATGTCTCAGATACAATTTTCTTTCTCGGTCGCTATGCTCCCT
>CM057168.1:2811798-2856281 GCA_029962745.1 Echinometra lucunter | reverse complement strand
CTTCTAGATGACCAAATAGAATGGCAGCATTGAATGGTGTCCAACCCTTGTCATCACTCTTGTTCACATCAGATCCTTGTTGAATAAGATATTCAATGATTTCAATGTTACCATGAATAACAGCGCCATGAAGAGGAATCCTCCCATTGTCATTTTCTTCATTCACATCATCTCCTTCAGATATGAAGAATTTAACGAGATCTTGATGGCCAAATTCCGCCGCGGCATAGAGTGGGGTCATTCCGCCACATCTGTTTTGCTTTGCTCCCTTTGCCATGAGATATTTGATGGCTTCTAGATGACCATATTTAATGGCAGCATTGAATGGTGTCCAACCCTTGACCTCTCTCTTGTTCACATCAGATCCTTGTTGAATAAGATATTCAATGATTTCAATGTTACCATGAATAGCAGCGCCATGAAGAGGAATTCTCCCATTGTCATCTTGCTCATTCACATCAGCTCCTTCAGAAATGAAGAATTTAACGAGATCTTGATGGCCAAATTCTGCTGCGGCATAGAGCGGGGTCATTCCGTCAAATTTGTTTAGCTTTGCTCCCTTAGCCATGAGATATATGACAGCTTCTAGATGACCAGATTGAATGGCAGCATTGAATGGTGTCCAACCCTTGACATCACTCTTGTTCACATCAGATCCATGTTGAATGAGATATTCCAGGACTTCAATGTTACCTTGAATAGCAGCGCCATGAAGAGGAATTCTCCCATTGTCATTTTCCTCATTCACCACACCTCCTTCAGAAATGAAGAATATGACGAGATCTTGATGACCAAATTTCGCCGCGGCATATAGTGGGGTCATTCCGCCATATCTGTTTTGCTTTGCTCCCTTTGCCATGAGATATTTGACGCCTTCTAGATGACCATATTGAATGACAGCATTGAATGGTGTCCAACCCTTGACATCTCTCTTGTTCACATCAGATCCTTGTTGAATAAGATATTCAATGATTTCAATGTTACCATGAATAGCAGCGCCATGAAGAGGAATTCTCCCATTGTCATCTTGCTCATTCACATCAGCTCCTTCAGAAATGAAGAATTTAACGAGATCTTGATGGCCAAATTCTGCTGCGGCATAGAGTGGGGTCATCCCGTCAAATTTGTTTAGCTTTGCTCCCTTAGTCACAAGATATTTGACAGCTTCTAGATGACCAGATTGAATGGCAGCATTGAATGGTGTCCAACCCTTGACATCACTCTTGTTCACATCAGATCCTTTTTGAATGAGATATTCCAGGACTTCAATGTTACCTTGAATAGCAGCGCCATGAAGAGGAATTCTCCCATTGTCATTTTCTTCATTCACATCAGATCCTTCAGAAATGAAGAATTTAACGAGATCTTGATGGCCAAATTCTGCTGCTGCATAGAGTGGGGTCATTCCGTCAAATTTGTTTAGCTTTGCTCCCTTAGTCACGAGATATTTGACAGCTTCTAGATGACCAGATTGAATGGCCACATTGAATGGTGTCCAACCCTCGGAATTGCATTTGTTTACATCTGATCCTTGTTCAATGAGATATTCCATGACTTCAATGTTACCTTGAATAGCAGCGCCATGAAGAGGAATTCTCCCATTGTCATTTTCTTCATTCACATCATCTCTTTCAGAAATAAAGAATTTAACGAGATCTTGATGGCCAAATTCCGCCGCGGCATAGAATGGGGTCATTCCGCCATATCTGTTTTGCTTTGCTCCCTTTGCCAGGAGATATTTGATGGCTTCTAGATGACCATATTGAATGGCAGCATTGAATGGTGTCCAACCCTTGACCTCTCTCTTGTTCACATCAGATCCTTGTTGAATAAGATATTCAATGATTTCAATGCTACCATGAATAGCAGCGCCATGAAGAGGAATTCTCCCATTGTCAGCTTCTTCATTCACATCAGCTCCTTCAGAAATGAAGAATTTAACGAGATCTTGATGGCCAAACTCCGCCGCGGCATAGAGTGGGGTCATTCCGCCATATCTGTTTTGCTTTGCTCCCTTTGCCATGAGATATTTGACGGCTTCTAGATGACCATACTGAACAGCAGCATTGAACGGTGTCCAACCACAAGGAGTACACTTGTTCGCATTAGATCCTTGCTGAATGAGATATACCATGACTTCAGTGTGACCTCTGCTAGCAGCACCATGAAGAGGAATCCTCCCTTTGTAATGCTCTTCATTCACATCAGCTCCTTCAGAAACGAAGTATTTGACGAGATCTTGATGACCGAATTGCGCTGCAGCATAGAGTGGGGTCATTCCGTCATAGCTGTTTTGCTTTGCTCCCTTAGCCATGAGATATTTGACGGCTTCTAGATGACCAAATTCGACAGCAGCATTGAATGGTGTCAAACCTTCGACATCACTACTGTTCACATCACCTCCTTCCCAAATGAGATTTTCCATAATGTTTCTATGACCTTTTTTAGTTGCCATGTGAAGAGGTGTTCGACCCATTTCACACTCGACATGTACGTCTGCTCCTAGTAGAATGAGATAGTCAACGATGTTTTCATGTCCTTCTTGAGCCGCTGCATGAAGAGGAGTGAGTCCACCCTTACTTGGTTTGTTTAGGTTTGCTCCCTGTGAAATGAGGTCTTCAACACTTTCAAGATGACCTTTTAAAGCTGCCTTGTAGAGACGTGTGTATCCTTCCTCATCTATCAGGTCTATGTCAGAGTTGATTGGTAGATCTCGTTTTTTCATGTCACGATCATCCATCGGCATCTCTGCCTGTAATGTCTCATACATCGAATCCCAGTCGTCATTCATACTGGTGTCCAAGAGCTTCATGTTTTCCGCTGGTGTAGGAGGAGCTAGGCCTTTTCCCTGATCAACAGGCGTGTTGGTATTAGTTGTCACCAGATTAGCGACCCAAAAATTGAATGTACAAAGTATTTTATGCAGTAGGGAGATGGGATGAATGCCGCTTCTGTCGAACCTGTAACAAAAACCCACATTTCTATTGTTGCACTAAAGATATTATGGGGAGAAATGAAAACTGAGAGAATAATTTTGCACCCCCCCCTACTCTCATGACTGTGTCAGTGGCTACAAATTTGCCTAAATTCCAGCTAAACGAGGCTTCAAGGGAAAGGATCAATGCACAAATCTGAATGTTTTCTTACTTTTCCTGATAATTTTTTAATACAAAACTATAAGCAAATCTAATCAAGATTCGTAAAAGATGACACAGGATAGTAAAATTGAATGATTTCATCTTTTAATAGACAGTTCACCATGGAGGATAGGGAGGGATTTGAGGAAACCTTGGTGAGTTATTCAAGCCCTCTCCCTGTGTGTTAATAGCCTAGATTATGATTAGTTATCTGCCTTGGTAAATTGATAATAGTTTCCTGCCATGAAATTTAGATTAAGTTGGTGGAACAAAGTAGGATTTCTTGATTATCAATATGCCTACACTGTAAAAGAATTTACTGTAGAAATTACAGTTAATTAATGGCAGCAGGGTCACCAGTAATTCACTGGCGTAAATCCTTGGGGGAGGGTGGGGGGATATACCCCCCCGACACTTTTTCGAGAGGGGGGGGGGTGGTGTGTACAAACATCCCCCACCTTTTTAGGAATAAATGATATTCGAATTAATCAGTTCCGTAAAACTTTTGATAATCTGTCATAGATAGCCATCTTATTTTAAAATTTCTATTTGAAAATGCAAAAACCCCAAAAGTGGTTATTTTTTGGCTCGCTCGCTTGGTTCACTCATCATATTGCAGAATATCTATTTGAAAATGCGACTAAAAAAACAGAAAGTGGTTATTTTTCGGCTTGCTCGCTTCGCTTGCTTATCATATTTTAGAATTTCTATTTGAAAATGCGATTAAAACCTGAAAACTCATTATCTCTGGCTCGCTAAGCGAGCGAGCTCGCAAAATAGAAACTAGAATATTTGTACGGGTGTCTGTGCTGATGGGTAGGGTGTGTGTTTATACTGAAGTGTGAGTTGTACAGAAAAAAAAAAAATCGCAAAAAAAATTTATCATCCCCCCCCCCCACTCCTCAAAGTGGATTTATGCTGGTGCACTAATTCACCATATTTTTTTCAGTATTTTACTTTTTCTTCTACTGTAAACTGTAAAAAGCATTGAAATAGAGTATTGGACTGAAAAGTATACATTATTATATTGTATCCTTAACTGAATTTACATTGTATATAGGGGAAATTGTGTATCATTGAGGACCATTAAACAGAATTTTATGTTTGATAAAGGCAAATGGGATGCTGGTAGTTGTAGGTACTTGGAAATAGTTTTGAAAAGAAACGCAGTGCAAGCCAAATGTAATTGCAGTAATTGGTTGTACAAAATTTAATCCTTAATACATGTATGCTAAAAGAGACTGTGCAAAATGTAATACTGAGAGGACATGGCTTCATAGGAGGGCAGAATGTTAAAAGAAATTGATTTGGTAAAGATCATTACACAAAACGAGGTATACTTTTCCACTAACCGATGGAAAACATTAAGCAGTGTTAAGAGGAATGAAAACTGAAAAAATATATACATGTACATAAGGGAGGATTCAAGTAATCAAACCGGAATAAAAAGAGTTGTATGAAATTAAGGTGCAGTCATTTTGGTGTACTGAATAATTAACGATGGTTGAAGAGTAAAGGTTTTCCTATCCGATATGCCCAGAGATCAATGAAAAATCACGGCAGAAGTACTTTATCCATGAAAGTCTTTTCGTTTTATTTTGTGCTCGCTAAATCTACATTTATCCTAATCAATATCTCATTTTCCCTTTCCACATCTACCCCCCTAGTCTCTCTCTCAATTCCATTCTTCATTGTTCTCATTTGGAAAAGTGTTCTTCAATTTTTTGTAAATGAAAGAAGAAAATGAATTTTTGCATTGCAGATAACGATTTTACTAAACTATTAGCTCTCTCTTTTTTAGCGATAAATGTCACATTAGTGGAAGAACCCAAGTTCAATTTATGATAATAATTAACAACAAATATATCTCTGGTTAACGACAGCTTGATATAATTTTTTTTTCAAATCAACTGATCTTACGGTTTCTGATCGTGAACTCTGGTGTCACAAACAACTTCTTCAGGGAGCTTCTTCTCATTGGCCGGCTGTTGTTCAAATTCGCAGGCCTTCTCAGTGGGCTGTAAAACATTAAAAAATACAAAAAAAAAAATGATGAAAGTATATTTTCAAAATGTTTTACTATGATTTACATGTACATGTATATACCTAACAATAAATGGATCTGCTCATGTTGTTTCCCCTTAAAAAGATGTATATTACTGTATACAGCGAGGATTTTTTTCCATATTTAGTTGAGCGAAATTCCTAACATAAGACTAGGGTTAAATTCATTGCCATCCCTGAAGCTGCCAGTGTACTCCCCCACCCCAATTTAGAAAATATCACAGAACCGCGTCTGGGCCACTGCCACAATAAAATAGACATTTGAACTGGAGTAGAACTGGAAGCAATCGACACGTTGCAACACTCATATTTGGCAGGGAAAAAAAAGAAAAATGGGAAAGAAAAGAAAAGACAGAGAAAGAAAAGGAAAGATGTAAGAAAGGACAAAATGGAAACGCTCGCTCGCATTGCTGACCTTATTGTATATGCCATCTATTATAGGCCTACACATTTTAACAAAACAAAATAATTGGTTTGCATCTTGCGTCTCCATCTGATGTTAAACCAATTCTATTCATGAATATAATCATAATTATGGTAGTGATATTATTGCATCTAATGAATCGGGCGGCAAGTTTTGCGAGGAATTACAATACCCTGCACATATTGGTAACAATAATATGCCGTGACACCCCCTCCCTGCCCCTTCCTCCAGTTGGCTTGCATAGAGTTTTACTTTATGAGAATTCAAGCCCCCCCCCAAAAAAAAAAAATAAAATAAAATAAAAAATAAAAAATGCATAGAAGAGATGCTGTGGTCCAGTGGATAAGTATCCTTACTTGAGCCACAATGTCTGGGATGTCCTTCTGCAAGATATGAATTTACGTACATTTGCCACTCTTCACCCATTAAGTGGTATACCCGGTAAGATGCGACTGCCATTGTGATTTGTTTAGCATTGTGAGTGCGACTGGCCGAAATTAATGCTGTGCAGAAAGTGCATACATCGTGTGCGGGCAAGCTTGCATGAATCCGATGACCGGGGTCAGTGGCGTAATGAGCCAAAATATTTGGGGGGGGGGGCTCAATCTTTGCGAGGAGCGAAGCGACCAACCCTGAGGGAGTGTAGCGACTGAGCCGGGGTACCCCCCCCCCCCTTCACGATACCAAGCTTTTTCATTTTTTTCGACTTAAATTCCAACTTCAGTTCAGTCCAATTTTTATTTTCTCTCATTTCCAACAAAAGCATTTCATTTTAGTGGGCGGTAGTGAGCACGCGAAGCGTGTGAATCACTTAATGAGCGCGCGAAGCGCGCTCCCTAGGGGGAGGGTGCAGGGAGGGGGGAGTTTCCCCCCTCCCGCGCGAAGCGCGGAAGCTCCGACGTTTGATGACATGTACTGTTAAGGATAAACGTGTCATGAATCTACCGACCGGAAAAGGATATTTTTTCATGAACTTGGAAACATGATTATGAAAAAAAAAAAAGGACGAGCATGGAGAGGATGTGATGCGGTGGGGTACCAGGGTTTCACTCCCACAGTGGCGTAGCTAGGATTTCATTTTAGTGGGGCGGTTGTGAGCGCGCGAAGCGCGCTCCCTAGGGGGGAAGGTCCAGGAAGGTGGGAGTTTTCCCCCTCCCGCGCGAAGCGCGGAAGCTCCGACGTTTCTTTGAATTGTTCCTTGTCTGCTCCCGCTCTTCTTACGTTCTCTTACCATTTTTCTTTTCTCGCTTCTGCTTTTTTTTCCTTCTACTTTTTCTTTCTTTTTTGTTGGTGTTTTGGAGGGGTGACCGCCCCCATGGCTACGCAAGTGCACTCCCATGGTAAAGGAGATTTTTGCCGTATTGATGGTTTGCAACTCTGTAAAAGAACACTATTTGGGACTGTAAACTTAAAGCCCGTGTCTAGTTTTGGTAAATCTAATGATATTCATTATCAAAATTTGAATCCATTGTCAGATAAACAGATAAAACCAAGTTTTATATCATAAAACACATTAGTATTGATATTATGCGTGTTTTCTGCCTTGCTATGCATGCTATTTGGGAAATTGTGAATGCGTTACTTAACAGTAGAAAGGGATTCTAGGGAGAAGTATTGAAATTCGTGCGATAACACTTATATAAAATTGAAAATAAACCATGGTTGAAATTTATTTGGGGGGGCTGGCGCCCCCCCCCCCCCAAGCCCCCCCTCCAGTACGCCAGTGACCGGGGTAATGATCTCTAAAGCGCTTAGACACATTTCAGAGAGAAAGCTTAGGCGCTACATTAATGCAGAATATTCAAAATCAATATTTTAGGGTGTCTCTTCTGAAGAATTGCAAAGTTAGAGCAATTACAAACTATCTATACCCCTAAATTTCAACAACCAGTTGTAAAAGTAGGCGTGGTCATGTGGGTATCTTCCATCCCAGTTTTTGTCACTGGCAACATTAACTTTCTGGTATTAAATAAGAACATGATTGGACATATGTAACCTTTAATTTTAATCAAATTTCAATGAAAAAAAATCTGTTATAGGGTCTTTGTGACAAAAAAATCCCTGCATTTGCTCTATATTAGAGATATAAAGGTCAAAATTTGTGACCTTTTGACCTCAGGTGACCTCTTCACCATAAAAATTTGCATAAAACGAAGCACAAACTTGTAGAACTCAAATAGGCCGACATTTTAAGGGGTCATACAACATATACATGTGAAGCACTGCAAATTTAGAGCAGTTACAAACTATCAATACCCCTAATTTTCTACAATCAGCTGTAAAAGTGGGCGTGGTCAAAAAGTCCATGGGGGTATCTTCCATCCCAGTTTTTTTTGCTGGCAACATCAATTTTCTGAATTGCTAGACTCAGGGCTACATGAAAATAACCATTTCCGTAAGTCACACCGGGGGTGCACTATGACCCCCACTAGCCCATGGCCTACATGTATTTCATCTTAAATGGAATTTCTTCACATTTTCCCACTCCCCTTTTCCTTATTTTTGCGGATCATTTTTTTAAACATTTAATTTCATTATTTAAACAAACTTAATGCCAAAATGAACTTCTCCTAAAACCGCGGCTGCCCATAGACTACACTCTTCAAAAATTCCGAGTCAGACTTGACCTGGAAAACAGTCCGTTGGGGCCACACTCCATTCCGGGTCAAAAATGACACGGATTAAAGTCGAAATAACCCGGAATAAGGTCAAATGTGACCTGGAAACCGGTCTTCATGACCCTATTCCGGGTCATTTTTTGACCCGCAATGGAGTGTGGCCCCTATGGACTATTTTCCGGGTCAGTATGACTCGGAATTTTTAGAGTGTACATCTTCTCAATCAAACAATTTTTCATTACACCCTGTTTTGATGCTAGAACTAAAGTACACTCAGCAAAAAAAAAGTACATGTACACTCGCCTTTGTTCAAAATTTTCGTTTAAAAATTCATCTAATAGAATATAATAGAATAAAAGTATGAAAATTAAAGGAAAATAATAACTCCATCAGCATCAATAAAGATCAAGTTTCGAACTTTCACGCTTGTGTGGGCATGTTTATTTAACTGCCAGAAGATCTGATTAAGGAAATCGCAAAAAAAGGAAGTAGCATTTCAAATGATAGTGAGCATGTGCATCCGTAAGACATCCCTGTTAAAAAATGAATACAAGAAATGAGAAACAGTGAGGACTGAACTCAGGATGTCAAATCCGTTTAATCATATTCACGATAAATCGCGAATTCAATAGTTTTTCGTGACTGGTTTCTTATCTGGTGTTCAATTTGGATTATGCAAGATGGAAATGGTAATGGCTAGACGTCCTATTTTATCCAATTTTCTTTCACGGACTCATTTATTGTAAAGAGAGAGAAAAAAAGGCTTTGCTCACACATGATTCCAATTGCATATCATCCTGAAGAGGATTTATTTTAGTTTATTTTACATAATTATGAAATATCTATTTGAAAACCTTATCTATAATCAGTGTCCAATTTATCTCTCTCTCTCTCTCTCTCTTATAGATTTGTTTGCTGAGCGTCCATTGACAAACACCATCACTGACTGCAAGCATCAACGAATTTGTTTGTTTATCTGTAGGTACGATGACAAAGGCTCAAATTTGATTTTCATCAAATGGGAACCTATTCAAGTCCAATCATGTTAATATTCATACAATGTAGTTATATTTTGCTCCCTTTCCACGGATGGCCACACTGTAATCCAGTTTGTGGGAATGAATATTTTCATAATGATGTAAATGACAACGTGTTAGACATCAAGGGTAAAACAATGAAATCCGCTCATTATATAACTAGTGATTAAGTATAAAAAATATAATTTCATTACTATTATCGGTCGCCATGTAGGTTTTAAAATGGAAACTGTTCTTACCTCTGGTCCGTCTTGGACAGTTGAGCCTGAAATCATCTCCTCGCCATCTGTATTCAACCCCATTGTGGAATCACCTGTATGAAATGCGATACAAAGATTTAGCTCAAAAGAATGGAAACGTGGTATGCTTTATCCCTACTGATATGTTATGAAGTGGGGATTACAGGCATACGGCTACAGTACATGTACTACCTAAGAGACCAAAAGCCCACGAGTCCAAAAACTCATGAGATTCCCATATTTTCAAGCATGTTATTTATAATGGCAGTCCTTCTTCTGCAAATGATTTTATGTTTAATGAATTACAATAACTTGACAAT
This sequence comes from Echinometra lucunter, assembly GCA_029962745.1. Taxonomy (NCBI): domain Eukaryota; kingdom Metazoa; phylum Echinodermata; class Echinoidea; order Camarodonta; family Echinometridae; genus Echinometra; species Echinometra lucunter. The sequence goes on along the minus strand of CM057168.1, from coordinate 2,846,442 downwards.
TTATCATTTCTTATTTTTTGAAAAATGATTGTTACTTACGAATAATTGTGTATTTATGATTTATACTGAAAAAGTACATGTAACAATGATGTTCAGCAACTTAACCATCCACATATATCACTTGGCCGATACTGAACGATGATTATGAAGTACATGTAAATTCTGAAATGTAAGGAAGGATTTGCTAACCTTCTGGACATTTTCGTGAGTCATAAATGTCATATTTTCTAGGTATAAAAAGATGGTAGTGCCCTTGAGCGAAGAGTGAGATCAGAGCTACCAAGTCTCACGCATTGTGCGTGAGACTCACGCATTCAGGGTCCGTCTCACGATCTCACGCATGGCACCCATTTTTCTCACGCATCGGGACCCGACAGAAAAAAAAAAGTAGCATTATTCGCCAGATTATACGGACAAAGATCTACTGAAGACAGCGAAGTCTGCAACTTGGGCCTATAATAAGGAGCATAGCTCAAAAGATTAAAGTGATAGTTGCAATTGAAGGTATTTTTACCTTTTGTCTTTCAAAATAAGTAAAAAAAATAGTCACTTAAGTATGCACCAGATCGCACCATTAAGAGCTAAAAATTGAAAAAGGTCCCTACCGTGGGAGGGGGGGGGGGTGGCCCCCCTCCCACACCCTCCCCCCGCTCGGTCGCTTCGCTCCCTCGCCGAGACGCCGAGTCATGAAAATCTCACTCATACAATTTGGGGGAACTTGGCATCTCTGTGAGATGCCTCACCTTTCCGCCTGGAAATGAGAATTTACTGATGTTCAGCTTGCTGATATGTCGGACACGCGCAGCGCGATATCCTCTTTATATTGTATTTGGCATTTTTAATCCCAAACTTAGATTGTGCCCTGCAGTTCTTTTTGACATACACCAATATCGCAATAATGCATTGAAAAAACTTTTGGCTCGCTTACTTCACTCCATCATAAAATCAAGATACTAGAAAGTTCCCCATTAGTAAAGCAGTCCTATGGTCTTACGTTACCATGATTCAACATGCTTTGTTCAACTTCAATTCCTTGATTGGTCAGCATGTTGAACCAATGCTTTGTTTTGTTTTGTTTTATTTTGATTTGTCTGCCATTCCTTTATGAAAGTAATTAATTTCCTAATGCGTTTAATTTTCTTGTTACCTTCATAGAAATATAATTTGCAATTTTTTATGTACATCTTTAGACATTTTGGGTCTACGCAGTGAATTAAGTAATCAGACTCAGAAGGTATGTAATACAAAGCACAAGCTCGAGTTAATCTACTAACACCTCCAAACATACATGTACTTCTGTCAAATCAAGACTAGATCTAGACTCTAGATCTATCATCTAGATCTAGTCAACACACTTTATTTCATCTATTCGGTCATTAATTTCCTTTTCTCATTCACCTTTACTATACTACTTTTCATTCTGACAATGGAGCTAGTATAACAATTATGCCTACTCTAAGCACAGCACTGCGCCCTTCATCGAAAGGAAGCTTAGCCTTAGGTGCCTACCTTTGCAGGGCTCTCCAGCTTGAAATACACAAGTATACTACATGTAAATTATAAAGAAATGTGATGAAATTTAAGATAGACCTACTTAGAACAAAGTACGGTTAATGTTTGATTCCATTAGGAGAAAGTACGGTCCAAAAAATGAGTCTTTATCCACCCAGATCTTCGATAAATCTTTTCCACAGGCCAAATGATTGACATTGTTACATGTAGTTTGCAAATGCGCATGGGGAAGTGCTTGTTTTTGTACGTTTTATGCGAAACGGCGATCGCCGCCGCCGGGATGGCTTTAAGTTCAACCTGGTCTTGGCGTGCGAAAAGGGAAATTTGATGGATTCTGAGACTAAACACATTTGAGGTGAATATGAATTCCGAACAGACTATTTAAGATAGCAGCATTGTATACATATTTTATCAAAATCTTATTTACTTAAGAAAATGTTATGAGTTTTCACTGTGGCAGATGAAGAAGCAGTGGTTCCACTTCCGGGGCTACTCCCACTCTTGCAGTAAGAACAATGTTTATCCCATTTTCAAGTAACAAAACAAGATTTTTTAAAATCATAACAATGTTATTCAATGTCTTTAAAATTCACTGGAGATCATGATTTGTATACATAAATTGATTTCATGTTTGCACCTTTTGGCTACAAAAGTGAAAGTAAATTATACCTCACATGTTTTATGCCAATTTTCTTTTGCTACCAAACCCTACACAGATACAGAACTGTGACAAAAAGAGTGAAATCACTATCAATACCAAATCATACATATTCATACCAGTAATATGTGGTGCAATTATCCATCCATGTGCTCTCTTTTTGAAACCCACGTACATAGAGAAGTCTCGACATAACTAGGAAATCGATAAACAAGGGTTTTGTCAGTCCCAAATTTACTTGTAATTACATGTATATGGCGGCATGAACCTGTCATAACGAAGTCGGCTATAAGGAGATATCTGAAATAAGCTAGATCTCGACTCAAACCCCATAAAACAAAGAAAAACACTAATAATCATTCCCATTATAATGAGCAAGAAAATTCAACCGCACTTCTATATCCAGCTGGAGAATGTACACAAGTTTGGTCAAGCGATTTTTTTTTCAAACCTCAGTACACACAGCCTAGCCCACACCGCTTAAAAAATTTAAAAATGAATGAGTGTGAGGTGTTATGAAATGCACAGTAAAATTTACAATGGCTGTTCCATATCAGTATTCATTAAAGCTTTCACAGTTTTGATGGACTTACTAGTCATTGGTAACTTTAGCATCTGAAATTAGTACTTTTATCACTTTTTCCAATATATCCCAATTATTAGCTAAATCAGAAGATGAAACTATAATCATTGCCTTTGTAGCTGTAAAATTAGTGGCAGCAGACCTCTGTACATGTGCATTTTGTGTATGTTCTGACATAACGAGGTAACAGCTATACCAAGGAAAACCCTGTGGTCCCTGATGGCCTCAGTAAACCGAGTTTCCCCTGTATATATGTATATCCTTTATTTGTTTATAGTACATGACACAAAAACCAGAAAAAAGTCAGTATGCATGCTTCTTATTACAGTAATTACTTAGACTTTACCTTTACAAGATGATTAGCCGAGACAACTTGCAGGTACAATCAAATCCACAGGCATACAATGCACATCTAGCAACAACATTTCACATGATATCTCATTTGAACAAACATTCATTCACCAGAAACCGCATTTTGAACAGATCACATCAAGATGACTACTTTTATGACACCCAACAATTTGAGCAACATAGCACACAGCTAGCACAGTACAGACAAAATGGCGGCAACAATATAATAGCGTACCCCCTCTATCATGAGCGCACGCTTCTCTCATTGGAAAGATGATCTCAATACATTATACATTATTCATATTTTGCTCTGCACTCCAGCGAATATCACATGTTGCAATCAAGTTTGAGTACAAAGTCCACTTCTGGCTAGGCTTGCTCACAGGTTGCTGTTGTTAATTCCCTGTGGTGTCCTCTTCAGTGTTTTTATATCGGAAGGTTTTTATTTTCTAATACAGCGGATTTCACAGAAATATTGAGTGCTAAATTAATATATTTTTTTTAAAACATGCACTGGTTCCCATACAATTCTCATGTATACATACAAGAAAATTCAAAACACAAGTATTCTGAATTAATGACCTGTCATTTCTGCCAACCTTTTGCTATCTATGACTCTGGTTTAGAAGAACTACTGTCCAATTTCAGCAGCAATGAATGATTGCAATTGTTCCCCAGTGAATTAATTACTCATACACGTACATATACATGTCAAAATCTACACTATTCAAAAAGTGAAATCTAATTAAATATTCTGAGCTGTTTACAAAGATCAAAGAAATAAAATACACAAAAACTATAAAAATAAATTTGACATCTTTAAACTGTACAATGTGAAAACCTTCTTGTGATACTATTTTTAGTCATGACTTTTAAGGTTTTAGTTTTAAAGATCATAAGTGGAAAATAAACGGATATAATGAAGCTTTTCCACATGCACTCATCAGAGTAAAATTGCAAGAATGAACAGAAAGCCAAATCGAAACAATATATAATGGAAGCGAAGGACGATACGCACGAAAATTGACGAGCTGTGATAGGATTTTACTCAGATGAGTGCATGTCGAAAAGCTTCAGTATGTCCGTGTTCAATGTTACTTTCCGATTTTGTAGTACCAAACTTCTTTTCAGATCATAACTGTTAAATTTTTTGCAGTACATGTACACCTTATAGTCTGAGAGCCTGTCCCAAAATAGTCACCCCATATGAGATTTGACCCCTTAAAGTTACTTAGGCCATCCATCCCATTTCCAAAATGCTTGTCAGACTGAACATATCCGCTGGGGGTAGCCCCCAGGGCCTCCAAAAAAGGGTCCCAAAGTTGGGTTGATTTCATCCCATGTAACATATGCACCAAACTTTACCAGGATGAAGTTGTATGACTATACATGTACATTACCAAAACACAAAAACTACAAAAAATTTCCGTCAGGAGGGGTTGTCAGACGCCCCTAAAAAATGGGGGAAAATTTTCCACATAAGGACCATGTAGCAAATTTTGTCAGAAGGAAGAGCTATGGCTATACATTCCAAAATATAAAAACTGATCAATATTTCCTTCAATCTCCTTATCTTTTAGTCTCTTCTTATATTATTCTTTGTTTTTCCTTTTATCTTCTCTGTCCATCTTTCCTTTCTTTCTTTGTTTCGTCTATTTTTTTTCCATCTTTCCTTTGTTATTCTTTGTTTTTCCTTCAATCTTCTTTTCTGTCCATCTTTCCTTATGTTATTCTTTGTGTTCTTCTATCTTCTTCTCTTTCCGTCTTTCCTTATGTTATTCTGTTATTCATTCCATCTTATCTTTCGATCTTTTCTTATGTTATTCTTTGTTTTCTCCCATCTTTTTTTTCTATCTTATGTTATTCTTTGTTTTTCCTTCTATCTTCTTCATTGTCCATCTTTCCTTATGTTATTCTTTGTTTTCTTCTTCTATCTTCTTTTTCGTCTTTTCTTGTTTTTCTGTTATTCCTTCAATCTCCTTATCTTTTAGTCTCTTCTTATATTATTCTTTGTTTTTCCTTTTATCTTCTCTGTCCATCTTTCCTTATGTTATTCTTTGTTTTCTTCTATCGTCTTCTTTTTCGTCTTTTCTTGTTATTGTATGTTATTCCTTCTGTCTCCTTATCTTTCAGTCTCTTCTTATATTATTCTTTGTTTTCTCCTTCTACCTTCTTTTCTAGCATTCTGTATGTGGTTTGTTTTATCTTTCTTCAAACTTTGGTGTGAAAGCAACAGTAGAATCATGATTGAGATCTCCGTTGCGTTCAATCGATTTCTAGCGACCGTGGTTCTGCTTTTTCAGCGTTTCATGTTTGCGTTTTGAAAGACGTTTATGTTTACGACCTGCGAAAAATCGATTGAACGCAACCGTGGTTTAAACTAAACGTCTTTGAAAACCGTGATTCTAGGGTGAAAAAATGGTTGCTTGAACGCGGCCTTAAACACTAACCTTCACCTGCTTGACAAGACAACATATGGCAGCTTGCCAAGTATCTGGCCACATGTCTTCTCCAACTCCTAAAGGACGAACAAAATCTACATACCTGATATTTCACTTGTACGTACTATTATAACAGGCTACTTCTATGTACAGGTATCCATGTCCTGGTAGAAATCTAACATAAAGATGTCAATTTGAGAGTCCGAAAAAATCGTCAAACATGGCGGCGGAACGTCACATAACCAAAGACATTAGATTTCAAGACAAATTACTTTCACCACCTACTTCTGTAATACGTTTTGGCAAGGGTAAATGCTGTGTTCAAAACGGACTCGGAAAAATGCGTCCGCCTTTGGTATAACGTGTGAAAAGATGTATCATTTTTCTTGATATTTCATATCTAAAAGTTTGTTTTTAAGCCTGAATTTTGCACGAACGGAAGGATGGATAGTTATAAAAACATTTATTGATTCTTTATTTTCAATAAATTGCACTATACATCCCCAGGATCATGCTTGCTTTTTGGCCGAGTCATCTGCCATAGGGCTAATACGTGAAAACAAGGATTTTAAGAATGATTATTGTTCCCTATTGTTATCTTAAATCTATTTCAAATGTAACTTACATGTAATTTGAGACTCTGAAAAAGCTTACTGAAGGCTCAAAATGTGAGAGAGATCCCCCATAAATCCCAGGGAATATGCCTGCTTTTAGTTTTCCAGCTGTCATAAGTTAACACGCAAAAACAGGGATTTTGAAATGATTTTGATTCCCATAGCTTTTATTCAAATTTTAAAAAAAGTTTTACAAATTTTAAGCTCTGGAAATATGTCATTGAGGCTCGATGAGTCCAGTAAACCCCTCATTAATCTCCGGGAATATGCATGCTTTTGACTAAAAAAAAGGCCTCGCCCACCATAGGTTTACACGCAAAACAAGCAATTTTCGGATGATTATTATTCATATAGTTTTCATTTGTAGAAATACAAAATGTGAAATGTATGCAATTTGGGACTTTGAATAAGCTAACTGAAGGCTCAAAAAATTAAAAACCTTCCATAAATCCCAGGGAATATGCATGCTTTTGGCCTTCAAGCTGCCATAGATTGATACACAAAAACAGGGAATTTGAAATTAAATTAATTCCCCTAGCATTAATCATATAAATGGAAAAGGTGACTGACATGAAATTTCAAACTCTGAAAATATATAATCGAGCCTCGACGAGTCCAGTAGACCCCCATAAATCCCCGGGAATATGCCTGCTTTTGACCATTACACGTGAAACCGTTTGTTATTATCGATGACGTCATGTGACAGTGTACTTTCTCTGTATCATGTGTCACGTGAGACACCGACGTGTCGTCTACTAGAGCCAGGGAGGTAAAAACTGAACGGAAGGATTTGGCAGACATAAAGAATTTCAAAGGGTTGAACAGCCAATAATATGTAAATACGATAAAGGTTGTTCTCATATATATTCTATTTTATTGGCTGAATTTAGAACAGAGCAAAAAAGTTTGGTTAAATGGAGACGATCTTTTAATTTGGACGAAAATGTTTGGCGAGAATATTCTCTAGTACCATTTAAATGCTCCACTGTTGTCGATTTAAGGTAGTTTCAATATAAATTACTTAACAGAATCTTATATACAAATGACATTTTATTAAAATTTAAAGTAGTAGATAAAGAAGAATGTTCTTTTTGTCGATCTTATCCTGAGAGTATAATTCATTTGTTTTGTGAATGCCAGCCAAGTTTATGTTTATGGTCTCAACTGCAACGTTGGATCTTACAGAAAACCAGTATTAATGTAAACTTTACGAAAGAAAACGTACTATTTGGATTCAGGGGATCAAATAATAACGCATTGAATTGTATTTTGATTAAAGTAAAACAAACGTTGTATAATTAAAGACAATTTGCAAAGCCACCTTCTTTTGCGAAATGTAAATCGTCCATTATACAATATTATTTGCAAGAAAAATATATAGCACAGATAAATGGAAGAAATAATCAATTTGACAAGAAATGGTGTTTATTTAAAAACATAACTAACTGAGCTTATATAATTCCCGACAGTTTGTGATTATTATTATTGTTTCTCAAATTGAATGTATTTGATATGTCTGATTGACTTTGTGTTATCTTTGTAAGTTTACTTATATTGTTATGTTGAAAATGTATAATTATATTGTTATGTTGAAAATGTATCAATAAAATCCCTTTGGAGGGGGAAAAAAGAAAAAAAAAAAACTGAACGGGTAAAATTTAGAATTGATTAGAAACACTGTTCTATTGTGCCTCAGTTGTATTAATGATGTCAGTTTTTCAGATCAGCTGTGAGAGTAGAGAGTATGAAAAAAATAAAAGGAAAATGAAACTCTTTGAGAGGGAGAGGGGAAGGAGAAAAAGACAGAGAGTTGATGGGGAGGAGGGGGGGGGGTAAATGGAATAAGCCTACTTTTTAAAATAAAATTGAGGATTCAGTAGTAAATGTATCCTCAGATTGCATAGAAGGTTAAATAGTATTTGATTAAAAATGATGTAGAGGCTGGGGCGTTTTTTCCTTCTTTCATAAGTGTAGGCCCTGCAGTTGCACCTAATACTAGGCATACCGTTTTTGTTTTTGTTTTTGTTTTTGTTTTTCTTTTCTCGCTCGCCTGATTCGTCAGATTGCTAAAGCAGAATACAAAACCTCACTTTCAGTTAATTCTATTGGAGGCGCATCCGAGAATCCCCGTGCCCTTAGGCCTACATGCCAGCGGCAAAACTGATGTCTGATTTCACACATCGAGTGGAAGGAAATGTGCACCTCCGGCACAGATGGAAGATGACAAACCTTTTTCCTTGCTTGTCCAAAAACTCAGAGTATGGTACCTAATGATGTTTTTAGAAATATCTTTTTATTTTTTTTTTAATATTTTGATTTTTTGTCAGACGTGCTAGTCCACCCAGTTAAGAGAAATTTGAATAGTCTTTATATTGCTTGCACGCAATCTCATTTTTTTTAAAATCCCTTTCACCTGTTTCTATGGACTTTAAACGTAATAAGGCTATTTATAGATTTGTAATTTGCATAAATCGTGATACATTATTTTATGAACTATTCTGATTAAGAGAAAAACTTGAAGATCTCCTGTTTATTAATCTTATTTCAGAATTTCACGACATCACTGTCAGATATCCAAACGTTTGCTCATATAGAGCTTAATCAGAAAACACGTCCCCCCCCCCATACTCCCTTGCCTGTTGCAGTTAGAGTTGATCATATCTGTTAGTAGACATAAGTTTTATGTTATTACGGGACAATATCAATATTGATTATGTCATGTCCTTCACCTTTTAGGCTCTTTTCCAAAAACTATGTACAGAAAAATATGAAAAATAAAGAAGATAAGAAATACAAACGTCTAGCTAAAGGCTATAATCTTTTTCTCTGGGCCGTCTTGATAAAGGCTATAGGCTTTTCCCGATTGACATGTACTACAATACGTACGCGTGCTTTATTTCGGTACTGAGGATTCTTCGTAATAAATTTCCTTTGGCAAAGCTGCTGTTTGTCACCGTGGGTCATGTGATCTAAATGTGCAATTTCATATATCCCATCATTTTAGTCCCGAGAGTTTGTGTAAACATGGTTTCACCAGTTGCACTTTTAAAACTTGCCTTCTCTATATTGCTGAGTTTGTTCTGTGGTTTTCAGTAAAGTTTGTATTCGCAGATTTTTGTCATTTGCTCAGTGCAAAAACAAATAAGCATATTTTTATTTGCAAATGCAGAATGATTGCCCATTCTATATGTAAGCAATTTATCGAATCAATCATTTGAAGAGTCATTTCATATTAAACTTCTCTTTCGTTTCGAATTCGTCACTTTGCCCTGATATTTTTCAGCAGTGCTGTCTTTAATTTAGCATTACTTCCTAATATTTCATCGGCCGTAACTTCATTATGATGAAGACCGCGGTGATAACCCTTCAAAACGTTTATGCTGATTAAGATAGTTATGGAAATGAAAAATGGAGATGAAAGTAATGTTTGGAACTTCAAGCTTTATCAAACTTCCTCCCTGATAATATGTTTAAGGAATTGTACCGCGCTGTTGTTCCAAAATCAGGATGGGATGATTCATGAGAAAGACAACATCCAGCAAAAGTCGATCCCCTTTCCAAATAACAACTACACTCTTAAAAATTCCGAGTCAGACTGACCCGGAAAATAGTCCGTTGGGGCCACACTCCATTCCGGGTCAAAAATGACCCGGCATAGGGTCACGAAGACTTGTTTCCGGGTCACATTCGACCTTATTCCGGGTTATTTTGACTTTAATCCGTGTCATTCTTGACCCGGAAAGGAGTGTGGCCCCAACGGACTATTTTCCGGGTCAAGTCTGACTCGGAATTTTTAAGAGTGTACCTAACACCATATCAGGGAGGCTGTTTTATTTGCATTTTGAAATCTCCTAAAATATATTCTGGTGACAAATTCATTTTTTTTTCTGTCTAATAAGTAAATTTGGAAATACAATAGTTCATATTTTGGAAAGAGGCGTCGATCTCCCCTCTCGAAATAATGCACCGAAGCCCATATTGCTGACAGGTTAAGGATGCTTGAAATTATATGTCTTTCATTACCACGAGCATCCATTGTTTTGTGCTTTTCAGATAAATCCCTACATTTTGTTGTTGTGGCTGCTGTTCGATTTAGGTTGTCTGCCAAATAATAATCGATCCCTTACAGTGTTAACCCATAAAGAGGGAACGAGTTGGCTCAGTTGGTAAAGCATCTGCCTGTCGAACCAAAGACCGTGGGTTCGAGTCCAGCCCAGGCGGATTACTGAAGCCTACGTTATCTGTTATCGTGCCTCTCCCCTGTTTCATAGACGCAGGCTATGCTACAGCGGAAAACACTTCGTCCTTCGGATAGAACGTTAAATGGAGGTCCCGTTAAACGAAAGTCACCACCTTTGCACGTTAAAGATCCCACTGCACTATTTGTATAAGTGTAGGGGGAAACCCTGGTGTATGTGGTCCACCTGCACACCCCCAATCAGTAATATCGGGAGGAGAGATCTGAGGGTTACAGTGATTCGTTTCGCTTTCCACCTCCCAGGCACAGGTGACGCCAAACCAAATAATATAACTAATAATAAAGTGCCAGTACTGTAATGTTTGACAGAAATTATTCACATATTTAAGATGGAACATGAATATGCATATGTACGAAAGGGCACTTAATTGTGCTTTGACTGCCTCAACCAGTGGGAGGTGCTTTTTGTATCGTATGCATAACGGTTCTGTTATATTATTCCGTTAATTTAAGTTTAATTAAAAAAAAAAAAACATTGTAATACGAGGATGATTCATCTAATCTGAAGTCTTATATCTTTGTTGTTTATCCATTTTAGGCACTAAAACGATGAAAATCATCAACACCTTTTTTATTGTGTATGTTGTGTGTGTTGTTAGGCTAGAGTCCTCCTCTCTCTCTCTCTCTCTCTCTCTCTCTCGTTTCTCCTCTCCTTTCCTTCCCTTCCCTTTCATTTTTGTTTATGTATAATTTATCGGATGCATGTACTAGTCTGTTCTTTTTTCCTTCTTTTTGTTTTATTTATACACTATTTTTACAACTCTAAGTTATAGGGGGCTGCAATCTACAAGCACAGCTTTTCGGCAGTCCCCTCCATTACCAACCTTTTTCTTAGCTTGTTATTTTTACGATCTAGTGTTTAGTTTCACTTTTGTGCTTTCTACATGGCATGTATTCTGTCTATATATTATGTTGCAAATGGAAATAATGAAATGAAACGAAATGAAATGAAATGAAATGATATGAGATAAAATGAAATGAAATGAAATGAAATGAAATGAGATGAGATGAGATGAGATGAGATGAAATGAAATAAAATGAAATTAAATGGAATGAAATAAAATGAAATGAAATGAAATGAAATGAAATGAGATGAAATGAAATGAAATGAATTGAAATGAAATAAAATGATAGTTTTTTATGAAATGATATTTTTTATGGATGAGGCAAATCCAAATAGTTATAACCTATGTAAATTTTGAAATCGGTATAAAAAGATACATTTTCTTGCTTTCTGATAAACATCATGTCAAACAAATCGTGCGACATAATAACGACGATATTTTAAAGCTATGTGTATGTGCTAAATGTTAATTTGTTTTTAGTATATAAGTTATCCCTATACCGGTTTAAACTTACACTACTGATGTCAGTAACTGAATCACATAATGCGACATCTATGCCAGAAATTATATCAGTTTGTTATTGCGTATTGTTTGCGAATTTGAGGGTAAAGGTGGGGGGGGGGGGGGAGGGGACTTTCCCTCGTTTGATACCAAAGTACAATATCCTTATACACGACACCAAATCTATATCCACCTTTATCTATAATGACCATTTACTTCGCCTTTTTCCTTCTTTTTTTTTCTTTTTCTGTGTTCTCATTTATTCTAGTGGTATGGTGGACAAATATGACATGTAAAGTGCTTTAATGTCTATCACTTTTATTTGTATTATTTTTCCTAGGTAATATAAATAAAGTTTTACTTTGAAAAGTAAAAATAAAAAGCCTTCGTTCGTTCGTTCTTCTTCTTCCCTTCTCCTCCTCCTCCTCCTCCTCTTTCTCTTTCTCCCTTATTTCTCATCATCTCTCTGTATGTTATATTTTTTCCTTGTTAATCACCTTCGCTAATCAGAATTTTTTCCTGACTGTTGCAACCCCCTCCCCTTTTTAATTAACAAATTATTGATTTCCATGATCTTCGTGATCTTCCACGTTGTGAGTTCTTACAACCTTTACCATGTTTACCTGATAACACTGAATTTAATCAGAACTAAAGAGAGGAATATCACAGTGAATAACTAGCTGTTTTGTAGACGTTTTGTAGCCCTTTTGAAAACGGCTAGAAAACGGCGAAGTTTGTCCAATTAGATTTCTCCATAGGAAATTGTATACGAAACGGCTACAAAACGACAAGGTTCAATGGAAACTTAAACTTGGAATGCACTATGTCTTCTCTATTCATTAATAATTTTGCTTCAAAATTTTATTCATAGCAAATTTCTCCAGTGAATAACACAATGACGAAAATAATTCAACTTTGATTAAAAAAAAAAGTGGATATAGCCCTTTTAGAAGCAAGCTCTTCATTTGTATGTAAGATGTGTAAGAACTTCGGATAGGATACAGAGGAGATCCAAATGCCTCTATACTCAATCAAAGATACTAGAAGACAATGAAGTATTGTTGTCTAGTTTATTGGTGATGAGATGATAACCAACAAATTATGATTCATTCATAATCACTCCTATTAAGGGTAAGAAGCAGGTTCAATGCATCTAGATTAATGATCATGCAGTCATTTTATAATAATATAATGAATGAAACAAAATAAAGATCAATGAAAACTGTTATGCTGCCTTTAAAATACAGGGGCGGCGACAGGGTATCTTGATAGGAGGGGGGGGGGGGGGAGATGACCCATAGGTTAATTCATTGACGTTTTAAATAAACAAATAGGGGTATTATCCAGTTGCAAGCTCCAGGCCTCTTTTTCCCCACCATATCCTCTTTCTTCTTCTTTTTCTATTGTCCCATATAAACACCAGTGGTGTTAATTTAACACCAATTCAACACCACCGTTTTTGCAGAGTAATATCAAACACACGGATCCTGTGTCCTTTGAAAAGGAAGTTTTCATGACAAACAAACGTTATATGGGTATCATGTCTCACACAGTCAGGCATTCATGAATCTATAGACACGTACATGTATTACTGCACAAATTTGTGCATGTGAAAGGAAAGCATCTCTTTGCTCCGAAGCTAAGAGTTTACCACATCTTAACAACACACAAAAAATATATCATCAGACCTATTGTAAGAGAAACTGAAGAAGCCGTATGTTGCTTACAAGTACCCGAATCTACCTCAGAATTTACCAAGGTGTAAGGCGCTTGTTCACTATTTCCTTTCCCAGCATTGGTGTTTGCAACCGATGTAGTAAGGGTAGGATCATTGACAGTAGGAGATCTAGATGGCCACTCAAAGTCATTACACATTGTTACATTCACTTCTGAAGTAACATCATGTGAGCAGCAAGAGAAATGAGTGTGATCAGGAAGTAAGAATACACCCCTGGTAACCTGGCCATTATCTGTAATCTCACCTTCAACCTCAACCCTTTGACCGTACTGGTAACATGTTAGTGTGGTTTTCATACTCCCTGCAGTGGCCTCACAGTGTACTTCGTATGGATAACTGCTACTTTCACTTATAGTGATGAAGCATTTTGCACGTCCAGGAGGTATTTGAACCAGAATTTCCTTTTTTACGATTACAGGTTCTGGATAAGCCTGAAAATCTGCTCTGAGTACGTACGTATCCTCATCTACCATATCAACAGGATCTATGTACACTTTGACGCAGAAGGAGGATACCATTTTAACTATAGATGTATTGAATCTATGGACTTGTGAATGAGATTTGAATCCTTCCATATCATCCTCTCCGTTTATGTAGAAGGGACGTAGCTGGGACTCAAAACCAAGTGTGAAAAGTGGAAAGACTCGAGGTATATCATCAGGGGGGTGTGGGATGTCGAATGGGATTACGGCAGTTCGGCCTGCTTGTAGCACTAAACGTTCAGTACTGGCACTGCCTGCTACGAGAACCGGACTTCCTGCTAGAATGATGGCCAGTGCGATAATCATGTGGAGCAAGGATTTAATCAGGACAAGGATTGAAGAACACTGGCTATCCTCTGGTCGGCGTTTCTTCTAAATGGTGATACAATTAGAAATAAAAAGGATAGAAAGGGAAATCAGGGCATACTCGTGATATAGGCCTCTAACCCTAACTGAAACCTTTAAAAAATTTGGAGCGGGGCCTATTTCACGATATTGCCGAAATCAGTATAATGGTATGCATTCCCCCAAACTATAGCCTGTCATGGAAGTATAATTTGTAGCGGTTGTGTACACAATAGATTTAACCCATCGAAAAGCATTTCTGTTAGTGCCAAATCACTTAATAATCATGATGGATTGAAGATTAAACTAAAATGAAATTCTACACACAGACTTAAATCCGTTCACAATCGTCAGTTACTTCCGTAATTGGGCCTAACTAGTATTTGAATGTATTGAATATCTCTCCCATCTACTTGCTCCATAAAGAGATTAATTTGAATTATTCCATGGAACGATTCATTTTTACTGTCAACTGTCAACTATCAACGTTGACTTCCTGTGACGGTAAGACCGGATCCTTGCTGAATAAGATTAGTACCCTTTGTATACCTGCGCCATTGAAATGAATCCCACCTACACTTTTCTCCGACTTGCAAAGAAAGACATTTTTAGATGCTGAAAGGACTAAATCGTAAGAAAGTAAATAAATGAAAACAATTCCTGTCTTACCTTCGTTTTCCATCGTGAGTACAAGGAAGTTCTTTTGGTAGAGAAAGGTTTGCCTTCATACGATTTCTGGTGATCTACAGCCAGTGAGTTTGTCAGAATGGCCCTGAAATGAAATGATCAAGATATCGTTTAGCTGAATGGGAAACTTCAGTTGGTTCAGTTATACGGGATAGTAGGTAGTTGGTGATAATAAATTATAATTGACTCATTGGTTCTCTTGATGTCCTGCACGAAAAATTGATTTCATAACGTTTATTAAACGTTATATGCAAAGGTATCATTATATTATTATTCAAATTAACAATACCGTGGTTACTTCAAGATAAAGGGAAAGGAAATAATTACCTCCTGAATTTCTCTTCATTTCCCGTAGTTGCTTGATCATTTTGAGCATTCATCGATGATGACAGTTCCTGTCAGAGGTAATCACACACACAAGAAATAAAGGATTGATCAGTATACATGTAGAAAACTTAAGGCCACCATTCCTTGAGTCATTTATATGGGATTAAATGACAAGATAATCATGATAGTTGGCATAGTATATGAAGTATAATAATAGGCAGACAATTGTGGTGCTAAAGTTTTTAAACAAATACAATGGGAAAAAAAAATTGAACACCCATTGAATTTCAATTGGTGTTCAGTTGGTTTAAAATTGTACCAGTGGGTCTTAAAATTAGATTTTGGTTGACATCCTATTCCTACCAGTCATGATGTCAATCAGCCCCAATTGGTCCAATGGGATTTCAGTGGGACAGTTGATTTAAGTTGGTCCAACTGGAACCAACTGTCAATTGATTCAAATGGATCAATTGGGACCAGTTGGTTTCAATGGGGAATAATTAGGACCAATAGCCAATTGGTTTTCAATGGGGATCACCTGACTATTTTTTTTACCTCATTTGCATATTTGCTATTTTTTTATTGAAAATTCAGCAAATAGAATGGAATACCAATGCAGGAATATTTCTTTTCATGTATATTTATTCTAAATATGTTTGTGTAATAATTTCACCAAAAATGGTATGATTTTGCATTTTATATTTAAAATAACAGAAAGAATGATTCACTAACGAGAATTTTTGGTTCAATACACTTGCCATGCTATATAAGAAAGCAGATTGAATGATTTTCGGACTTCAGTTGGTCTCAATTGGACCAACTGACCCACTGAATAACGATTGAAATAGCAATACAATTATGGACATTTAATTGACCCATTAAAAACCTGTTGAAAAATGTGCAAATAGGTCCCATTGCCCCATTGAATATCAATTGGCAATTGGAAGTAGATGGAAAATGAAACACTGACCCATTGAAATTGACCCATTAAAAAACAATTAATCCCTACTGAAACGAATTGGCAATTGATTCCCATTGCCCCATTAAAACTAATTGGCAATGGGGACCAATTGATTTTTAATGGGCTCAATTTCAATGGGGACCCATTGTTCACTTTCCATGTACTCCCAATTGCCAATTGGTATTCAATGGGGATCTCCAATGGGGATTCAATTGGATTTTCGTCCTAGGCAGTATTTACTCACTTCCAATGTTGCATGGCACCTAGGTTCCGTTTCTTCATATGGATGACTATTTATCTCTGTTGTATGTAGAGAGGATTGGTGGAAATCTTCACGCTTCCATGTGGGAGGTCCATTCAATAACGAGATCGCAATATGGTCTGTACTGTCAGTGAAGCCATAGGTTGAGCTGTGATATTGTGCTGGACAGATGTTTCCCGAAAGGTCTTGGCCGTGCATGTAACTTTGACTTCCATTAACCTGTGTTTGTTCAGTAGTTGATGCAGTCTTCTCAGGAAATTTCAGGCTTGCACTGGCGAAAGGATTCAATTCATCCTTTCTCTCCTTTTCTACAAGATGAGGCACAGTGGGCAGATACTTATTGTGGACTGCAGTGAAGTCTTTTCCATCGGCATCAGCTAGAGAGTCATTCATGTTGTCCACTGTGGCTGCTTGGGATGAATTTTCAGGGTCAAGGCGTTTTTCAGGACTCTTGATATGTGTCTTCCCTTCACTGCCATACCTGTCTTCATGCTCAAGTTGTGCTTCATATATGCTTGAGTTATGATGTCTTTGAGTATCTTCCTGATAGATTTTGTATCTAGGATAACTTGCATTTTCGTTTAGTTTGTCACTCCCAAGTAAAGTCATATATTCAATGACTTTTAGGTGACCTCTCTTTTTTGCTGCCTGAAGCGGTGTCATGCCACCAATGTCTTTGGCTGTTAAGTCTGCTCCATTCAGTGCAAGGAATTCAACTACATCCCGATGTCCTTCTTGTGCAGCAACATGAAGTGGTGTGCATTCTTCGATGTCCTTTGCTGTGGTGTCTGCTCCATTCAGTGTCAGGAATTCAACTACGTCTCGATGTCCTTCTTGTGCAGCAGCATGGAGTGGTGTCCATTCATCTTCATCTTGTTCGTTGACATTAGCTTTGTGGTCAACTAGGTACTTGACAGCATCCATTTTACCATTATAACATGCTGCATGAAGAGGAGATTTTCCACATTCAATTGTTTCATTCACATTATAGCCTTTGGAGACTAAGTGTTTTGCAACATCAACATGGCCATATTGTGTTGCAATGTAAAGTGCGGACATTCCGTGAATACTGGTACCTTGAGCTCCATTCTCCGTCAGAAGTTTGATAGCTTCTAAATGACCATTTCGGACTGCAGCAAAGAATGGTGTCCACCCAGTATGATCTTCCTTGTTCACATCAGATCCTTGTTGAATGAGATATTCCATGACTTCCATCTGACCTCTTGCAGCAGCACCATGAAGAGAAATCTCTCCATTGTCATCCTGTTCATTAACATCAGCTCCTTCAGAAATGAAGAATTTGACGAGATCTTGATGACCAAATCGTGATGCGGCATAGAGTGGAGACATTCCGTCAAATTTGTTTTGCTTTGCTCCCTTAGCCATGAGATATTTGACGGCTTCTACATGACCATACTGAACAGCAGCATTGAAAGGTGTCCAATCACAAGGAGTACACTTGTTCACATCAGATCCTTGTTGAATAAGATATTCAATGATTTCAAGGTTACCATGAATAGCAGCGCCATGAAGAGGAATCCTCCCATTGTCACCCTCTTCATTCACATCAGCTCCTTCAGAAACGAAGAATTTGACGAGATCTTGATGACCAAATTGTGAAGCCGCATAGAGTAGAGACATTCCGTCAAACTTGTTTTGCTTTGCTCCCTTGGCCATGAGATATTTGACGGCTTCTAGATGACCATACTGAACAGCAGCATTGAACGGTGTCCAACCACGAGGAGTACACTTGTTCACATCAGATCCTTGTTGAATAAGATATTCGATGATTTCAAGGTTACCATGAATAGCAGCACCATGAAGAGGAATCCTCCCATTGTCACCCTCTTCATTCACATCAGCTCCTTCAGAAACGAAGAATTTGACGAGATCTTGATGACAAAATTCTGCCGCGGCATAGAGTAGAGACATTCCGTCAAATTTGTTTTGCTTTGCTCCCTTAGCCATGAGATATTTGACGGCTTCTAGATGACCATACTGAACAGCAGCATTGAATGGAGTCCAACCCTTGACATCACTCTTGTTCAGATCTGATCCTTGTTCAATGAGATATTCCATGACTTCAGTATGACCTCTGCTAGCAGCATCATGAAGAGGAATCATCCCTTCATCATTCTCTTCATTTACATTAGCTCCTCCAGAAATGAAGAATTTGACGAGATCTTGATGACCAAATTGTGCCGCCGCATACAGTGGAGACTTTCCGATATATCTGTTCTGCTTAGCCTGCTGAGCAATGAGATATTTGACGGCTTCTAGATGACCATACTCAACAGCAGCATTGAACGGTGTCCAACCATCGACATCACTCTTGTTCAGATCAGATCCTTGTTCAATGAGATATTCCATGACTTCAATGTTACCATGAATAGCAGCGCCATGAAGAGGAATCCTCCCATTGTCATGTTCCTCATTCACATCAGCTCCTTTAGAAATGAAGAATTTGACGGCTTCTAGATGACCATACTCAACAGCAGCATTGAACGGTGTCCAACCATCGACATCACTCTTGTTCAGATCAGATCCTTGTTCAATGAGATATTCCATGACTTCAATGTTACCATGAATAGCAGCGCCATGAAGAGGAATCCTCCCATTGTCATGTTCCTCATTCACACCAGCTCCTCCAGAAATGAAGAATTTGACGAGATCTTGATGACCAAATTGTGCCGCTGCATAAAGTGGAGACATTCCGATATATCTGTTCTGCTTAGCCTGCTGAGCAATGAGATATTTGACGGCTTCTAGATGACCATACTCAACAGCAGCATTGAACGGTGTCCAACAATTGACATCACTCTTGTTCACATCTGATCCTTGTTCAATGAGATATTCCATGACTTCAGTATGACCTCTGCTAGCAGCATCATGAAGAGGAATCATCCCTTCATCATTCTCTTCATTTACATCAGCTCCTCCAGAAATGAAGAATTTGACGAGATCTTGATGACCAAATTGTGCCGCTGCATAGAGTGGAGACATTCCGATATATCTGTTCTGCTTAGCCTGCTGAGCAATGAGATATCTGACGGCTTCTAGATGACCATACTCAACAGCAGCATTGAACGGTGTCCAACCATCGACATCACTCTTGTTCAGATCAGATCCTTGTTCAATGAGATATTCCATGACTTCAATGTTACCATGAATAGCAGCGCCATGAAGAGGAATCCTCCCATTGTCATGTTCCTCATTCACATCAGCTCCTTTAGAAATGAAGAATTTGACGGCTTCTAGATGACCATACTCAACAGCAGCATTGAACGGTGTCCAACCATCGACATCACTCTTGTTCAGATCAGATCCTTGTTCAATGAGATATTCCATGACTTCAATGTTACCATGAATAGCAGCACCATGAAGAGGAATCCTCCCATTGTCATGTTCCTCATTCACACCAGCTCCTCCAGAAATGAAGAATTTGACGAGATCTTGATGACCAAATTGTGCCGCTGCATAGAGTGGAGACATTCCGATATATCTGTTCTGCTTAGCCTGCTGAGCAATGAGATATTTGACGGCTTCTAGATGACCATACTGAACAGCAGCATTGAACGGTGTCCAACCATTGACATCACTCTTGTTCACATCAGATCCTTGTTCAATGAGATATTCCATGACTTCAGTATGACCTCTGCTAGCAGCATCATGAAGAGGAATTATCCCTTCATCATTCTCTTCATTTACATCAGCTCCTCCAGAAATGAAGAATTTGACGAGATCTAGATGACCGCATCGTGCCGCTGCATAGAGTGGAGACATTCTGATATATCTGTTCTGATTAGCGTCGGTATCAGTTGTCACCAGATCGCCCTGCATAGGATCCATTGTGTCTTCCACTACATCCGAATGAGGTCGTTGTGATAAGGCTGCGAGTGCACCATCTCCTGCATTTCTTTGTTGTTCCTCTGCTTTGTTATGATCAGCGTCCAGAATATCGAATGTACGACGTATTGATATGTTATGCAGTAGGGAGATGGGATGAATGCCGGTTCTGTTGAATCTATAACAAAAACACACATTTTTATCGTTGTACTCAAGATATTATGGGAAAAAATGAAAACTGAAAGAATAATAATTTTGCATCCTACTCTCATGACTGTGTCAGTGGCTACAATTTGCCTTTGCTCAAACGAGGCTTCACTGGAAAGGATCAATGCACAAATCTGAATGTACGTACTTTGCCTGATAATTTTTTAATACAAAACTATAAGCAAATTTAATTGAGATTAGTAAGATGACACAGGATAGTAAAATTGAATGATTTCATCTTTTAATAGACAGTTTACCATGGAGGATAGGGAGGGATTTGAGGAAACCTTGGTGAGTTATTAAAGCCCTCTCCCTGTGTGTTAATAGCCTACTTTATGATTAGTTATCTGCCTCGCTAAATTGATAATAGTTTGCTGCCATGAAATTTAGATTAAGTTGGTGGAACAAAGTAGGATTTCTTTATTATCAATATTCCTACACTGTAAAAAGAATTTACGGTAGAAATTAACTACAGGGTCACCAGTAATTCACTGGCATAAATCCCTGGGGGCGAGGGGGGGGGGGGTATACCCTCACACTTTTTCGAGAGAGGGGATGGTGTGTACAAACATCCCCCCCCCCCACTTTTTTAGGAATGATCTTCGAATTAATCAGTTAGTAAAACTTTTGATGATCTGCCATAGATAGCCATCTTAATTTAAAGTTTCTATTTGAAAATACAACTGAAAACCAGAAAAGTGGTCAATTTTTGGCTCGCTCGCTTTGTTCACTCATAATTTAGAATATCCATTTGAAAATGCGATTTAAAACCAGAAAAGTTGTTAATTTTTGGCTAGCTCGCTCTACTCGCTCATATTTTAGAATTTCTATTTGAAAATGCGATTAAAAACCAGAAAAGTCGTTATTTTTGGCTCGCTTGCTTGCAAAATAAATCAGAACATTTGTAAGGAGGTCTGTGTGGGTGGGTGAGGGTGTGTGTTTATACTTAAGTGTGAGTTGTACAGAAAAAAAAAAAAAATTGCCGAAAAATTTGATCATCCTCCCACTCCTCAAAGTGGATTTACGCCGGTGCAGTAATTCACTGTATTTGTTCAGTATTTAACTTTTTTCTTGTACTGTAAACTGTAAACAGCAGTAAAATAGAGTATTTGCCTGAAAAATATAAATTATTATATTGTATCCTTCACTGCATTTACAGTGTAGATAGGGGAAATTGTGTATCATTGAGGACGATTAAACAGAATTTTATGTTTGATAAAGGCAAATGGGATGCTGGTAGTTGTAGGTACTTCGAAATAGTTTTAAAAGGAAACGCAGTGGAAGCCAAATGTAATTGCAGTAATTAGTCGTACAAAATTTAATCCTTAATATGCTAAAAGAGACTGTGCAAAATGTAACACTGAGAGGAGATGGCAGAGAGATTGCAGGTGAAGTAAAGTATGCAAGGATTTTATCCCTAGCTTCATAGGAGGGCAGAATAAGATATTGATTTGGTAAAGATCAATACACGAAACGAGGTATACTTTTCCACTAAGCGATGGAAAACATTAAGCAGTGTTAAGAGGAATGAAAATTGAAATATATATATATACATGTACATAAGGGAGGATTAAAGTAATCAAACCGGAATAACAAAAGTTGTATGAAATTAAGGTGCAGTCATTTTGGTGCACTGAATAATTAACGATGGTTGAAGAGTAAAAGGTTTTCCTATCCGATATGCCCAGAGATCAATGAAAAATCATGGCAGAAGTACTTAATCCATGAAAGCTTTTTCGTTTTATTTTCTGCTCGCTAAATCTACATTTATCCTTATCAATATCTCATTTCCCCTTTTCACATCTACCCCCCTAGTCTCTCTCTCTCCATTCTTCATTGTTCTCATTTGGAAAAGTGTTCTTCATATTTTTATAAATGAAAGAAGAAAATGAATTTTTGCATTGCAGATAACGATTTTACTAAACTATTAACTCTCCCTTTTTGAGCGATATATGTCACATTAGTGGAAGAACCCAAGTTCAATTTATGATAATCATTCACAACAAATATATCTCTGGTCAACGACAGCGTGATATAAAAATGGATTTAAAAAATCAACTGATCTTACGGTTTCTGATCGTGAATTTTGGTGTCAAAAACAACTTCTTTAGAAAGTTTCTTCTCATTTCCAGGTTGTTGTTCAAACTTGCAGGCCTTTCCAGTGGGCTGTAAAAAAAAAACCAAAAACAAACAAAAAAACATAATGATGAAAGTAAATATTCTCAAAATGTGTATACCTAACAATTGATCGCTATGTGTTATGCGACGTAACAGAAAGACGGGATATGATGGATCTGCTCCCCTTAAAAAGATGTATATTAATGTATACAGCGAGGTTTTTTTTCATATTCAGTAGAGAAAAAATCCTAACATAAGACTAGGGTTGCCAATAAACGTGAACTCTAAAAACGGATGAACTGTGTATAAAAGTATAATCCCCTGGGAAAGTAAGAAGAGAAAGGATTTTGTCAGCAACGCGAGGGCATTATACTCTCAAGTTGAATGAAAATTTGATTGATCTTAATTTATGGGACAACCTTTAAAAAATGAAACGAAACATCATTTCATATTCTCAATTGAAAAGCTATGTAACGCGCAGTAGTCATCAAAGTCAAAATATTTGAAGGTAAGTTTCTAAAACGGAGAGAAGGTTAACGTTCTGGCCACTCATAAAACAAAGAAGAAAAAAATCTATTACTGTTCCAAAACTATTAAAAACAACAACAAAATTTCAACGAAATATCGCAAAGTAGATTTATTGCAAACAATAAACGCATATAAAATTCACTAATTTTTAGTGAAACACATGACCTTCCGGGTCAAATGCTAATTACCACCCCGCCCCACTCGAAGTCAAATGCTTAGTTTACGGAAGACAACAGGGACAGTGACCTCAAAACATATCTATTCAGGACCAATTTCCACTCTTAACTGGTAACTTCAGGGCATATGTTAAGCATATCTAATCTCTAATTTCATTCTCCTCTTCTCTTTCTATTACAGCGCGTAGAGACATATTTTGTGATATATGTGCTATATAAATAAGGTTGTTATTATTATTACTCTTTATCTGTTTTAAAGCACTTCCTTCAAGGTCAGAGTTACCTAATTTCGCTGGGGCGACAAAACCTCGGATCTAAAAAAATGTTGAATGTTCAGGAGAGCCCCAAAACATGGCTCACTTAGCATTATCGCCTATGGGGGCGGTCAAGTTTCGTTTATCAGTAGTGGCCTAATATTAGCAAAAAGAAATAAATTTCATCAAAACTTGAGATATAAGGTCCTGTCACCCCGGCGACGCTATAAAGGCTTATGCTTAATAAAATTGGCTCGAACTTTTTCTCGGCCTGAGATCTACAGCTCCATCGAGAAAAGGCTAACGGTTCCAAATAACACTCACAATCTTCCAAATATCTCAAAGTAGCATTATTTGGGCTTTAAGTATAGTTTATCAGGTGAATTTTATTTCTAAAGCCCAGTGGCCACCACCTACCTACTGACACTCTTAATTTGTTGACAACATTCCTAACAGATTATTTTTATCATTTCTAAAAGTAGACGTTTCCATTTTGTAAAATCTGTCCATTTGCGAAATTTTGGGCTAAAAAGCATCGTCAGATTTGTAAAGTTATGTAAGGGCCACTACCTCTCATTCTTGTCTTCTTCTAATGCTTGACCTATCCCCCTTTCCTTTAAATCTCGTTTAACACTTTACTGTATATCTTTTGGGAGTAACGTCATGAATTAGTGAATTGGTGTAGTATAATCACTTTTGTTAGTACTTTTCTGTTTCTACCACTTTAAGAAAATATGTATCATTGGATGGTGTGGGTGTGGCAACATCTCAAGCATCAAGCTAATGTTTTCTTACCTCTATATGTTTCTCTATTATCTGATTATTTACAATTGTTTGATAATACCATGAAATATGATGCACCATGCACATGATGGAGATTAAAATAATAAATGAATTAATGAATACGAGCCAATTTTGAAGAATAAGCGATAACATTTGAAAAAACTTCCTCAGACAAGTGAAATAATATAAAAAAAAATGGTTCCGAATACTCATTTGTAAGATGAAATCATAATTTCAGGGTATAGGAAGTCTTCTTGGAAAGAAAATCAAATCGAAGAAACGTAAGAATAGTCACGAGATTTAGCCGTTATACTCCATAACATGAAGCTTACATTGGCCGAAAATAGGATGAAAAAATATGCTTAATAAATACTCTATAAAATGATATTGCTACTCGAAAATCGGATCTGATAGTACAGTGTGAAGCGGGTCTAAGGCTTTTGCTTCGTCAGATATTTGGGGGTCATTTTAATTGATAGATATTAGATAAAAGATTAGTATAGGGTTGTGCATTCCCACATTAGATCAAAGAGCCTTCAGAGAATTAAGAAGCAGTTCGTACCCGAGATAAGCACTGCCACAACTCTTTCTCCGCGCTCACATTTGAAACGGCCTGCAGAAAGCTTTTTTTTTTTGGTTATAGTTCAAACACATTTATTTCCAATTATTCAAATAAACATAAAAAATAATGAAACAACAAAGCAATATGACCTACTGCTCTTAAATTGACATAACTTGCTTTATGGTTGAAACAAAACATCAACTGTTTCCAATTATTTTTTTTAAATTCGAAATATCTATCAGCTATCTATCTCTGTAATTAAAGCAAGGGTAGTTCAAAATTCAAAAATAACGACAGATCATTTCCATCACGTACCATCAATCCAAAGCGTAAGCTCTTAGGAGAGGAGCTTGCCCTATTCTAAGCAAACGCTCGTCGAAGAAAAAAAAAATTCTTTTTCGAGAAGGTATTCAGGAACGCCTTTGCTTGCCGGAACAAGAGCTTTTCTTTTGATTCTGTGTAAAGTTTGAATAGGAATGTAAATGTAAGCTAATGCTGCTCGGGCTGCTCAAGAACACAAGCTATTCTTTCTTCCAACCTGCTAGGAATTACTCTCTTGCAATATCTAAAGATGCACGCAAAAAGGTTAAAACATTTGCTGGGCCCAATGCTCAGCTTCTTTAAGAGTAGCACATCTAGCTGGAAACCAAATTTTGAGAATGAAATATGCAATATATTCTTGCTCTATCGCGGATCATCACTAGAATTAATAATTTTGTGATTTGAAATTCTGAAATTTGAATTTGAAAAAAAAAAAATGGGCTAACAGACATTACATGATTACATGCTTTGCCCCTAAATTGGAAATTTATTTCAGGGTTCAGAGAAGTGTTTACATGTTCAATTGCATCGCATAGTAACCCATCTGTATCAGATTCATGCTCATATAAAGATTCACAGCTATTTCATCTTAAATGGAATTTCTTCACATTTTCCCACTCCCCTTTTCCTTATTTTTGCGGATCATTTTTAAAAACATTTAATTTCATTATTTAAACAACCTTAATGCCAAAATGATCTACTCCTAAAACCGCTGCCCGTAGACTACACTCTTAAAAATTCCGAGTCAGACTTGACCTGGGAAATAGTCTGTTGAGGCACTCCATTCCGGGCCAAAAAATGACACGGATTGAAGTCAAAATAACCCGGAATAAGGTCAAATGTGACTTGGAAACAGGTCTTCGTGACCCTATTCCGGGTCATTTTTTGACCCGCAATGGAGTTCGTATATATTACTTTGATGGAGACGGACGCACTGAGTTAGTTCTCTTGCTTTCCCGGCCACCGCCCTAAAATTTAAACCGAGATTTATGGATTGTTAATGGATTTGTTAACCTGATTAACTTTTTTTTCGTCACTGATGATCTGCAGGTATATTATGCCCTCAAAATATCGATTTGGCAAGTTTTAATGAGAACCTAACCTGATTTAAACAACCGTCTAACCAAACTGTGTCTAACCAACATGGCGAATCGCACAACGCGACAGACAACAAAGCAAACCGCCCCGCAGTCACGCGCTGTTATGTCGGGCAGTCAACCCAACGCTGACACGAGTACTTCGGAAGAGCCGTGCCAACCCTCGCTGCTGGATATTCAAAAAAGCATCACTAATTTCTCCCAATCGCTTAACTAAAAAATGGATGCTCTCTCAGAAGAGTTTAAGACGATTTCTAGCAAGATGAACGATTTGGAGCAGTCTGTCGCCATGAACGCGAATGAAATAGCCAAGATTGAAAAGGAGAAACTCCCAGAGATCGAGAAAAAGACGGAAGATGCAATTTCCAAGCTCGAGGAAAAGCTGATGCTTATTATGTGGCCGTAGATCAAATCTCCTATTCTATGGAGTCCAGGAACAAGAAACCAGGTAATCACTACCACCTTACGGAATACATTCATCTCCCTCGGTATTGACGCTGCACTGATCGACGTTGCAAAATCAATCTAGTGGACCCCCTCCTCCTCGAGCAATCATCGCCAAGTTTGTTTATATGCACGACCGCAACACGGTACTCGCCGCCTTCGAAGACCGCCATCGCCAGCAGAATCAACGTCAAAACACCGTTGGTATCCCCACCCCGCCCCGTTCCCGTATCACTGTCCGCACCGACCTTCCCCCATCCCTGAAAGCGCAGAGAGGTGCACTTGCTAAGATCGCCTTCAATCTAAGAAAGGAGAGGAAAGTATCGACGAAAATATCCTTAAATGGCACCAAAGTTCAGCTGCAGTGAAGGAAAAAGGTACGTCCCAATGGAACCTTTACCGCGATTAATTTTTTTTTCTTCTGTCTTCTACAAGCTGACTAAATCGTTCGGTAAGCGCTTTCAGTTTATTTTCTGAGTCAACTGGGATATGCTAAATCTTCTCGTCAACATTTGCTGCTTCCATTAATTCATTGTCAACCATCATCAAGTTTTCATCTTGTTTTTTGCTGATTATTTCGTCAATGCTCCGATTCAAATCAGAAAATTCTATTGACATCAACACTTTAATCTCTGATCTCATCCGATACATCTAAAGAACTACATTGATTGAAATTGTATGTCAATGATAAGGATCATCTTCTGCTTTTTCCTGTTCATTTCAGGCGAACTTAAGCGAAACTGCACATATCTTCTCTGAATATCTATATTGTGGCACCTTTTAAACTGATCATTATTACAATATGCTATATAATAAGCAGTCGGTTGTTACAATCACAAATCTACTAAATGGTGTGCTTTAAATTGAGCTTACATTACTTTACCGCTTGCTATTTAAATGATTCAATTACAGTTAACAATTTACACATTCCAGGCTTTACAGCATTATTTTTTTCTCATAGAAAATGTTATAGTTTCACCAAATAACAATCCAAATGTAGAAACTTTATGCAATCAATTTTTATATAAAGTTAACTAGTTATTGTTGACTTATTTTCACTGAATGTAACATGGAAAGTAGGCCATGTTTCTTGATCTGTTGGTAAATAACAAGTTGAAACAGTTAACAGCCTACAGGTCATACGATCTTTTTTTTTTCTCCTTTTTTCAAAAACTCTGCACACTTAGTGATGCTGCTATTTGTTAAAAATTAAAAAAAAGAAGAAATAACTACATCGAATTAAATAATGTGTATTGCATGTACTTATCATGTACAGTGGAGTGAATTGGACATAGACAGGAAGTAATGAAGATAAGTAAGAAGATGTTAAATTGAAATAAAAATATTCCTTATATGTTTATTTCGTCATGATATGCTAGTAACATATTTTCCATCAACGTTTTTTGCATGTTTAATGCCCATGCTGTCCCTCACTAAACACTCATCATAACGAGTGTTGGGGGGGGGGGGGGGAGGAGGGGGGGGGGGGTTGGTCGGGATGCAACATGCCATTCCCGTCCTTGCATCCAGTGCTTCATCAGAATGTTTATCTGTCAGTCTTTTCTATTGTTTTTCCTTTTCCTTTCATTGTATGTTTCAATTATGTCCTTAAGTCATATAAGTCATTTTATTTTTCCAACGTGGTCAAAGGCATTGCTTCTAGTGTTCTGTTCCTTGCGTTTTTCCTTGGTTAAGCTTAACTCATTGTTGTTTATATGCATCAATACATTCTTCGCGTTTTATGTTAAATTTATTCTGTAGGAATTTGCTCAGCTGGTATCATGAATTCACTTAATCCTTTATATAGTATGCATATTTTCGATCTGGTACTACTCTACAACAATATTCATATATGCGTGTTTCGACTTCTATGGTATTTATGTGTTGCTACTCTGCTATATATCTGCACTTGTTGTCCCCAAATTTGAATACAAATCTATTTCAACTCGTTACGGATACTTGTCACTTAAGTTTCATTGTTTACTCTTAACAATTTGCATTACTCCAGACATGTTTTCTTATAATTCCTCCATTCATCCGTATTTTATTATGTACCTTATGATTAATGATTTGCATGTGAATACTCCTGACGGAGGGAATGGTGATGACATAACAAAATTCCACATCTCCCGAGCTCCAGCTTAATGTTGACCCCAATGATTTTTCTTCCCACCGTTCATCTGCAAACTACCAAATAGAAAATGATGTCATCTCATTATCTCATTCAAATCCCAATCATTTCTTTGTTTCACATTTCAATATCAGGAGCCTCAACAAAAATTTTGACCAGTTACTCTCATTCGTTGACAAACTTGAATTTCGAGACGCTGTTATTTGTATTTGTGAAACCCGGTTAAACGACTCACCGCCATTCCCTCTATTAAATATTTGTGGTTACAATCTCATAACAACAAGCAGGTCCGTTAAAAAAGGAGGTGGTGTTGGTTTTTATGTTGCCAAGAATCTAAATTATGAATCACTCGACGAAATTAATGTAATATCTAAAACAATTGAATGTATGTTTATTGAAATCCGAGTACCCAATAGAAGTAACGTGATTATTGGTGAAATTTATAGACCGCCTAACTCTAACCCTTCTGAATTTAATGAATCACTTCATGCTCTTCTTTCGAAAACATGCTTTCATAATAAGACGTGTATTGTTATGGGGGATTTCAATCTCAACATCCTAAAACATCATGATAATCATAACTGTTCATATTTTCTTAACCTAATGTTATCAAAATCTTACATCCCGCTTATTAGAAAACCAACTCGAATGTAGGATATCGCATCTACTCTTATAGATAATATTTCTATTAACAATTTTCCTTCCGTGATCACCTCTGGCATTTTAGTTTCGGATATATCCGACCATTACCCCACTTACGCCCTTCTTTCTTCATTTATAGGTAGTGATACAACTCGCCCTCACTCTGTTAACTATATTCGTGTCATGTCGGAAACAAACCTTAATAAGCTAAGGGAGGAACTTAGATTGATAGATTGGGGACCAATTTATAATCAAACTGATATGCAGATTTCGTATGATCATTTTATCAATATATTCACAACAACTCTTAACTCAACCGTCCCCCCTCAACTCCCAACATCTTCCAACCGCAAAAAGATTCCACGAAATCCTTGGATCTCCAAATCCCTTCTAAAATCTATAAATCGAAAAAACAAACTATTCTATAAATATAAAAGATATCCTAATGCTATAAATAGATCCAAGTATACACGCTATCGCAATATCCTCACATCATCCTTGCGTATGGCTAAACAAATGTACTTTTCTCGTTAGTTTAAAAAATAGGAATATGATATAAAGAGCACTTGGAAGGTAGTCAGTGAAGTTTTGAAATCCAATGTTAATACTGACCCCCCTAAATGTGTTCAAAAGGACGATCGTATAATTAACGATTCTTTAGACATTGCTGAATTATTTAATGATTTTTTTTTGTCAATATAGGTCCTAATCTTGCCAATAACATTCCCGACTCTGATTTAGAGTTTCATAATTTTCTCCAAGCTAGTAACCAACATTCTTTATTTTTCAATCCCATTATTGACCAGGAAATAAAACATATCGTTAATAACCTCAATTCTAAAAAGGTTAACGGATACGATGGTATCTCAAATTTTCTTTTAAAAAACGTTATTGATATATACTTGTCTTTGTCTAATAACAAATGAAAATAGCTAGAATAGTTCCTATTTTTAAAAAAAGGTAATAAAGATATTGTTAGTAATTACCGTCCCATTTTCTTATTAACTTCTATTTCAAAAATTCTTGAAAGGTTGGTTTACACCCGTACCCTTGACTTTCTTATCAAATATAAAATTCTATCCGATAATCAGTTTGGTTTCAGAAAATCATAGTACATCTCATGCTTTACTTTCCTTTATTGATAAAACAGCTCACGCAATAGACAATGTATCACATACTATTGGGGTCTTTATTGATTTTTCTAAAGCCTTTGATACTATAAATCACAATATTTTAACTTCTAAATTACACCACTATGGTTTTCGTGGTAAGCCCCTAGATTGGTTCACTGATTATTTAAAACAGAAAACAATTTGTAAGTATCAATGGTTATGAATCACAGTCCTTAATCTTGAAAAAAAACAAATTTTATGATCTTCAGCAATACGTTAACAACACTTCCAAAACATCTCACCTTTAACAATAGCAAAATTACTCAAGTCCACAGTACTAAATTTTTAGGAATCTATATTGACAGTGACCTTACTTGGAAATCCCACATTAATTACTTAAGCAAGGTCCTCTCTAGAAACACTGGAATTCTAAATAAACTTAAATATATGTTCCCAAACAAAACTTTACTATCTGTATACTCAACATTGATAACCCCTTACCTTAATTATGGCATTCTTGCCTGGGGGAATTGTTCTAAAACTTTGTTAGGCATTCTTTTCCGAATACAAAAGCGTGCAATAAGAAATATTAACCACACGGGGTACTTGTATCACACCGATCACTTTTTTTCACGAAAACAAAATACTGAAGGTAATTGACTTGTTTTTTTTTTATAACATTGGTATATTTATGTATCATTTATCCAAAGATGAATTACCAGAAATCTTTTCACATATGTTTCAAAAAAATCAGTCATATCACACATATCATACGCGTCAGAGTAATCAATACCATCTCCCTCGAACCCATACAAATTTTACACAAAAAACAATTATATTCACAGGACCAAAGTACTGGAATACTCTCCAGTCAGATATAACAGGATGCACTTCCCTTTTTTCTTTTAAACGCAAACTTAAGGAACTGCTTTTTCTTCGTTATCTTGATCTCCATGACTAAGTCGCACTTGTTTTTGGGGGGTTTTGTTTTTGTTTTGTTTTTTGTGCTTTTCTGTGGCTTTAAACTTTATTTCTGTTAGAGTTACCAGCTGAGCAATGTGCTATAGTTATTTGCCTTTTTTAACCATGTCAATTTTACATGCATATTTCGACAAAAATATATAGGCCTAAGATATTATTAACTAAATTATGTATACACATGTATATGGGTTTTTTTAAAGGATGCATACTATCTTTTTAACACATGTTAGCAATTTGTATTGCCGTGACCCCTTAAATTTTCTATTTTCGAATTATTTTTATTTGTTTTTTTTTTTTTACTGTATTCAAATGAAAATTCAAATCTGTATATTTAAGGTCTTGAATTTATCCGTCTTCCACAATAAATTACTCACAACTTTTTTTTTTTACCGGGGCCTGCAGTTTTACAAGCTTGCTTTTATGTAGGTCCCATCATATTTCTTTGACTTAAATTAAGCTTTTACCATAACTCGACCGATTGTATCTTTATATTATGTTATTGTATACTTCTCAGTTGTTTATAATTTCATAGTTATGTTTTATTGTTGCTGCCTTATTTTTATGTCAATCTAATGCCAGTGACAAATATGAGAATAAATGAAATGAAATGAAATGAGTGTGGCCCCTACGGACTATTTTCCGGGTCAGTATGACTCCGAATTTTTGAGAGTGTACATCTTCACAATCAAACGATTTCTCGTTAAGTTTTGCTCACTCATGATTCCAATTGATTATCATCTTGAAGAGGATTTATTTGGGTTTATTTTACATGATTATGAAAGATATCTATTTGAATATCTTATCTATCACTGTCTATAATTAAAGCCCAATTTATCCCTCTCTCTTTCTCTCTCTCTCTCTCTCTCTCTCTCTCTCTCTCTTGTAGATTTGCTGAGTGTCCATTGACAAACACCATCACTGATTGCAAGCATCAACGAATTTGTTTGTTTATTTGCGTGCTTTTCTTTGTTTTTAAATTATTATCATTATTTATTTGGCAATTTCAGAACAATGGAAATACACAAAATATACAACAGAAAGTTAATGGTAAGAGACACGAAACATATATCAACTCCCAGAGTGCAAAACTTGGCTGCCTGGGAAGGAGACAGCAAACTTAATCACTTTAACCTGGATGGTCCTCCTTTCCGACCAAGATTTTGCACTATGAGAGTTTCTCATCTGTAGCCTACAGAAGGTACGATGACAAAGGCTCATATTATTTTAATTTTCATCAAATGGGAACCTATTCAAGTTTAATCATGTTAATATTCATGCAATGTAGTCATGTTTTGCTCCCATTCCACGGATGGCCACACTGTAATCCAGTTTGTGAGAGTGAATATTTTACTAATGATGTAAATGACTACATGTGTTAGACATCAAGATTAAAACAATGAAATCCGTTTATGATATACCTAGTGATTAAGTATAAAAAATATTTCATCAATACTATTATCGGCCGCCATATAGGTTTAAAAATGAGAACTGTTCTTACCTCTGGTCCGTCTTGGACAGTTGAGCCTGGACTCATCTCCTCGCCATCTGTGTTTACCCCCATCGTAGAATCAACTGTATGAAATGAGATACAAAGATTTAGCTCAGAAGAATGGAAACGTGGTATGCTTTATCACTACTGACATGTTCTGAAGTGGGGATTTCAGGCATACGGCTACAGGACATGAGACCAAAAGCCCACGAGTCCAAAAACTCATGAGATTGCCATATTTTTAAGCATATTGCTTATAATGCCAATTCTTCTTCCGCAAATGATTTTATGTTTAATGAATTACAATAATTTGACAATTTATTTTCAAATCATTTGACAATTTATTTTCAAATAATTTGACAATTTATTTTCAAATAATTTGACAATTTATTTTTAAATAATTTTCTTATTTTTTGGAAAAATGATTGTTACGAATAATTGTGTGTTTATGATTTATACTGAAAAAGTAACAATGAGTCCAGCAACTTACCGATCCACACATATTACTTGACCTTTACTGAACGATGATTATGAAGTAAATTTTGAAATATGAAGAAGGATTTGCTAACCTTTTCAACATTTTGGTGAGTCATTAATGCCATCCTTCTGCCTGGAAATGAGAATTTACTGATGTTCAGCTTGCCAATAAGCCGAACACGCGCAGCGCGATTTCCTCTTTATATTTTATATTGCATTTTTAACCTCAAACTTAGATTGTGCCCTCCAGTTCTTTTCAACATACACCAATATCGCAATAATGCATTGGAAAAAACTGTTGGCTCGCTTACTTCACTCCATCATAAAATCAAGATACTAGAAAGCTCGCCATTCGCAAAACAGTCCTATGGTCCTACGTTATTATATTGTTCAATTCCTTGATTTGTTGGCATGTTCAGCCAATGCCATTTTTTGTTTTGCTTCTGCGTTTAATTTTCTTGTTACCTTCATAGAAACATAATTTGCATTTTTTAATGTACATCTTTACACATTTCGGGTCTACGCAGTGAATTAAGTATTCAGAAGGTAATAATAATACAAAGCACAAGCTCGAGTTAATCTACTAACACCTCAAAACATACTTCTGTTAATTCAAGACCATCAACACACTTTATTTCATCTATCCGGTTATTTTGCCTCAGGCCCTCATTCACCTTTACTACTTTTCATTCTAACCATGAAGCTATAGCAATTTTTGCATGCAGTATGGACAGCACTTTTCTGCTCCCAATTTTGCAGTAAGAACAGCACATGTCTTCTCCAACTCCTAAAGGACGAACAAAATCTACATACCTGATATTTCACTTGTACGTACTATTATAACATGCCACTTCTATGATAGGTATCCATGTTCTGGTAGAAATCTAACATAAAGATGTCAATTTGCGAGT